>OZ053301.1:41812685-42167130 GCA_964056655.1 Arabis hirsuta
AACAAATTCGCATAAAAAATCTTCATCCGTCCCATAAAATCCATACCTCGTGTGATGTATACTGCAAAATTTAGAAAGCATCAAACAAAAATCAGATATATATACAACAATTTTAATTTTCATAAAAATAAAACAAACAATTATACTTTATATATAGAGATTTGGATTAATTTTACTTTGGAGAAGAGAAAGCCACAAAGTCATGGTGCATGGTATCATCTTGTAGCAACATCATCCCAACATGTTGTAAGATGGGTTAAGGCTCCCATCAAACACCATTTTTACACAACAATTAACCTATGGATTGATACGTAATAAAACACAAAAAGAAAAGAAAAATATTTGTGTTCAGAGCTGTGAACAAAAAAGTCATTAGTAACTTGATATATTTTTGTAAAGATTCAACGTTTTTCATTGCAAAACAAATTAATTTCACTGAAAGATTATAGAAACTCATTAAATTATCCGTAAGCTCATCATCTCCTCATCTCCACCAACACATTAGTAAGTATCAAAGCATCTTTTACCAATAATCTCCATCGGCTAGGTATTGCACCAACATCAAGCTTATAAACGAAAAAAGTAATTTAAGATAGTTTCTTGTTCTCCTTTCTGGGAAACATATTTTCATTTGTTTTCTACACAATCAAAGAATATAACAAAAACATTAAAGAGAAGAGCTAAAAATATAGAAGAACATGAAGACAAATTGATGTTCTTATTCATACCTGATAAAAAAATAGACTTTAAGATATATCAAATCCACTAATTTAAATAACTTTGTGGTTGTAAATGTGAGTTTAATTAGCCTATGTTGTAGAAAGCTTAAAAACTTTGATCAACATCAAACTATTTTGTATAAAACTGGTAAATCAATGATCGTTAGAGAAAATATGTTCCAATAATTCAAAGATTGTAAATCACCGACTCAAATATGTTCCATTATTGGATTAATAAGAGTTACGATAATGATAGAATTGGAATCAACATGCATATGAAAGAGATTTACTGAAGAAGGGGCTAGACATATAATAGTAGAGAGGAGCGTGGATAACTGTTACATATAAAAGAGATTATGCTATATCAAACCGATATACACAAACTAAAAGCATACAAATATACACAATTTCTTTTTGAATTTATATGTTTAAGATGGAACCGAGAACAAATAATAAAAATAAAAAGAACAACAAAAAACTGGAACACAAACATAGATGGATATTATTAAAAACTTAAAGAACGATACAGAAAAAACGAATCGGAAAACTACCTTGTTAATCGTAGTACAAATACACGAAACTTGTTAAACATAAAAAAAATCTCAGATTAATAGTCGATTATAATAGAACATCAACAAAACCAAAAAAGAACTTTATATAGATTATAATAGAAGTTTTCTCTTATGGTTGCTGTTCAAAAGATAAAAACCATAAGAGAACTTTATAGTAAAAACCACCTTGTTTTGCTTACTATGAATCCAAGAGATCTACAAAACATTAAAAAAGAAATCAGTCAAATATACAAATTAATATATAAATTAAACGAAACTCCAAAGAAACACTACAAGAAAATAGTCAGTATTCCGACGGAATTTCCGACGGACGTTAATTCCGTCAGAAATTTCCGACGGAATACCGACGGATGTCCGACGAAAATGTATCCGTCGGAAATCCGTCGGAATATAGTGACGGATTTCCGACGGACACAGAAACCGTTGAGAATCCGTCACTATATTCCGACAGATTTCCGACGGATACATGCTGTCGTAATTTTCCGATGACTTTCCGACGGAATAACGACGGAAATCTGATTTTTCCGATGTCCGTAAAGTTTGATTGGTCAGCTCATACCGACGGAACTAATACCGTCGGAATTCCGTCGGAAATTCGATGCCGGCAAAATTGAGTGGTTACCATTTCGTAAGTGGTGGCCGATGGGATTGGTGGGGTGTTATGTCGGAGATTTGTGACGGATTTCCGACGGAAATCCGTTCTATATAACCTCCTACATCCGAAAGTGCATTCATAACACAATTTTAAAAGACAAAAAATTTGGTAGCGATGAGTTCATATTTTCGGTCTTGGATGGACGAGCCGATGATGGATATGGGCTCGAACTTATTAACATCCGCATATGCTGGAGGTATATGCGAGTTCATGAATTTACAATATCCACTATTTATTAATAGGTTTGCTACATTCCATATCCTTGCGATTCCTATCGGACAGATCTTTGGATCACAGTAACTCCAATTAATCCGAGAGGGAAAATATATGGAGTTCCAGAACATGATGCTCTACAAGTATCGAGAAGTATACATATGTCACCTGTTGAGGAGATGGGTAACATTGACCTTGTCATTGATGTCACACATTTCGGCGATGATCTTGTGCATTCGGACGAAGATGAAACACGTGAAGAATTTGACGACGAGTCAGACTCCATACCTAGTGACGGTTCATCAGGAGATTCAGATTAATAATTTATAAATAAATGTTTGTTTGTGAATGTTGTACTCTAACAATTTAAATTTTGTTATTTAACTTTTTTATTAAATCCCGACGGATTTCCGACGGAAATACGCTGTCAGAATTTTCTACGACTTTTCGACGGAAATGACGACGGAAATCCGACTTTCCGATGTCGGCAAATTTTGAATGGTCAGCTCATACCGACGGAACTAATTCTGTCGGAATTCCGTCGAAAATTCGATGTCGGCAAAGTTTGAGTGGTTACCATATCGTTAGCGGCCACCGATGGGATTGATGGAGCTACATTTCAGAGGTTTTTGACGGATTTCCGACGGAATTTCGACGGAAATCCGTTCTATATAAGTTTCCACATTTCTTCATTTCTTCATAGCACAATTTTAAAAAGGCACAATCAATAACACAAATAATGTCTTCTAGCTCTCCTAATGAAGACTATAAATCAAAAATCGTGGCAAACAACCCAGAAATTCCAAAATACTCGTGGAAAATTCCAAGAAACTCGTGGGAAACCGAAACTCAATGCGACGAATTCACTCAAGAGATACCCACTTACTCGTGGGAATTTGATACGTGCTCACCAATCCATATTGAAGATTCTTCATCAACAATACTGTCGGACAGCCAGTGCTTGCCAACCATCGAACACATTCCAAAATTCTCGTCGGAAACTCAATCTCAGTGCGACGAATATACTAAAGAAATACTCACATACTCGTGGGAAGCTGATTCATGCTCTCCTCCCAAATATGATAAGCAGGCAGAATATTCTGACCAGAAGTGTGTTCTCGAAGACGTACAACCATCGGTATTGATTAAAAAGTCAGATACTTACGGTGGAAGTACTTCAAATGAATGTAAGGATCACTACTATGATTATGAATTTTCCCAAAGACCAGAAAGCCCCAACTTAAATGTAGATGTTGATGCAATCAAAAGGAAATTTTGCGACGGGTATTTAGATTCTCCACCAAAGAAACAAAAGGGAAAGAAAAGTTTATGGTTCAAAAAATGGTAAGTTTGGAGTGGATACAGAGACATATGTTTTTAAAATTAGGAATGTTATTAATTATATTTCTTAATTTTAAAATATATTTTCCTAAATATGTAAACAACATAAATCTGTAAAAAATTAAAATTTGTAAATAATTTTAATTTTTTTTATATTGTTGACAGATTTATTAAAATATAAAAAAAATTAAATCCGTCGGAAATCCGTCGGTAATTCCGACGGATTTCCGACGGATTTAATTTTTTTTATATTTTAATAAATCTGTCAACAATATAAAAAAAAATTAAAATCCGTCTACCGACGGATTTCCGACGGATTTTAATTTTTTTTATATTTTAATAAATCTGTCAACAATATAAAATATCAACATCCGTCGGAAACCCTAATTTCTGCCGCCTACCAATAGTAAAAACCGGGAAAAACCATCGGTTTTCCGTCGGAAAACCGTCGGTCAATCGGAGAATAAATAACCAGACATATCTTCTTTCCCAGCCGCACGAGAGACAACATTTCCTCTCCATCACCGGCGATTCTCTCCTCCCCGTCGACTCCGGCCACCGACGACTACACTGGTTGATCTACTCCGGCGACTCCTCTCACGCACCGGCGAATCTTCTTCTTCCTCCGGCCACCGTGATCGATCGATATCTTCTTCTAAAACCTTAATTATGTAAATTTTTTTTTTCATTTTTTTAATATTTAATTTTATGATATATAATTTAAATTAGTAATAATTAGTGTTTAGATTAGTAATAATAAGATTAGAGAAGTAATTGATTTAGAATAATGAAGATTGGATTATAATCTAGTAGAATTAAGAATTTAAATTGGTGAATTTATTGGTGAATTTTTAGGAATTTTAGAATTAATATCTAATTATTGGTAAATTGGTAATATTTAGGAATTTTTAGGAATTTTAGAATTAATTTTAGATTGGATTAATATCTAATTAGGATTTGGTGTGATTTATTTGTGAATTTTTAGGAATTTTAGAATTAAGAATTGTGTAATATAAGAATTAATGAATTTAGAGATTAAAAAAAATTTAAATTTTAGGAATTGCATTTTTTAATGCTTTTTTGGCTTATAACGTTTATTAATGAATTTATTATGTATTTGTGGTTTAATATGAATAAATTGTTGATATGTCAAAATTATTAAATATCAATTAATATTTTCTATATAAAGATTCATAATATGAATAAATTATTTTCGGTTTATACAATTATTTTTCATATAAAGATTTATAATATAAATATATTATAAAATTCTAAATTGTTGATATGTAAAAAATTTAAATTGTTTATTGTAATATTTTTAATCTAGTAGGATTATAATATGAATAAATAATTAAAAATATTGGCAATTGTAGGGACTATGGGCGATTTCATCAGTCTAGTGGAGCCGGTAATACCACTAGGGGCAGTGGGAGTGGGAGTCAGTCGCATATCCCCGAGACTCCAGCTTTTGATTTCCCACACCCGTCTCCTCCTACGGGTACATGGCACTCAGCTCCCACGGCCATGACCGTTGAGGAGTTTGTTTCGCAACCCGGACGGGATAGGTTGCCTCGCCTAGATCCTGACTTGCCACCTAACACGACGTGGTAAGTTTTATTTAAAAATTTATTTGATTATCTTAACTTAATAAAATATTTAACTAAATATTGATTAGGTTTCAATATTCGGGAAACGGGATTACGAGTTCTATCAACGCAATGATGAAGTCGATGATAGATAAACCGTATTCCACATACAGTTCGATGCCGGTGGCAGACCAGGAATTGTGGTTTCGGCAATTTGCGGTATGATTTTTTTTTCCAATTATGATTTTAGATTTTTTTTTCATTCAAATTATAAATACTAATCTGGGTACGTTTTTTTTTCAGCAAGAATTTAATTGGGACCCACAGTTGACTGCTAGGGTCCGACGGGAGTTCCACAAAAAGGCCTCCCGAGAGTACTCATTGAAGATGAACGAGTGGAAGGACATGTGGTACAAAGAAGGAAAGGTGCCGCGGACTTTTCAAGATAACCCAACATTATGGGCTGGACTACTTGCCCATTGGGAACGTGAGGACACGAAAGCGAGTTCCGGAAAAAACTCGACTAACCGGAAGAGCGACCGGAAGGGGAAGGGACATGCGACCCATAACCTCGGAGCCACGAGCAAAGCGTCACGTGTGGAAAAACTGGTAATTTTCTAATTTTTCAAATACAAATTTTATAACCCCTCTCATATTGCCTTCATTATCTATACCAACAGTTTGAGAAGACCGGTGTGCGTCCGTCACATCTTGAGTTGATCAAAGATGCGCACACCAACAGAAAGACTGGTGAAATTCAAGATCCAATTGCTCGTGAAATCGTGGAAAACGTGGAGAGGTTCGGGGAGGAGTACCTCCAATCCCAACCGATCGTCGAAGGAACTCCCCCGGCCACCGAAGTTCCAGTCGAGAAGATCAACGAGTTCACCTATGAGGTTAGTAACACTGTCACATTTAAACAAATTTAAAATAAATTTGCATACAAATAAGTAAGAACATTGATTGATTTATTTTTTATCGTAGGTTACGCCTAAGCACAAAGGTCGTGTGTTTGGCCTCCCGGAAGACAGTTCATCCACATCAGTTAATTCATACCGCTTGCACGCAGATGGTACGTTGAGGGCACAAAACGCCGAGCTTCTCGAACGCATGACCATGATAGAGGCACAACGCGCAGAAGATGCAGCACGCATTCGGGCAATGGAAGAACAGATGAGCGCCATGCGGGCAATGGAAGAAAGGATGAACGAGTTCTTCCGTAACCAAAACCAGTAGAATTTAGTTTATGTAATATTTTAATGTTTGAATCACTTTTACAAATATTAAAATTTAATTTTTAATTTTGTTTTATTTTAATTTAATTTAATTTTTATTTAATTTAATTTAATTTTATTTATTTTTAATTTTTTTTAAAAAAAATTTTAATCCGTCGGTATATATGTCCGTCGGAAATCCGTCGGTATGGATGACCGTCGGAAATCCGTCGGTACAAGAAGCCGTCGGAAATCCGTCGGTCAAAACAAATCCGACGGATTTCCGACGGAATTTTAACGGAATCCGGATATCCCTTTTCTGTCGGAAATCCGTCGGAATATTCCGACGAATTTCTGACGGATTTGTTTTGCCGACGAGATAAAATCGACTGACCAAAACCGTCGGAAATCCGTCGGAATAGTGGTTATTCCGACGGTATTCCGACGGATTTGGCCGTCGGAATATGGGTTGTTTTCTTGTAGTGAAAGAACAATAAAAAAAAAACGATGAAGAAAGAAAAGCAAACTGAAAACGAATAAGTTGTGCACATACATGTTCATCAATTCAATGAAGCTATCGAATAATATATATATATATCAAATAATAGAGAATAGACCTATGCTAAATCATGAGATGAACCTACAAGAAGAGGAAAAAAGAAACAACAACAAACAAATCATTAGTGAAAACGTGATCATTAGCAAAAGAGATTTGATGGTTAGGATTTTGCCACATAGGGTTAAATTGGTTACTTGCTTGATTATTAATTTTTTTAGGGTTATTCAACAAATTTTCCCAAGAATAAAAGCCAGAAAACGACAAAATTGTTATGAACAAGAGAAAGAGAGAAGGAATTGGTGTTATCTTATTCCATCAATAATAGAGAGTATATATAGTATTACAAATACTTGGAGAATAAGTAGAACTTGGAGAACAAGTAAGTCTAGAACATTCTAGAACATGGGCCTAAAATAGACATCCATCTAATGGGTTTATAACACTCCCCCTTGGATGTCATTATAGTAAAAATAATCCTAATGCGCATAAGATGTTGCCTCATTAAAAAGAGTGCAACGCGCTATTTCTCCCCCTGATGAGTACATAACTTGATATCTTTGTGACGACGTACCGTAATGTTGAACTTGCATCTTTAAAGTACTAACTGGAAGTGTCTTGGAAAATAAGTCTGCCAAAGCTTCACTTGAACGAATCTGTAGAACATCTACATCGCCTTTCTTTTGCAACTCATGGATCTTTCAGATGATTTATCTTAATCATTCTATTTGTTTCTCTCGATATCATCAATGTATGATATACATTTGGGAGATTGATAGACTTTTATATATCATTGTAATGATAATATTTCTCTTTAAGTGTCTATCATTTGCGTGTTCTTTGATGTCTCGTTAAAAACTTTTTCACAGAAAAACCCTATGGGATAAAAACTATGATAAGGGAAAAAGAGTACATCCACGCTCATCATTATATATCCCCCCCCTCGAAAACATCTTCTTCGAGAGATGAATTCCGATCTTTCGAAATTACTATAAAGATAGCTTTAAAACTCATATAATTGTCATATGATATCTTAGATGATTGGACTTCTAGTCCATACCATCTTTTCCTTTATCATACAAAATCTCATTGCATTTTATGTATGGTACTTCAGGACCAAATATATATGAGCATTTTCTGTAAAATCCTCTAAGGATTTATTGAGATAACATATTTTGCGCTAGATGTTCAACTTGGGATATCTGAAGATAAATTTCTCTTTCCAATGTATATTCTCAAATCTTTTCTTCAGATATTAATCGCTTAAGGAGTTTTAGTGATGTTTAAATTTTCACATACATTGCTATTATAGCAAATCATTTACCAAATCTCCTTACATTGAATTCTTCTGGAACTTTCATAAATATCATTATCCAGTGATCTTTTATCATATATTATTATCATCGTATTACTTGTGATAACTTTGCCGGAATTTTGATGATATTCACTAAGAATCACTTTATCAAAATCTTTTGATAAATACATGATTATACCCCATGTTACATATTTTCTATTCATTTGATTGAGTAGAGTTCCCGGAAACATAATTCTGATACTCTTAATCCTTCGGAGATTATATCTTTCACATCCTTCAAGGATTGCAATCATATGTAACTATCCAGTGTTCAATAACATATTACCAGGCTTATAAGTATTGCATCCACCACAAGAGAACATATCCATTCATAAAATATTTCTTGTCTTTGTGACAATTTCACTATTGTTTCACACAAAGACTCATTTCTCTTCCACTGGTTTTACACTTTACGTGCATAAACTACTTTCTAATTCTCTACAAGAGATTATACGTCTATGTTCTTCCATTCCATTTGGCCAATCATTACTTTGTGTACACTTTTCAATAGACTTTATTTCATGATCCTCTTCTTATTCATAAAATTAACTGCTTATAGCATGCAAAATATTACGACGTCGATATGCTTTTTGGTTCCATCTTATTTTAAACATGACATACCTAGCTAGCTCTCTTCATTATCAAGTACTTAAATATTTTCATTCGTCATGTTTATGTCTCTTCTAGAGCTCATTCGGTCTCTTCTGGAGATCATTCGAAATCTTTCTTTCCTCGATATGGTCATTCTAATTATTTGCTCCTTTTCTTTTACGAGGATTCTTATATTCGAACCAAATAGGTCTATCACGTTTCATGCGATCTTTAGACTCACTAGCAGTCTGATATTGTCCTTCTGGGACATTAATTCTAATTGGAGCATATACAGTTGGAATAGGTGATTTCATCACTCTATTTGGATCAGTAAATGTGTCTAGCAATCAATACGCTAAATTTGGAATTATCTTTTGGACTTCTAATTCTCATCATTTAGTCCGAGGATCATTGATAATTCATAGATACTTATATCTTTTCCAGCTATTTTATTTTCTCCCCCTAATGTTGGAAAAACTGACTCATTAAAATGAGAGTCTTCAAATCGAGCCTTAAATAAATCATTTTTGGATGGCTCTAGATACTTAGTACCATTCATATCCAACATATATTCTTATCCTCTATTGAGGACTCATCTTAGAGCGATGTGGTGGAGCACTTTCACATTCAAAGATTTAAGATGAGAACTATTTGGTTTCTGACCCTAAACCAATAATTATGGGAAAATAATTGGATATTCATTAGCTTGATGCGAATCAATGCTACTAAACCATTCCGTGTTTGAACATGAGCTTCAGGATGTTCAACACTTATTCTAATGGACTTTAGGTATGAATTCACCAGCATTATAAAATTAAAATTTCTTTAAATGAATCTACATCAAATAACTTCACAAACTTCATGTTGCGGTTTGATAACAAGGATAAATGTGAATATCTAGTCGATGCATCCATCGACTTTATGCGTCAATCGAGTCAATGCGTCCACTGAATCGATGAGTCTATTAGAACCATAAGGTATCTAAAATTTCACATGGTGGGTGATCAGCCCATAACCATATCCCTCTATATATTTCACATTACTGTTAGATTCCAAAATATTTTTTAACTGGTGAAAACCATATTATCATATTGCTTTCTCAGCAAGAAAGAAAAGCAAACTAAAAACGAATAAGTTGTGCACATACATGTTCATCAATTCAATGAAGCTATCGAATAATATATATATATCAAATAATAGAGAATAGACCTATGCTAAATTATGAGATGAACCTACAAGAAGAGGAAAAAAGAAACAACAACAAACAAATCATTAGTAAAAACGTGATCATTAGCAAAAGAGATTTGATGGTTAGGATTTTGTCACATAGGGTCAAATAGGGTCAAATTGGTTACTTGCTTGATTATTAATTTTTTTGGGGTTATTCAACAAATTTTCCCAAGAATAAAAGCCTGAAAACGACAAAATAGAATAATACCAAACATAAAAGATTATAACGACACAAAGGTTAAAAATATTATGAAGCCATTAAACAAATCTCTATATATATACAAAAAATATTAGGGCGACGTATATTATGATAATTACCAAATATTATTTCCTAATTATTATGATAAGATAAATATAGAAGATTGCCATATTAATTTGATCATATATTAAGGCTACACATATATTATGATAATTACCAAGCATTAAAATATAATATTTCCTAATTGTGATAAGATAAGATAAATATGGAAGATTGTCATATTAATCCGATCATATCAAGATGAGTTGGCTTGATATTAATATATATGGGCCAAGACACTAACAATTTTTAACAAAGCCGAAGTTGAATATAATTTTTTGGTAATAATCGGAATTGGTCAGCTTTTTAAAACGGTAGTGTTTTATTTTTTTTTCTCTCCGAAAATCACTCTACTGCTGACACATCAGCAAAGTGACTTCTATTTTATAAATATAGATATAGATAGATAAATATTTACGTATACTTTTTAGTTTTGGTTGGGCCTTACGAAAGCTAACGTGCGTTAACAAATTTAACTGTCTATTTTGACGGAGTTAAAAAGCTCTCAAGTAATGTGGAAAAAAGAAACGTTAAAACAAGAAGTAACATAATCCATAAGTAAATCTTACCCTTTTTTTGTCACAAACATAACATTTCAGAAGTATATGATACATATTTGGCAAAAAAATGACTTACAAAGAAATGTTAATCTATCTATCTATATCTATATTTATAATTGAGAGGTCGAAAATCCTACGTGTCGTCTCTAGAGTAAGTTTAAGACTTGGTTTGTCTATATTACCTTTAATAAATCGAAATAATTACATATCCATGCCATCGGCCAATTTTTTTTAAAATGCAATTGCCATCGATTAATTTTACTAAAATACCATGGCCCATTTTTTTTGGATTTTACTTAGTTTGTGTCATAATTTTAGTTGGGCTGTTAACTGTTTTCGCTGAGCCCATATATTTAGCTTGATTTATATTGATTTCAAACTGTTTTCGCTAAGCCCATATATTTAGCTTGATTTATATTGAAATGTATCCGGATATTAATGACAATCTTACCTAATTATCTTTCGAATAAAAGAATTATTCTTAATTTTAATTATTTAGTTAGATTCTATCGTATAAGTGAAACTAAAACCCTAACTTTTATTATGTATATATATACAATTTCTCTGTCCATTATAAGCATAATTTTACGGCTGTGTTGTTCTGTACGTTTGATATTTTTCTACATTGTTCTCTCTTTTGTTTATTTTTGTTTTCTATGCCCCTGCATATTTGTTGCCTTGGATTTATGATTTAGCATTGTTATTCATGTATTCGTATGTGATAACTATTGCTTAAATTAATCTTATATCATATTATTAAGTTTCGTTATTGATTTTATTTTGTTTTGGGTTTTTTCTTTTGTTCTCATAGGACCGCCCATGGTATGCCGTATCGGGTATGTGCTCTATCTTCATGTTTATGTTTTGTTATAATTTGTTGCTTGTATGTATGTGTATATATATAAAACGAGTTTTACTTTGTGTTGTTTAGGTTTTTTGTTTTAAAGTTCTCATGAATAACTAAAAATCTTAGATCGTTTTGTACAACAGAAGAAGTTAAAAATATAACCAGGCTAAAAATCATTAAGATCGTGGCTTGATGCGAGCTTCATACGCGAATTGTTTCTAACATCGTATATATACCTTCTTCTTTTTTCGTTATCAAGCAAAACGATCTCTCTCCTTTCTTCTTATTTTTTTCTTCATTGTATGTTTTGATATTCTATCTTTTATAATTAGCTTCTCTTTCGTATAATTTCTTTTTGATCGTCTATTTCTTTTGATTCGTCCCGTTGTTGATATGATTTTTATTTTGTTCGAATGTTTTTCTAGGTTTAGCCTTTTTCTTCTCCGAACAATAAAGTATGTTTTGTGGGTATATATGTCTCTAAGATATGTTTTGGTTCGTAGTTGTTCTCATGCTATATCTTTGTGTTTATATTTTTTTATATTCATATATGTTAGTTTCTCTTATGGTTTGATTGATGTTCTGTTAGATCTTCTACGCCTGCGACTCCTTATAGTAACGATATAGAGAGACAAAGATTCAAGTGGGTGAGATAGACGGCTCACGGCGGATGCGTTCCACGTTTAGTTTCATATATGATCTTTAATGAACAGCGTGGCTATGTTACCGTGACTATGACTGTAATTTCAACACCGAAATATTCGTTGAGTACATATATTGCTCACCAACGATGGTGGATGGCCCATGATGCAATGTCACAGGTAGAAGACATCACACGGCGACATCTTTGTCTGAAAGCCTAATTTAACTCATAAACACATAATTTTCTAGGCCTTTCGCATTTACATAATTGATTGTCATTCAACTTAATGTGTGATAATGTTTTGCAGAACCTTCACCAATTATGTTACTTGCCTTCCAAGTAAAAGGCACAGTTGGAAAATGATCGAGGCCGCGAACTATGCCGAGGACATTTGAATATTGGATGTCTTGTGAATTATAAGTTAAAAAAATTATGAGCTATGATTATTTGTTTATTTGGGCTATCTCGGGTTAGAGTCATATTAATTGGTATGAAATTTCAGGTTGTAACTTGTATGTATATGGCTAAGATTATTAGTGATATAAAAGACTGGATCAGCTTTTTTTTTCATATTGAAAAGGTGAGGATGTATCACGCCATTCCCCCAACATGAGGAAAAAAACGTCAATTCCGTCAGTGGCAAATCCACCTATCTCAAGGAGGGTCTCTGATAAAAAAAATTGTGATCAATATAATTTTCTTAGAGCAAGTTAATGCCCCATATAAAAAAAATATGTCCCTGTTGTTTAGTTCGTTTTTTTATATATTTTTTGGTCAACATATCCGTTGTTTTGTTCCTTTTCCAAAATCAAAATGAGAATACATATGAGAATTTAACTATAAGACCACATTTACTAAACCCCATTTATATTATTTTCACATTGGAGCATATGAACATTATCTCTTTTGACATGACATTTTTTGTTTGGTTTAAGAACATGTTATTGTCGAGATTCTATTTCTAGCATAGATATAAGTATTCCATTTTTTCGTCTTTCTCATAAGATTATTTACATATGTAAGGTTTAAAGTTTTAATTGATAACATAGATCAATTTCTTACAACTTTTTGGGGGTTAATTTCTTATTGTTCAAATATTAGTTTAGATGAATTTAGAAATAGGAAAGTTAAAAAATATTTCATATACTTATATAGAGAATTTTTTTATTGTATCTTTATATTTAGAAATAGAATATAATTTTATATGATGTATAATAATAAAGTTTAATGTAATAAAAAACTTTTTTTGTACTCTTCTCGGTTGTGCCAAATTAAAAGATGTTAATGAGCTTGACCAAGCTGCAATATTACGTAAAATATTCGAACCGAAAGATATATCTTCTCTATTAGTAGAGCCATTCAAATTCTGAGAGTAATAGAAAATATAAATCTTAACAAAGAAGTAAATGGGTGATGTAAGAAAAAAAAACAAGAACTGAATAAAAATAGTATAAATGATATGCCGTCGACCAACGTTGAAAAAATTCATAGTTTTCTTATTTCTTTTAAGGACATTGCAGTTTATAATGTTGCTAGAGGATGTGATAAATTTCTATCGCGCAATGTGGCAGGTGTGTTTACACAAAATTTCTCTTCCAAAAATACGTGTGAGCAGTTAAGGGTTCTATCTCCTAGAGTTTCTTGGGCTAAAGTGATATGGTTCTCAGAAGGTGTTCTTTGGTTTTCGTTTTCTACTTGCTTGAGAATTCTCAAAAAACTTCCAACAAATGATAGACTACTAATTCTTTTATATAGTAAATTGTAGTAATTTTCACTGAAACCAAATCGAACTAAAACTTCATTTATTTTTGTAACGTTACAATTGAGCCAAACTTTTCCATAGCCGAACTGAATCGAACCATAGTTTTATTCAGTGTGTTACGGTTAAGGCTCCCCTCTTAAGGTTTAGCTCATCTTAGTTTGATAGAATTTTTAAAAAAAATGTTTGCGTACATTTATGAGGGTTAAGCCTCACCTATTAATGTTTAGAACCTTTAAAATAAGACAAAATATCTGGTTACCTCATGATTTGTCTGGTTTCGTTTTAAATATCTTTTGTTTCGCTATCTTATGATTTTAACACTGCGGTTTCTTATATGTTATTTTGGTCTCACAGTTTTTTCTTCGACGAGATACGTTGTTCATTTTATTTTGTGTGCTGGTTGATTAATATTCTCTTTTTATGATAAGAACCCTAGCAATATGTGTCCAACGGGATGTTGATTTTGTATAACATGGTTTGAGAACATGTACATTTCACCACATTATACAAGAAGTCAAATTTCAATGATCGGATAAGACTAGGTCGTGATGGGTAAAGGCTGGGACGGGAAAGCGGGTAAAGACTCGAGTGGGACGGATAAGGGTTGGGAGGAGACGCTGGTAAGGGCTGGGAAGGGAAAGGTAAAGACCGGGACGGGAAGCGGGTATTGGATTGATGAGAGTTTAGGATTGGAATGAATTTATACTGACTCTCATAAACAATAATGTAGAAATTACATATGTTTATATAGAGAATGTATTTCCTAAAGTATGATAGATAAAAATCTATATAATAACTACAATATATTTACTAATAATATCTTGGATCTTCTAGATCCTTCTACACGCCCCCACAAGCTCAAGCCGGTGATAGAGTCATGGCGGAATTAAGGTTTGAGATTGACCATAGAATGCTAGCATAGAGTGGTGGAGACAGAGCAATGTGAAACGCAACCTGATGAGGACATCGAACCACCAAGTCAAATCATTCAAGCACCACTTGTACCAAGCGGACCAATGACAAGGACTAGGAGCAAGAGCCTGGAAAACAAATTCAACATGTTCGTAGATCAGCTGGATCATGAAGGACTGATCATGCTTGATCAGTTTGAAGGATTGCAACTAACACCATCTGAGAGCTCACATTTGATGGATCTATTTAACAAGGTGCCGCTGACTGGCCCCGACGCTCCAGTAAGTGATCTACCTATGGATAGAAAGCTCTCTGAGTCTAGTTTTCATAACACTAAAGAATATATCCAGAAGCCTTACCAATCGCTCAGAAAAGTCCCTGCAGTGAAGACATGTCTGGTGGACCCTTTGATAGCCGATAACACCAAATGGGTTCTATTCAATCCCATGCGTGAAGCCCATCTTACCATGGTTTCTTTGGCCTTAGAAGAAGCATAGAAAGCCCTCATATCAGCTGGAGGATCTCAAGAGAAGACTTATTCAAGTTGAAGACTCAAGGAGATCATGTTACCATTTTTAGACTATTTTGTGTTTAAAGCCTAACGGCTCTTTCCTTTTGTCATTTATTTCGATTTCTTGTGTTTTTCCTTTTCTTCTTGCAGGTTTATTGTGTTTTTCCTTGTTTTACATTTGAGAACCTAGCTATATAATACCTTGCACTTGTAGTCCGAGTTTTTAACCTTTGAATCAATAAAGATATCGTTTTTCTTAAACCTAGTCGTTCTTCTCTTTGTCTCGTGAGCTAAGTCCGAGTCTTGAGAAACCTTTGAAGTATCAGTAGGCTTTCACACCTATTGTGGTTCACATCAATCCACCCTCGCTTCCACCATATCCTAGATTTAGACAAAGAGCGACCTTAGTCCAATTGTCTAGATCGAACCGGTTTGGTCACAAGACTTCAAGCTTGTATCACTGCCGATGCGGTTAAAAGGCGATGAATTGTGTCGAAATTTGTGCGAGGAAGATCCCAACGATGAAACTTGACGGTGAGAGATGGTGATTTGCGGCAGAGCTTGAAGCTTGGGCTGCAACGAATATAAGAGATCTTGTGTAGGTGGAATGATGAGGATACTGGGATCGGGCCAGTGGTTTGGCATAAGTGGAGGAGAAGAGATCTCTCGGCAGTGGTCATGGAGATCTTTTCCGATGGTGAAGCAAACATGTTAACGTGGAGAAGAAAAAAAGATAGAAAATGAGGTTTTTTTATATTTAATGTACAAGAACCAAACGATAAATAGTTTTTTTTAAGAAGAAAAACGATTGTTGAAAAAATAAAAAGAACACTTAAGCTTTGATTCAGAGGTTCATTGATGAACTTGAATTTTTTTTTGAAGCACTTTGGCTTGGATTCAAAGGCTTATAATAAGCTTGAATATGAGAAGCACTTTGGCTTAAAACTTAAGAAAAAAAAATTAGAAAATGGAAGCATTTCGCTTTAAAACCATGAACGAGCCGATCGTTTGATCATTGTACCTTTGATTCAGAGATTTTAGACTTGAATGATGGAAACACTTTGGCTTAGAGAAAATAAAGAAATTAGAGTTTGATCGTTAGATCGAAACTCATGAGCATAACCTGCTCTGATACCATATTGGACTGATGAGAGTTTAGGATTGGAATAATTTGACATTGACTCTCATAAACAATAACGTAGAGATTACATATGTTTATATAGGGAAGAGATTTCTTAATATATGATAGATATAAATCTATCTAATAAATACAATATATTTACTAATAATATCTTGGATCTAGACATATGTAGTCTCTACGTTACGTTATTGTTCATGAGAGTCAATATCAAATCAATCCAATCCTAAACTTTTATCAATCCAATAGTAGGGATGAGACGAGGCATATGGGCTTGGATACCGAACGTGTTCGTTAATTGAAATAAATAATTTATTTTTGTGATGAATGTAAATAATTAACTTATAATTTTAAAATAGATTTTTTTTGTTATTTCTTTCCCGCGCAAAGCACGGGTACCTGTCTAGTATCTATATAAATTTGGGTTGACCTAAATACACGTTAGCAAATACGAAAGGCTAATTATAGCGAATAAAGAAAAGGAAGACTTGTTTTGACGTGAAATAATACGTGGTCAACCAATATTTATGCTAATACTTATTCAAATTGTTTTTATCTAAATTATGCAGTTTTTTTTTTTTTTTTTTTATTTGATAACTCAGCGGTAATCCCAGGCCCACATAGGCCCAGACTAATCCCCTGGGGGAGGTGCAGCCCATGGGTAGACCCTCTCTCCGGATATTCAAATGGGTCGAAAGCAAAGACCCATACCCATGAGGGTGTCCGAAAAATCGTGAGGTAGTTCCCGCTGGCAGGAATCGAACCCGGATTGTGTTTGCAACCCGAGGCCCGCCCTAACCATTGGGCCACGACGTTCCGGACATTTTATGCAGTTGTTGACAAATATGAAATAACTCTTTATGGTAAGAAAATCGAAAACAACAAGAAATATCGAGATTGTTTTGCAGGTGAAATAAATATATATGTTCCCAAAATATTTCATGTTAATACTTGTTCAAATTATTATATCCAAAAAAATAATGTTGACTAATTAGAAAGAACTATTTATGGTAAAAAATACTGAGAGTTTTTGGCAAATCAAATAATGGGATTGATGAGTTTCAATTTGCAAGACTGAAAGATCTATAAATAAGGCTTACTCAAGTTCTGAAAATTTGCAGATCATTTTGTTTTCTTCAATATACTTTCTACAAATAAAAAGACATAAAAAATGAGTTTCACAAGAAAATTTATGACTTTCTTCCTTGTAGCCATATTGGTTGTTTCGATGTCTAACCAAAACGTTATGGGTTCAGGTACATACACGTTTTTAATTGTTTAGTATTAACTAGCTTTTGTCAAAACGATATAAAATATGTTATTTCGCTATAGATACATAATGACTTTTAGATTAATGTGTGTGTTTATGTGCAGAAACAAAAATGAGAAATATATACAAATGTTTTAATCCATGTACGGATGATGATGGACCATTTAATGCTTCCAGATGCAATGAGAAGTGTAAGGAATCTGGTTTCACTGATGGAATTTGTGAGGTTAGACAACAACAAATTTTATGTTGTTGTCGACTGTACCAGGGATAAACTGTTTCTTTATGTTTCTTTGATTATATAAAAAAATATATTGTCTAAAACGTAATATGTATGAAATAAAAGCTATATAGTAATCATTTTTCTTTGTCGTCACAAGCTGGGAAAACATATTAATCCTCTCCCAAAATCATCTTAGATAGATCCGGATAATTAAGCTCATACTACTTCTTTCCAATATGAACATTAAACGTTTATTTCCCCACAAAATAAACATTAAACGCTTATTTCAACCTAAATCCGTTTAAACCCGGTTTAATGTAGACCAAGTTTCTGTTTTAGAAAACAAAACCGTCATTTAACCGTTAATAACCCGATTACAAAATAGTAAATCGAAATCGACCCGATTGTAAACCCGAAACCCAAATTTAAACCTGAAATGTAATTTTAAACCCGAAACCAAAACCCAGTTTATTATTACCAAACCCAAAAAAATCCGATCCCAAATCACGAAAACAAAATCGTGATTAACCCTAAAAAAGCCAAACTCAAAATCAACAGATTTTCAATCCTTTTTGACAACCCAGAAGTCTCTTACATTATATTGAAATCGGAAGCTTTGAAAAATCTTCAATTATTCCAATATTTGAAGTTCAAAATGATTAATAACTTGATGAATTGTCCTATTTTGTTATAAATTAAAAAGAAAAACTGAAGAAAAAAAACGTGAAAAAATGAAGAGAGGCGGCGGCTAGGGTTGCAGAAATCGTCATCTCTTCATGAAGAAGACAAAGAACAATATCGTCATTTAATCATTAAAATACGATAAAAGAACACTCAGTGGAGGAGTAGAGATTCTCTGTACCGTGAAGCACCCGGCAAAGATCCATTCAGACCCGATCAGAAGACACCTGTAAAGAATATCTTCCCCGCTGGTTCATACACAAAGCAGGTAACTGTTTACAGATCCACAAGAGTGACTCAATGCAAAGCAAGAACTGCTTCCAGATTGCGTCTGAGAAATTCAAACAAATCACTGACAATCTTGTTTCTGTACTTGTTGTAGGATTATACAGATAGTATGGAAGGAGCGAAATTATCGGGGAGACAAGCTTGGTCATACATCTATGTTGCTAGAGAAGAACTAGCAGAACTAAACAAGAAGTTTCTGATGAGCTTAGTCTTGTCTAATGATTGAAAAATGTTTGAAAGCAGTTCCCATTTACAAGATGGAGAAGAAGGCATTTGTATTATCACAACAATCTTTTGAAATCAAAGATTCTTACAAAATGTATCGATGTATCTCGAAGAGTGAATTGTCCAGGCGGTTGATTTTCCGACCTGAAGCATCTCGGAGTGAATTGTCCAGGAAGGAGGAGCTCCATGGCTTGAATCCAGATACAGGACAAGAAGATACGACTTCACGCCGGTATCCTCTACTCCAAATCCAAAAGTTTGAATTGATGTATAAAGTTAACTTGGCTTGCTCTAAAAGATCTTCTTTGACTTGACAATCCAAAGAGAACTTTGATGCTTTTACAAGCAAGAGTGCAAAGTTGTACTCTTTTTTGGTGGATATACAATCATAAACTATATACAGCAATGTCTCAAGTCATGGATCGATGTTACAAAAACAAAATTTGGACAAACCCAACAATCTATTTCCGGTGGTTAATATTAAGAACTGACCTGGAAAGTATTTTAACAAACCCAACAATCCAAACATTATTCAGACAGTCTCTTAGGAACAATAACTACTTTGACGAGATTTATCTGAACCAAATGAGCCCACAACTCTACCAAAACCATAAACAACAAGATGATGGCTAGAGGCCAAACCAAGAAAACTAATCGAAATGTGAAAAATTTCAAGAAACATGTCTCCTTTACTAATTCACAATTCAGGAATCTTCAAGTACAAAACCACGTCTCCTTTAGATGCCTTGATAGGACACTCTTGATACCTGCATGCAGAGATCGTGAAGACCTGGATAATAATAGCATCGGCCTTAACAACTAAATACGACCTCGGAAAAGGTAAGGCGAGAAACAAAACTGCAGACATGATATATCTTTAAGGAGTATACAAATGCTTGAAAAAATGAATGAATTCAGCTCCGTCCTGTAGATGCAACAAGAATATATTCATAAATCTCTAGGAACAATCTTCATGGACCCCATTTTGCTTGAAGATGCAAAGCACTAGCTTCAGCTAAGGCCATTGTAATCTGATATGTCCACAAATGAGCAGCAGAATATCATAATAGAAGAAGACCATAAAGCAAAGAAACTCGTAATGTAGTTAAAATTATCCATTCCATTAAGAAACATTACGCACCCAAAGAACAAAACAGACTATCTGGACAGATGGTTCGTTGATATAGGGCCAAAATTCCAAAACAATCGACTTTGAACAAGATAAGCGTCTGCTAAGAAAGCTCCTAAATTATGAAACATCGAGGCAGTTCCCGACCAAGTGTTCACGTTCACGCCGGTGGTCGCTGATGATTGTCCGAGGGGTCCGGTTCTGAATACAGCAAAATACCATGATGATAGTTAGTACAACTTTTGAATATAAAATTTTGATATAACATTTCAAAAATGTTTAGGGAAAGGAGTTCGATGAGGAGCTTACGAATTCTGATGCTTCGACGTTTTTTTCGGCCAAAAGCCTTTTGATGTTTGTTTTGGACAAAAGTCTTCATGAACCACTCACGCTTGTATATCATCATTATGTATCCGATGGATATACCAAGTAGCACTCCAGGTGCGAAGCCGAACCCTGCTGCTACCCAACTAAACCAGTCCTCCTCTTCTTCTTCTTCTTCTTCTTCTTCTTCTTCTTCTTCTTCTTCTTCTTCTTCTTCTGACTCCTCCGATTCGGGTTGTGGCGCATGGTTATCTCCACAAATATCCTTAAGAGAAGGACCATACAGTGCAGGGTTTCCCTCGTAGGAAGAACAATTTTGTCGTTGAAACTGTGTGCCTTGTGGTATTGAACCTACAAGGTGATTATTTGAAACGTTTATCCACGCAAGAAAAGACAGGTCCCCGAGCTTGGCAGGAATCTCACCAGAAAGCTTGTTTTGGGATAAGTCCAATGACTCGAGCTTTGTCAAGTTTCCCAGAGATGATGGGATGTTCCCCGTGAAAACATTGCTTGAAAAATTGAGCACAAGAAGTCCTTGTAACAAGCCGATGGATTCAGGAATATTTCCTAGGATTTGGTTATCAGAAAAATCAATGGCGGTGAAGATGGTGAGGATTCGTGTCAACTCCAGTTCTATTCCTTTGCTCATTATAACCATGGAATCGTAATAGAATCCATCCTGTCCCATGTACTTCAATTTTGTATCATCTCCACTGGTGTACATGGCTTTCCAATTCTTGAAGCAATCAGATCTTAAAGTTTCCTTGAAGTCGTTGTGTGATATATCAATGATCCTCAGTTGAGAAAATCCAATAGCAAACTGGGGATGACTTAATGCGCCATGAAACTCATTAGAGCGGAGGACAAGAACTTGTAGGCTTTGCATAGAATTCAACCAAAAGGGAAAAGTATCGTTGATTTGGTTGTTTCCCACGTTTAGAACTTCAAGGTTTGAACAACCACTCAAAGATGTCGGAAACTTCCCTACCAGCCGGTTGTGACTGACGTCGAGTGACCTTAAACTTTCGGCATTGAAAAAAATGTCAGGAAGACTTCCGGTGAGGCTATTGTCACTAAGATTCAGATCAGTAAGATTGCTCGTCTGTAAACACCGAGGAATTGAGCCGTGGAGGTTGTTGTTTGATAGATCTAGCATTTGTAGATGGCTTCCACATATTGATCGAGGTATCTCTCCGGTGAAGTTATTCTTAGAGGCCAAATATTCTGTGATAGATGTTGATGGGAAGAAGATTGGTCCTTGGAAAGCATTTGACCTTAGATCAACTGTCTTGATCCGACTCTCAGGAGAAGCTTTTAGGGAGCCGTTGAAACCAGTGAGAGAATTGTGAGAAAGATACACTCTGGACAACCTTGGCAGCCTCCACAACCACTCCGGTACTTGTCCTTTCACTTTGTTGTTGGAAAGGTACAGAGCAGATAGATTCCTTTGGTTTCTTATAAACGCAGGGAACTCCCCAGTGATGTTGCAGTCTCCCAAAATCAACAGTCTCAAGTTCGGTAGAAAACCTGAATCGGAAGTGATGTTTGTTGTTGAAAGAGGGATGCCGAAGAGATCTAATCGTGATAGCTGCTTGAGAGGTGAGAATAGATTCAAGTCAAACGGACTACTAACTCTGTAGTTGTTATCGCCAATGGCCAAATATCCCAAATTACGCAACTGAGAGATATTCTCAATCCCGCCGACATCGCTCAAGTTGTTAGAACCAATATCGAGCATGGAGAGATGAGAAAGATTCCCAATTGAAAATGGAATCTTCCCTGAGAACTTACACAGGGAAACGTCCAAGTTAGTCAAATGTTTGAGGTTGCCGATGGAGTCAGGTATGATACCTGAAAAGGATGTTAAGGAAAGCCTCAAGAATTTCAGAGAGTTATTTCCATGGAAATTGGGAAGATTGCCTGCGAGTTTTGGATTATACCCCAATCCAATGATTTCTAAGCTCGGCATCAGAAGAACATTGCTGGGAAATTCTCCAACCAGGTTGCATGACTCAAGATTTAACAATCTTAGAGACAATAAGTTTGAAAGCTCCTGAGGGACTTCTGAAGAAAGGTTTACTAAGCTCAAATCTAGGTCTCTAATACTCCTCAAGTTACGAGCAAGTAGAGGAAGAAAAGAATCATCAGCCGATAGATAATTTGACGAAAGATCCAGAGATACCAGCTTCGTCAACTGAAGAAGGCTCGAGTTGGATTTCATCCTTCCATTGAGAGACCTGCCAGAGAGGTCTAGTCCGATTACTTCGCCAGACTTGACGTCACACTCGATGCCATCCCAATCACAACAATCAGTGTTGTTCACCCACGATTCTGTTCCAGCCGTCCCAAATTCGGTCTTCGACTCGAGAAGAGCAACTCGTTGCTCGGGAAGACACAAAGGAGAGACAAATGATGTGTTTAGAAGATGTGAAATGAGGATGAAAAATAAACAGGTAAAGCACATCGGAAAGCTCATCGGAAAAGGGTTAAAGTTTGATCGGAGAAGATGACTGGTGGGGTGAAGAAGAGATGGTGAATTTTGAAAACTTGGGAGAACTAATATGTCAAACATTCTTCCAAAATTAATTCTTACGCGTTCATAAATTATTTGCTGGTTCGATATCCAACTATATTTTGCCTAAAATAGCTACTTTGAGTGGTCCATAGAGTGTCTCTCCTAGGAAATTCTTGAGGATCGGAGCAACGTGAACGTCACGTTAGTTGTCACTCAATCTGAAGTCGACACAACTTCATTATCAAAAATAATAAATATTTATACATTGGTAATACTAGAAAACCCACTCCATGGAAACTCACATCGTCTCTATTAATTATATTTTTCGTACACAAATAATATGTGCCAAATGTCAGTGTTGGACATATATGCCTTTCACGTGCTCATTCCTCACTTACATCCTTTATCATTTATTTCTTAAAAATTTGGATCATTCGTCACACTAGATATTGAGCTCTGAAACAAGCATTTAAAAAAAAAAAAAATCTATTGAAACCGCTAGATTTAAGTATGGAACCCTAGTTTGCATCATTTACAGAAAAGTAAAATCACTCTTCATAAATCTTAAGTATTTACACCGTTACACCAATGCTTTCAAATGTTTAGACCCATTCTAATTGTGTATTTATTTTGTTTTTCTTCCCCCCCATAAAAACATTATATATATATATATATAATCTAACACAATCTCTAAATTGTGGATCATGTCTCCATGCTAATTTTAACTAATCGTTAATGACTACTTTTTTTAATCAACTATACGTACCAAGGAAACACATTGTTAAAAATAATCAATTAATTAACGACTAGTATATGTATGCTTTGGGATTTGCACTCCTTTTCGAATTATACAGCAACTTGTCTCATTTTGGTATTGTTAAGCTTAAAGGTCCCACAAAGCGCATCAACTAATCAGATCAAAGCTACACCTTGTCGGAAGATATACATATGGAGCCATTATAATCCCCTCATTGTTCCTTTGTTAATTGTGGTCGAGTTTTTATTAATCACTTAATTAGTTTTTACATTTTATGGATTTAAAACTGAGTAATAAGTAATAACACAATGACAACGATATCTGTACAAATTTCTTTCAACAGTATAAATAAATATATATACAACCAGTCTATAACTTTGCTAGAGGTAAAAAAGTGGTCTTTTTGTTTTTTTGAAGTCGATATTAGGAAAATAGTGAACAAAATCCATACTATTATACTAGGCAAGACCCGCGCCCTGCGCGGGAGTGAACTTCTCGAGAACGTATAATGCTATACCAATAACAAATAATATTCATGAGAGAAGACTGTGACTCCTCATTAGTTGTAGATAATATACCAAAGCAGACACCACTCGAGAAGTTCATCAAAATATAAATAAAAATGTCCCCGAGATCTTATCACTCGCGTAGGATCCGATCACCCTTATATGATTGGTATAAGCAATCCGATCTAAAGTAGCTTAAAAGGTAATACAACTACCCTTTTAGATGCAAATTAACTCGGTTTTATTTTTAGTGAACAATTGTGTGATCATTATAGACAATGTATATAATGCCAAATCGTTTATAGCGTATTCTGTAAGTGGTAACCTTGAATTTTATTATAAATATATAATATTCTTCCAAATCGGTTGAAATAAATTAAGATGAGATTGTTAAATAAAAGAATTGGATAATATAATAAATTAAAAACACCATTGAAAAAAAAATAATTCTATAATATTTTCATAGAAATCGGAGGTAAAATACCATAAAGCTAAAGATTCTTAAAGATTTCTTTGAAAACAACATTTGTTGTATGTGTAATCGCCTTTCCGTCTTTGTCGGTGATAAGAATCTTTAAACCTTTTCTCGATGTTACTCTGGATACGGCAACATATAATTGACCATGGGTGAAAACTGGTTTTGTTACATATCACCTAACTTTGATATTTTGTTCTCAAAAAGACCAGCAAATTATGATCATGTAAACCAGAAATGGTCATGAGTAGTCAAATATCGAAACGACTTAATGTGTTAATCGGATTAAAATATGATGAATAAGTTGTAGAAAACATATATAAAGAATAAAACATAGGAATTATCATTTAAATAATGATAAAAGAAGGAAAAATTTATTTCTTTATCAAAAAAAAAAAATATAATGATAAAAGAACATATATATATGAGAAAATAAAGAAAATCATTGAGATGAGGAGGTATAATAATGTTATGAAACATAATTTCCTATAATAAATCAGGTTATTATGTTTAGTTTTTATTTTTTTATAAAAAGAATACAATTTTGTGTGTGTGTGTAACTTCTGAAAATAAATAATACAGTTTTATATAAAATAAAAGTGCTTGATTATCTTGAATCGGTTCATAATAAGGTGTGGTGATCAAAATGACATGCTTACAATGGGGACATTCATTAATCAGGGAGCTACAAACTAAGGGCGGGTTTACTGACCGGTTTAGTAAGTTATATATTTTTTTTATAAGAAACTTTAGTAAGTTGTTGAACAATTGTTTCCCATTTAAATTTATTTTCATTATTATTTTTAGCATTTTACCAGCTGGAACTATATACACACACACACACAATTATTTAAGTAACATTTTTTTCGTTTGAAAAAAGCAAAGGCATCGTTGAGCCGACATGTGTTTATAAACTTTAAACTGAAAAACACGTAATTAGTTGATGTGATTCGGCATCACAAGATGGATCAGTTTTTCAATTTCGGGAAATTCAAAACGAGAATGATGAGAAATGAAAAAGATATTTGTATTCGTATTCGTATTCGTTGAATGATGAGAAATGGTTATTGAGTTAATTAATGTCAATCTATGTCTGTATTCTTGACTGTCCATATTTGTTTCCTAAAGTATGATAGATAAAAATCTATATAATAACTACAATATATTTACTAATAATATCTTGGATCTTCTAGATCCTTCTACACGCCCCTCAAGCTCAGGCCGGTGATAGAGTCATGGCGGAATTAAGGTTTGAGATTGACCATAGAATGCTAGCATAGAGTGGTGGAGACAGAGCAATGTGAAACGCAGCCTGATGAGGACATCGAACCACCAAGTCAAATCATTCAAGCACCACTTGTACCAAGCGGACCAATGACAAGGACTAGGAGAAAGAGCCTGGAAAACAAGTTCAACATGTTCGTGGACCAGCTGGATTGTGAAGGACTGATCATGCTTGATCAGTTTGAAGGATTGCAACTAACACCATCTGAGAGCTCACATTTGAAGGATCTATTTAACAAGGTGTCGCTGACTGACCCCGACGCTCCAGTAAGTGATCTACCTATGGATAGAAAGCTCTTTGAGTCTAGTTTTCAGAACACTAAAGAATATATCCAAAAGCCTTACCAATCACTCAAAAAAGGCCCTGCAGTGAAGACATGTCTGGTGGACCCTTTGATAGCCGATAACACCAAATGGGTTCTATTCAAGCCCAGGCGTGAAGCCCATCTTACCATGGTTTCTTTGGCCTTAGAAGAAGCATAGAAAGCCCTCATATCAGCTGGAGGATCTCAAGAGAAGACTTATTCAAGTTGAAGACTCAAGGAGATCATGTTACCATTTTTAGACTATTTTGTGTTTAAAGCCTAACGGCTCTTTCTTTTGTCATTTATTTCGATTTATTGTGTTTTTCCTTTTCTTCTTGCAGGTTTATTGTGTTTTTCCTTGTTTTACGTTTGAGAACCTGGCTATATAATGCCTTGCACTTGTAGTCCGAGTTTTTAACCTTTGAATCAATAAAGATATCGTTTTTCTTAAACCTAGTCATTCTTCTCTTTGTCTCGTGAGCTAAGTCCGAGTCTTGAGAAACCTTTGAAGTATCAGTAGGCTTTCACACCTATTGTGGTTCGCATCAATCCACCCTCGCTTCCACCATATCCTAGATGTAGACAAAGAGCGACCTTAGTCCAATTGTCTAGATCGAACCGGTTTGGTCACAAGACTTCAAGCTTGTATCACAGCCGATGCGGTTGAAAGGTGATGAATTGTGTCGAAATTTGTGCGAGGAAGATCCCAACGATGAAACTTGACGGTGAGAGATGGTGATTTGCGGCAGAGCTTGAAGCTTGGGCTGCAACGAATATAAGAGATCTTGTGTAGGTGGAATGATGAGGATACTGGGATCGGGCCAGTGGTTTGGCATAAGTGGAGGAGAAGAGATCTCTCGGCAGTGGTCATGGAGATCTTTTCCGATGGTGAAGCAAACATGTTAACGTGGAGAAGAAAAAAAGATAGAAAATGAGGTTTTTTTATATTTAATGTAAAAGAACCAAACGATAAATAGTTTTTTTTTAAGAAGAAAAACGATTGTCGAAAAATTAAAAAGAAGCACTTAAGCTTTGATTCAGAGGTTCATTGATGAACTTGAATTTTTTTTTTTGAAGCACTTTGGCTTGGATTCAAAGGCTTATAATAAGCTTGAATATGAGAAGCACTTTGGCTTAAAACTTACGGGAAAAAAATTAGAAAATGGAAGCATTTCGCTTTAAAACCATGAACGAGCCGATCGTTTGATCATTGTACCTTTGATTCAGAGATTTTAGACTTGAATGATGGAAGCACTTTGGCTTAGAGAAAATAAAGAAATTAGAGTTTGATCGTTAGATCGAAACTCATGAGCATAACCTGCTCTGATACCATATTGGACTGATGAGAGTTTAGGATTGAAATAATTTGACATTGACTCTCATAAACAATAACGTAGAGATTACATATGTTTATATAGGGAAGAGATTTCTTAATATATGATAGATATAAATCTATCTAATAAATACAATATATTTACTAATAATATCTTGGATCTAGACATATGTAATCTCTACGTTACATTATTGTTCATGAGAGTCAATATCAAATCAATCGAATCCTAAACTTTTATCAATCCAATAGTAGGGACGAGACGAGGCATATGGGCTTGGATACCGAGCGTGTTTGAAACAACCCGACCCGTTTTTTTTTTTTTTTATACATTGGATCAGATTATCATTCCCATAAATGATAATCCTCAATACCCAATCAAGCCACAATCACAACCAATGAAAATCAAACACAAGACAATTAACCAATGATCAACCTCAATTCAATAAACCAGAAACTTAATCATTCAACAAGTTCTACAAGTTCCACAATTCCAAACGAATTACTATCACCCTAGCAATTCTATAACAACATCACTCAAGCGAGACTCTAGATCATCTCCTCTTCCCCGCCTTGATTCCCACGATCACATATTTTCTTTACCTGCAACACATAGTTATAAGAGTTGCGTGAATATTATCACAAATACCCAGTGAGACGATCCTCCCATCTACAGGCCAATTACTTAGATAGAGAAACACATAAAATACCAGGGTTATCACACAACGATGCAAGACAAGCAAACAACAACCAAAACAGCAGAGACAGTGCCGATCGACACAACCTCTAGGTGTCGATCGACAGACTGTAAATGTCCCTCGACACTCCACCAGCAGCGTCGGTGTTGATCGACACAACCTCTAGGTGTCGATCGACAGACTATATGTGTCGCTCGACACGCAACCATGGTGTCGCGCGACACAGTGCATCATGTGTCGATCGACAGAACCACTCATGTCGATCGACAGAGCACCTGCTGCTCGAAGGGTTCGAGCCACTCATGGCCGAATCTCCACATCCCAATTCAGTCTCTGCGAGATCAAGCAACTAAAACACAAGAAGAACCAACAAACAAATGAATCTCATCCATTCCTCAACCTAAGGACCTATGGTCACGCACTCACCTGATTTCTGAAGAGGAATGAACGAAGAACGCGAAGGACACGAAGAACCCTTAAGTTCAGCCTCTGATTTCGCCTAGAAATCGATCTCCACTCCGTTCCAGACCCTCTCCCACGAAATCCCAGCAAGGAACAAGGTTTAGGATTGAGACAACAAGGGAATTCCACAAGAAAGCCTCGAAGAACACTTTATCCTCTTCTCTCTCTCAAATTCTCTAAACCCCTTTCTCTGATCCCAAAACGGCCAAAAGAGCTGAGAAACGCGTCTCCACTCCTTTTATACGGAACCCTAGGTTCCCGCAAACCGGCCAACTCAAACCGAACCAGAAATCAACACCCTAAAAAAAATCCGATTTTTGACCCATGTCGATCGACACACACACTCTTGTCGATCGACACAGTCACCACTGTTCGATTCCTCGAGGAGATAACAACCCGTGTCGATCGACACCCACCAAAACTCACATTTTTGGTTCACGGGCGTTACAGTGTTCGTTAATTGAAATAAATAATTTATTTTTGTGATGAATGTAAATGATTAACTTATAATTTTAAAATAGATTTTTTTTGTTATTTCTTTCCCGCACAAAGCACGGGTACCTGCCTAGTATCTATATAAATTTGGGTTGAACTAAATACACGTTAGCAAATACTAAAGGCTAATTATAGCGAATAAAGAAAAGGAAGACTTGTTTTGACGTGAAATAATACGTGGTCAAACCAATATTTATGCTAATACTTATTCAAATTGTTTTTATCTAAATTATGCAGTTGTTGACAAATATGAAATAACTCTTTATGGTAAGAAAACCGAAAACAACAAGAAATATCGAGATTGTTTTGAAGGTGAAATAAATATATACTAGATTCTCATCCGTACTATGTGCGGGAACATTCGTTGAATATGATGTAAACTAAACTTGGCTTTCTATCAACATAACAATTTTAAATTAGGGGTTTAGCCAAAGAGTGTCAAAACGGATAACTCGACCCGACCCAAACCCACATGAGTTTGAGATTTAATGGGGGTTTCACCTTGACTCATATGTTATATGAGTTGAATTTACATATCCAAATCAAAAATTTAAAATCATTGACTTAATGGGTTATATGGGTTACTCACATATGAATTAAAATTTAAGAATAAATTAATAGATAAATAAAAACAATCCACATTATTATAAATCGAACCGACGTTTTTAACTTTTCAAGTAACAAATTAAATTAAAATGTATATGTATCTTAAAATAAAATAAAATAAAAATCATAAAGTTAATAAAATCAATAAAGCAATAAAAGCAATAAACCATTGATTAGTTTTAAAAGATACTTCGATCTTAGTTGGATGATGATAAGAAGAAAAACATATCTGTTAATTTTTTTTAAAAACACTTGATAACCTTTTTGAGTAATTTACATATATATTATTATTTTATTTTTGATAAATTTTGTGATAAATCAATCGGTAATTCATGATCCTAATGAATTTATCTGCTAAATTCATAAAACCATTAGGGGTAACCCACCGAAGACTCATTTATTTATACGTGTAAAAAATATAACCTTAACCCACTTAAATTATGGACGCGTTTGGATAAGTCATGGGTATTGACCTATTTTGACACACCTACACGTAGGTTCATATGAGTTTTTTTTTTTGTTTAGACAAAGATTAAGCAGTTTCCAATAAAAATTTATTGTTTATGTTTCAATGTTTTCAATTATTTCAAATATAGTTTATAAATTAGTTTTGTTGATATAAATAATACTCATATTTATCACAATAAATATATTAAAAATTGACAAATTTATGAATTTAGAAACTATTAGATATTTGTATAATTTGCAATTATTTATTTCATGTGATCTAATTTTTCGGTTAAATGAAAATAATTATTTCCTATGAATTTTAGTCTATTAAATAATTGTTTTTTGGTTCAATGAGAAGCACGGCCACTTTTCCCCATTTTAAAAATATTAGATATATTTAACTTTCTCTATCCTCTTGGTAATATTTTGGGAGATGCACAACAGCTTTTCCCATTTTTCTATATTTTTGGCCATTTTATAGTTTTATTTTAAAAATGAACTGCTTGACATGTTCTGGCCGTTATAGAAATGTAGATTTTTTTTTGCAAACAACTTTCTACCTAATTGGATTAATGTGTAGTTGACAAAAAAAACTTCATTTTTTAACTTTTGTTGTTCCTGTCAATTTTACACTCGCTGGTAACTTCTCAGAACCAAAAACCAAGTTTATAAGCAATACAAAGTATACAACTTATTTATATTTATTTTTGTTTAATATAATTAAGACATGTATGCGCTAACCCGTCTAATACTTGTTTTAAAGTGTATGTACATCTCTAAAACAATTTTTCAATAACTTGTGCTTTCTGTGATATTTTTATAAAATCTCACACATGCTTCTAGTGATAGGATCCATGTATGTTGTCTACAATCCATTTACAAAAACACCATTTTAATGTCATTTGTACGTATATTTATGAACAAAACAATTTACATACCGTTTCATTTTAAGAAATCTGCTTGGGATCACTATTGAGTGTTACTGCAACATTCAGTATCATAATATTTCTTAAAACTATAAGAAACTTGCTGCATAATCTTAATAAACCAATCTCAACTAAATCTTCAAAACATATAAAGATTCCTTAAAATTCTCATTAAATACATTTAATCGATTTTAATTAGTTAATTGTAAATATGAAAAATAGATTTTTTCACTGTAAATCCAGAAAATCCTATTAATAATTAATATATTAGCTATAACTTTAATGAATAGATAATAACAAAAAGTTATAGGAAAGATATTTAAATTGTTAGTTCCATATGAATAATTATAATTGATAGTACGATTTGTAGCACTTGTAACGAACAACCTACTTAAATTTATGCATTTTGTCTACCAGCATATATATAGAGTACATACATCTATATGTATATACGACTTGTAGAATCATTAGAATTGTAAATGTTCACTCATACTTTACAATAAAAGAAAGACACTTACTCATTAATCACAACTTTTTCCTCACGTAAGCCGCGATTCCAAGGAAATAACTCACATATATGTTTTAATATTTTACAGATACTATTGAAATATTTAAATAAACTAAAAATAATAAGAAAGAAAAATGAAAATATTAAAAAAAAATTTATATTGAAAATATATTACAAAATTAAACTGTTTTTTATATAATTAATAGGATTATTTCGTTCCATCAAAAATTTTAAATAACATTTTTATCAAATTAAAATTTCACTAAAACTATTTCTATTATTCGATTTAATTGTGCGGTCTAGCCTAATAACCGAATGAAAAATGAATTAAATTATTAATTTAGGATGTCTATTATAATAGGCTTCCTACTCTTACAGCTCTTCATCAAATTGTTATTCTTTTATAGTATTTCTCTGGATCCAAATTCATTTTATATCCGATGTGGGACTTGGACAAACATTAGTTTATAATATGTTAAGTAATTTATGATCTTAGGTACAAATTAAGTTGTCTTGGCATTTTTAAGGAAAATTATAATAAATCGGATCTTAAAGACTTTATGAGAGTATCTTTACTTTAAATATCCATTTATTGTTTACATATCTTGTTAAGATTAATTTAGGAAATCACTACTAATGCTATTGAAATATTTTAATAATTTAACATTTATAAAAAAGAAAAACGAAAATCTTAAAAAACTAAACTACTTTTTTAATATAATTAATAGGATTATTTCGTTCCATAAAAAAATTTAAATAATATTTTTTTATCAAATTAAAGTTTTTCTCAAGTTATTTCTATTGTTCGATTTGATTGTCGGTTTAACTTAATAACAGGATTAAAACAAATCAAATATTTAGTTTTAGATGCCTATTAGATTAGGTTTCATGCTCTTATTGTTCTTCTTCAATTTGTTTTTTTATTGTGTTTCTATGGATCCAAATTCACTTTCAAATCCGATGTGGGACTTTGAAAAATATGGTTTTTATATGTATAGTTAAATATAAATACGAAAATTAGAGTATGGAAAATCTCTTTGTTAAGAAAACCATAAATCTCGTGATTATTGGTAATAAAATATTTTTGTTGCTAAAATTCTGAACACAAATTTGAATAATTTAAATAAATTATCTTTACTTTGAATATTCATTAATGTTTACATATCTTGTTAAGATTATTTTAGGAAATCACTATTAATGATATTGAAATATTGAAATAAATTAAAAATAATAAGAAACTCATGTAGAAAATATATAAACAAAATTAAAATATTTTTATATAACTAATAGGATTATTTCGTTTCTTTAAATAGTTTAAATAACCTATTTTATCAAATTAAAGTTTTGCTAGATTTATTTCTATTATTCGATTTAATTGTGTGGTTTAACTTAATAACCGAATTAAAACAAATTAAATTATTAGTTTTGGATGCTTAGTATATTAGGCTTCCTGCTCTTACCGTTCTTCATAAAATTGTTATTCTTTTATAGTATTTTTTTGGATCCAAATTCATTTGCATATGCGATGTGGGACTTTAAAAAACATTGTTTTTCATATGTTAAATAGTTTATGTCTTAAAATTAAATTAGGTTTTTAGGCATCTTTTCAAAGAATAATAAGAAATCTGATTCTAAATATTTTATGAGATTATATTTACTTTGAATATATCTATTTATTGTTTCGATTTATTATTAAGAATAATTTAGGAAATTTCTATTGAATTAAACAAAATAAAAATACAAAAAGTAAAAATAAATACGATTAAAGGATCCACAAGATGGCAGAGTGGTTTCTTTGAAGATGAAAGTGCCAATACCGGTGTGTAGGAGGCAATGTCGCTTCAACCTTGTTATCTCTCTATGTTCTGGGCTAATTATTAAACTTGCCCAGTTTTGTTTACAAAAGGTTACTCTACTTTTGGTTTAGATTGATTGTAGAACATTCATACTTCATTTAATGAAAGCCACATCTTTTAACGAAAAAGAAAAAAAACTTTTTAATCAAATTAAAATTTTGAAAAAGTTATTTCTATTATTCAATTTTATAATGCGGTTTAACTTCATAACCGAATTAAAATGAATTAAATATTTTGTTTTGGATGCCTATTATATTAGGTTTCCTACTCTTATCGCTCTTGATTATTTTGTTTCTTTTTATAGTATGTCTTTTTATTCCAATTCATTTTCGTATTCGATGTGGGACTTTGACAAACATTATTTTTTCTTCTTTTTGAAAATTTCAAATCATAACATATGCATTAAAAATTTTATGTTTTTTTATCATATAAATTATCTTATTATTTAATTTGTATATAAAAAATATCATCAAGCAAAGATGAATGGGGGATCTAATTCTTAAAATTGATTATATGTTGATATAAAGGGATATTAAATATTTTTAAAAAAATTTGATTGGTAATTAAATATTTGTGAATTAATGCTGATTTTACAAAACTTTCCTAAAATAACAAAAATGCCATTTATGTGCCTCAAAAATAAAAACGAAAATACAATTAATTCGTAACATAAAAATAGCCGAAATTGTACTCAAAATTACTGAAATTACCATTGCATTAGTTCAAAATTACCCTTTCAATTTAATCAATTTAGTTATAAAACAATGGCAATTTGAGTAATACTAGAATCAATTTTGGACATTCTCCTAAATGTACTTCTCTTTTAATATTATAGAGATGTTCCCAAAATATTTCATGTTAATACTTGTTCAAATTATTATATCTAAAAAAATAATGTTGACTAATTAGAAAGAACTATTTATGGTAAAAAATACTGAGAGTTTTTGGCAAATCAAATAATGGGATTGATGAGTTCAATTTGCAAGACTGAAAGAACTATAAATAAGGTTTACTCAAGTTCTGAAAATTTGCAGATCATTTTGTTTTCTTCAATATACTTTCTACAAATAAAAAGACATAAAAATGAGTTTCACAAGAAAATTTATGACTTTCTTCCTTGTAGCCATATTGGTTGTTTCGATGTCTAGCCAAAACGTTATGGGTTCAGGTACATACACGTTTTTAATTGTTTAGTATTAACTAACTTTTGTCAAAACGATATAAAATATGTTATTTCGCTATAGATACATAATGACTTTTAGATTAATGTGGGTGTTTATGTGCAGAAACAAAAATGAGAAATATATACAAATGTTTTAATCCATGTACGGATGATGATGACCATTTAATGCTTCCAGATGCAATGAGAAGTGTAAGGAATCTGGTTTCACTGATGGAATTTGTGAGGTTAGACAACAACAAATTTTATGTTGTTGTCGAATATACCAGGGATAAACTGTTTCTTTATGTTTCTTTGATTATATAAAAAAATATATTGTCTAAAACGTAATATGTATGAAATAATTGCTATATAGTAATCATTTTTCTTTCTCGTCAAAAGCTGGGAAAACATATTAATTCTCTCCCAAAATTTTCATATCCTCTTAAATAGATCCAGATAATTAAGCTCATACTACTTCCCTCCAATATGAACATTAAACGTTTATTTTCCCACAAAATAAACATTAAACGCTTATTTCAACCTAAATCCGTTTAAACCCGGCTTACTGTAGACCAAGTTTCTGTTTTAGAAAACAAAACCGTCATTTAACCGTTAATAACCCGATTACAAAACAGTAAACCGAAATCGACCCGATTGTAAACCCGAAACCCAAATTTAAACCTGAAATGTAATTTTAAACCCGAAACCAAAACCCAGTTTATTATTACCAAACCCAAAAAAATCCGATCCCCAAATCACGAAAACAAAATCGTGCTTAACCCTAAAAAAGCCAAACTCAAAATCAACAGATTTTCAATCCTGTTTGACAACCCAGAAGTCTCTTACATCTCTATAATATTAAAACAGAAGTATATTTTGTGTCTGAGCTTAGTTTGTGAATGAGAAAGCTTAATGAGTTTAGCTATGGTGAATCTATGCAACTTCCATGAACAATTTCACTTCAAAGTTCTTATTGAGGTGATGAAGAACAGAGAGTCAAAAATACCAGTGACGAAATAAGCATTTCCATAATCTGATCTCAAAATCCCCATCACATCATCAACATCTCGAGCATTAACCTCATACTTTGATCTGTATCGAGTTTTTCAGTCAATCTTTTTAACAAGACCAAAGACGAACAAAGTTGAAACCTTTTGAGATTTACCTATCCTTATTTGCAGGGATTAGGCTGGGCACAAGTCGAGTACTTGTGACTCGGCTTGGCTTGTTCAAATAATTGAAATTCTGGCTTGATACTTGACTCGTTCGAAGCAAGTACTTGCTAAATCAAGTAATCGCCCAAAATCTTACTACTTGCAAGTAGCTTGACTCGGCTTGTTACTTGCCAAAATTATATATTTGGCTCGGCTTGGCTTGTTACTTGCTACTTGAAAGTACTTATAAATATAACATTTAAAATTCTTACAAAACATTCAAAGTTCAAACATCCTAAAATCAAAGATAAGCATTTAAAAAAGAAGTTTTGGTTCAATGCTCCACATTCCTTTTTTGGCCTATAAAACCATTAGACCCACATGATCATAACCAGGCCTGATCATAACACATATACATCTAAACCTTAACCAATGAATACTAAGTTCATAGTATTAACCGTAACAAAATGATTAATTATGGTTGTCACTTTAAGATGTGGCTACTTGTTAAGACCAGACTTACAGCAAACTAAAGATGAAGTATATATACCTTTCATTCTTCCTCCAAAGTTAAGCTAACTCCTTGCAACAAATTTCCATAAGCATTTTCCGTTAAAAATTCTGTCAAACCAACATAAAAGTTGTAAGTTCATAAATAAAAGAAAATATTCATTATAACTTAAAATAAAGGTATAGTGTATACCATTTTCCAGCAGCTCAAGTTGTTCAATTTGGTCCTCCAAACAACTTTGTTCATAATCTTTGTGAATCCAGTCTTGAGTGCAGATTAGAGCCTCAACAATTCTTGGGGTGAGAGAACTGCGAAAAATATCAATGACCCGACCACTTGTGCTAAACGCTGACTCAGAAGCAACAGTTGAGACTGGTATAGCCAATAGATCTTTAGCCATTAGAGACAAAATCTTATATCTTGATCCAGTCTTCTTCCACCAAAGTAGTATATCAAATTTTGGATATGATCTAGGAACACAAGCATCAGCTAAATAACTCTCCAATTCTGATTGACCAGCAGTATTATCTTTACTTTCTTCATGTATATCCATCAAAGAATCAAGGTCATAAGTTTATGTAGACTCTGCAACTACTTCCGAAGGAGTATTTGCTCCTTCAACTTGAGGCTTTATTTTCTTCCAATCCATCTTTGACAACTAGATTTAAGATATGCGCACCGCACCTCATATGAAGAAATTCACCATCAAGTAGACTAGTACCCCATGACTTCAATCTTCTTTTTAAGAATCTTATACCTACATCATTTGCACTTGCGTTGTCTACTGTGATTGTGAAAACCTTGTTGATTTCCCAAGACACCAAGCATCTCTCAACCATTTTCCAATTAATTCACCTTTGTGACTCAGAATTTGGCAAAAGTTTATGATCTTTTTATGCAGATTCCAATTTTCATCAATGAAATGTGCGGTTAAGCACATATAGTTGATTTTCTGAACCGATGTCCACGTATCTGTTGTAAGAGAAACACTCCCCTTGTGTTTCTGAAAGAACATCTTCAACTTTTTCTTTTCTTCAAGAAATAAACCCATGCAATCTCTAGTGACATATCTACGGGAAGGGATAACAAAACCGAGGCTGGAGAGTGTATATGAATTCTTGAAATCCATCCCTTTCTACAATCCTAAAAGGCAACTCATCCTTTATAATCATTCTGACCAAACCTTTTCGGCAATCATCTTTATCATATGGCAAATATGATGGAACAGCTTCACTATTCTTATATTTTTTAGGTTGATTCAGTAAGGTTGCTTGCTTCATTCTTTTACCAGCAACAGTCTCAACCTCATCAAGTTCTGGATGTAGCTTCTTACATCTTTCCATATGTTTCAACATAGTAGTAGTGTTGACACCAGATGCTGATCTAATGCAAACTTCTAAACCACAATGATTACACTTAGCTTTGTACTTATTCTCAAATTTTTTGAAGTTTTGCCATGCTCTTGATTTTTTTCTACCGGGTGGTACCTTAGATGCAGCAGACTCAACAGTTGGAGTTGTTTCTTCACCACCTCCTGTTTTCGTTTCCTCTTCACCAATATTTGGACCTCCACCATGTTTTTGCTGCTGAGGTTCCTCAGGTTCCATCTACACAGTTAAACCATGTGGTTAAAACATATAACAAGTATCTTACAAAACCAAATTGGCTACTCTAGTCCTAAAGACAAACAAACAACAAGATAAATAAAGTGCTTCCTTTCAGGTATAATGGGTTACTTACGACAATCTGCAACAAATCGAAACATAATCAAACCAAAAATCAAACCTGAACGAACCAGATTTGAATCCTAAACTCAAAATCTGAAAACAATCGAACACTATAATAAGACTGGAAGCAAAATCAAACCTTGAAATTGCAGAAACACATCTTATAAACGGGATTTGAACACTGAAAGGGATGATAAACCTTGAATTTTTTGGCAAGAACCAAGAAGAGATGAGGGTTGAGTTTTGTTATCAAACTGTCGACAAAGAGAAAGAGAAAACCTAAAAATCTATCGATAATCTCATAAGTCATAATGACTTATGACATAAAGAGGCCCATGAAAGAAAACAATCGAACATAAAAAGCTATGGGCTAGCTATTAACAATTAACAAGTACATTAACAAGTATCAAGTATCGAGTATCAAGCCAAAGTAATATAATAAACGACTATCAAGCCAAGTAACGAGTCAAGTAGTAAAAAAAATATGTTGACTTGGTACTTGGCTTAGACTTGCAAGTAATACAATATGTTGGCTTGTTACTCGGCTTGACCGAGACAAGTACTTGCTTTTTCAAGCCAAGTACGAGGCGAGTAACGAGTACAAGCCGAGTAACGAGTATTTATGCCCAGGCCTAGCAGGGATGGACGAAGAAGAAGACGAAGCGACTGAGAACAGCCGGAGCAACTCAGTGACTCCGCCTACCGCCCACTTCAAAACCGCAGGTTTTTTCTTCTCGGGCGAACCAGAGAAGCATATCGGCCGATAACCAACCCTCTGCAAAACGAATAACCAAACATTGAAATCGAAGGAATCGCAATCGCCATAGCTAATGAACAAAATCAACAGAAACCACTCACTCTCAGGGACGATGATGAGCTGATAGATATCTGGCAAGCAACTCCCGCCATTTTCTTAGAGAGTCACAACGGTTGTCGCCGGCAATTATCAACACTGCCATTGCTCCGTCGCATATATTTCAATTTTTAAAAATACTTTACAGAAACCATCCTCCAGGATATGGAAACTACAAAATGTACCCTAAACTTTTATTGATCGATTAAAAGTACCTCACTTCCCCAGCATTTTACGATTTGAGGGTTCTTTGTGTATCAAAAATAACTTTAGGTGTAAAATGCGGATGATAAATAACCTGTGTCTCTCGTTTTTCGTTTTATCCACTTTAAGAGATCTTCTAGTCACTTCCTAAGTCCAACTGTCATATTCTGTTTACAGAGATGGCCGGGGTTACTTCCGTCACCGATCTACCGATCAAGATCATCGCCGGAGCTGATGGATTCGGAACGAGTCTCAAGGACGCGATGGTATCTCACCTCCGTTCTCTCGGCATAGAAGTGGAGGATGCCGGCGTAAACTCCTACTACTCCGCCGGAGCTGAAGTCGGCCGCCGCGTCTCGGCTTCATCTTCCTCCGAAATCCGTGGCTTAGTCTTCTGCGGAACCGGCGTCGGAGTTGCGATGTTCGCCAATAAGTTCCCTGGAGTATACGCCGCCACGTGTCTCTCCGTCGAAGACGCAATAAACGCTAGATCGATCAGCAATTGCAACGTCCTCGCACTCTCCGGTACTAAAAACTCGCCGGAAACCGCCGTGGAAATCTTCGACGCTTGGATTAAAACTCCGTTTAAATCTCCATGTCCTGCATCTGGATCTGAGCCATGGAGCTCTGAGATCTCATCCTTCCGCGACAATTCCCTCTCCGAGATGCCTCAGATCGGGAAATCAACCGTCGATTCAACAAACAAACAGACAGATCAAATCTCCGCTTCATGCGCGATTTGGTGCTTGGCGAAGAACAGAGAGTTCAGTCCAGTGGAGATAATGCCGGGAGGTCGATGAAGATCGTGAGAGAGATCGGCTATTGTAAGGTTTAAAGCAGGGAGTGTGGAACCGGCGCATCATCACACATTTGGCCATGACATTGTTGTCCTTAAGGGGAAGAAGAGTGTTTGGAATCTAAGCAAGAAGGAGAGAGCTGATCTCGTTGACGGCGATTACTTGTTTACTCCGGCTGGTGACGTTCATCGAGTCAAGTATCATGAAGACACTGAGTTCTTTATCACTTGGGATGGTCATTGGGACATTTTCCTTGACGAAGACATCGAAACTGCAAAGAAAGCCATTGAAGAAGAAGAAAAAGCTTCTGGAAACTGAAGGTGAAGAATCTTTGCCTCTGTTGTGTTGTTCATTAGTTACAAGCTTTACGAATAATAAATCTTTTGATATTGTTACATTTTGAAAGAATCTTTGATTTCAAAAGATTGATGTGATAATACCAATTGTCTTCTCTTATGAACACTATGCTTCTTCTTCTTCTTCTTCTTGTACATGGGAACTAATTTCAAACATTTTTCATCATTAGTCATTAGACAAGACTTAGCTCATCAGAAACTGTAGTTGTAGATGAAAAAAGCTTCTTGTTGAGCTCTGCTAGTTCTTCACCGGCGTCACATATGTATGACGAAGCTTGTCTCCCCGATAATGTCGCTCCTTCCATACTATCTATGTAATCCTGCAAAGAGTCCAGTCGAATTTCTCAGACGCAATCTAGAGGCAGTTCTTGCTATACATTGTGGATCTGCCTGAGCAATTGTTGAGTGTAAAAAGTTACCTGCTTTGTGTATGAACCAGCGAGGAAGAAATTCTTTACAGGCGTCTTCTGATCGGGTCTGAATGGATCTTTGCCGGGTGCTTCACGGTACAGAGACTGAGCGATTTTCACAACCGATGACCAAGTGACTTCTAGACCCCGTGACGATGGAAACAACTCAGTGACCTGAACAAAAAAGATTGTGGAGAATCAACAAAAAATCGATTTGGCAGAAAGTTTTTCAAGAGCTTGGAGAGTTTAACCATGTCCTCTACCTGCATCGCTACTTTCTCTATGATCTTATCGTTTGGTAATCGCATGTATGGATCTCCTGGTGTTAGAACACACCTGTAGAAAACAGAGCTCGGGTTTAAAATACCTAGAGATTGACAGGTTCTTTTGTAGACAAAAAAAAAGGGTTATTATTTCTTACTGAAGCAGAGAGCCTTGTCCTTCAATGTAATAATCTGCAGGTGAAGCGAGTGCAAGATCCGCAAAACATGAAAAATCGGCATCAGGAGTGTAGAGAAGGTTATCTAAACCAACCGCTCGTTTCAACTGCCTACAAATTTCCGCAACACAATACAAAGATTTGGGTGAGTAAACCCACCCAGCTTCAATCCTCTATCATCATCCCACAATATAAGATTCTTGAGTACCTGGCAAGTTCAATATCTTGTAACTCAGTGACCCAACCATTGTATCTGAGCTGTACTGTACAAACTGGTACACCCTCTAGTTCATAGATATCATTGAAAAACCGAGATTCCCGCCATTCTTTAGGAAGTAGCCTTTTGATTCCCGGCACATCACATGCTGCAACATACACATCAGCTTTCACAATCTTCTTGTTCGTAGCCTGAAAGCAAACCAAAAAAAAGTTACCAACTTTTAATATCAAAGTTTCAAACTTTTTCTCTACCCAAAAGCTGCAAAATTTCAGAATGTATTCAGACATTTTTGCAGACCACTAAAATCTGATGTCTGAAGCTCAATTCACCTTGGAAATTGCAAGTCCTGTGACGTAAGTTTCTCCATCTGCTGATTTATCATATAGTATTTCCCTGCATCCCCACCTTAGATGGATTCTGTGTATGAAGGCAAGCTTATAAATACCCGATAAGTTTATAAATGTTAGAATCGGTTATTAACTTATTATAGGTGATAACAGAAACACACAGACACACACCTGCCACCTCTATCTGTGATATATTGTTTGATAGGACCACTCAAGTAAACATCAGGCGAGCCCTTGAGCATACGCAACAAAGAAGCTTCTGTTTTGGTGGCGAATAATGAGAATATGGTAAGCATGCATCGCGCACTCATGTTATCGCAATCTATGAAACCAAGTGCATAAGCAACAGGATCCCACATTCTCTGGATACTTGCCCGTGTCCCACCTTTCGACAGGAACCAATCCGAGAAACTTATCTGCAAAAAGTATCTCAGAAATTTAGAGAACACAAATAGTAGTAGAAGAATGAAAAGAAACAGAGGCTATCTATCATTCTTAGGCTGTCCAGATTGCGAATGTCTCTCATTGCTCCATCGGGATCAACAAGAGCTTTAACGACTGGGCTTAATGCAAGAGCCAGTGAATTCCTCAGTTTGTCATAGGGCTGTTTGGCCAAAAAAAACCATAAGCCGATTGTCAGCTCGAGATTGGTACAAAAAGTAAGAAATTACTAATCTTTCTGTATGAAATTCGAGAAAAATGTTGGGGATTTCCCCACGGCGGAAAAGTGCACTGACATGAATTCAAAGACTTAGATGTGTCTAGAGAAATGAATCCAAAATTTGACTTATACCTTGAGTTGATTTGTGACTAAAAAGGCGCGAATACCGTGAATTGGAGCTCCAACAGGAAATCGAAAATCAAGCTCTACAATTTATATGCACATCTCAGAACGATGAAATCATAGAGGCGGCCATAGCAAGAGAATAAGGAACTGAGACAGACCTCCAATTTCGCCGCCTTTATTTATAAACGTATGAGTGTGGTCTTTGACAAGAAGGTTTTTATCAGCACCCACCTACATACAAAAAACTTGATATATGAGTATTGAGTTTCAATCATCAAAAACTCAAGCGGAAGCTTTGGGAAACAAAAACCTTTTTCATCAAGCGGAAGAGATTGTTGTAGCATCCGAAGAAAACATGTAGTCCCATTTCGATATGGTTCCCACGTCTATCTACAAAAGAACCCACTTTGCCACCAATGAATGTCCTTGAATCATATATATCCACCTGAAACAAAAACAAAGATTACACACATTCATGTCACCAAATCAAATGTAAACAACTAAAAGCAACGGATTAAACACCTCATGACCCTGATCTAGAAGCTCTACAGCAGTTGACATGCCTGCAAGTCCAGCTCCTATAATTGCTACTTTCAGCTTCGGTCCCTTGTACTGTACTGGCTCTGGAGGAAATAGCCCCATTGGAGCTGCATTTATAACCAGTACATTCAAACGGTAAGCAAAAGACCAAAAATCACAATACTCCAACCGAAGTAAAATCTTGACCTAAACCCTCCATTTCCAATACTAATGATTTGCCTAGAGCATAGAGAAGCCAAAAGAGTTTCATTGTTCCATCTAAACATTGAGAGATTCATCTATATGTCGAGAAATTCTCATCAATTTTAATAGATTGGATTAAACCAAAGCCACTGAGTACAGGTGAGAATCGAAACATCATCCTCTTCAAAATTGGGATTATTCGTGGCATAAAGCTAAGCTTTTTAAATCCAAATACAAACCAAAGTTTCTGATTTTCTCGAGAAAAAGGAATACAATTCAAATACCCAGAATCCAAAACATCGAAAAGGAATCAACCTAACCACATAGGAGACAGTAAAGATTCGATTTTTGTTTGGTTTATTACCGTTAACACTCATGTCGGAAACATCGGTGTCGAGTGAAGAAGAAACATGAAATCTCCGATGCTTCAATGGAGGAACAGAGAGGAACCCAGTAGCTGGAGTTGCAGCGAAAACGATTGAAGAAGCCATAGCCAATCAACTGAGATAAGAAGAGCCAAAAAGGATTTATCGGTCTGTTATACAAAAGAAAGAAGAACAAAAAAGGAGAGATTTTTTTTTATGTTAAAATAAAAGAGGAAGAAGAAGGAAACAAGTAATTACGAGTTGTTTGTGATGATGATATGCTTTTTCTCCGCATAAACACTGTGGCGTAAACTGTGTTCAATGGACTAAGCTTTTTGTTTAATCTTATAATCAAACCTATTCAAGTATCCCTAATTAAGATTGAAAAAGCCAAGTTATTTTTGAATTTCAAAGAATTGATGTGAAAAATATCAGACATGGAACGTAGAAAGAGGTCTCGAATCGTATATAACGGATTTTGGTCAATTAGTTGAGATGAAATCATTCGACTTGGTTTTTTTTTCTCTGTCGTCATTCGACTTCGTATAACTTGATAATTTTTTGGGTGATTTGCAACAATAACCAAAATAGCATGATGTGGAGAAATAAGAGCCATTAGATTATGACTATTTGGTTAGTTAGTGAAATATAATTTTTTTTAAGTTATTTTAGCCAATTTCCCTAATTTTTTTTTTAACTTTTGTTGAAAGAATGTCAAAATAAAAAATGCTGATTTTTTATTTATTTTTCAAAGCAAGGCTGATGTGTCTTGATGTCTCCCCAACTCAATAGATATAAATTTTCAAATGTAAAAAATATAAATTTTGTTCTAACCTGCAAAATTTCTTTTCACCATGTGGGATAGAGGTGGGCATTCGGGTTTTCGGTCTGATTTGGATCGGGTAATTCGGGTTTCGGGTATCCGGAGTATGGATATTCTTGTACCGATCGGGTTGTTATAATATTCGGATCGGATTCGGATCGGATTCGGATCGGGACTACGTCGGATCGGATCGGTTATCGGGTATCCGAAATGTTGATGAAACCCGAAAGATCCGAATCAAACCCGAAATATCCGAATCAAACCCGAAAAATCTGAATCAAACCCGAACATATGTACACAATCTGATTAATTTTACCTGTTCGATAACCCAAAACATATGTATTTACCTGTTCAACAAAGTTCAAAATGTTGCAAAGAATGCATAACAAACCAAAATGTCAAACCAAAGTAAACAATACATAAATAGTTTTGAATCTGATTAAATTCACATATCCAAATAAGCAAAGTAATATGAAGATAGAAAACCACAGAAGCAAAGAAACAAAATGCATTCAAATTCAAAGAAGACCAATGCTTGTGACTCTTCTCCATATCCTTCATCCCTTCCCTTGTAATACAAAAACCAAATCCGAATGAACAAAACAAATAAAGTAACAACCAAAGACTAAAAGATATAAGAAAGAGTGATCAAGTTGATTTGTGTTACCTTATGACCAGAAGAAGAAGTCATTACTCTCAAATTTCCAATCTTCTAACTCAAGTTGGGTTGTGTTTCAAACTCTAAAAAATTATCATAAGTTATGATTCATAATTATAAGAAACATATCAACAAAGAAAACTTCAATTCAAGGATTAGAAATTACCTTTTTGAAACTCGTCTTGTAACTCAATATCAGCTAGCATTTGCGTAATCGTAATAACACCATTATTTCTCAATTGGCTTCGAATTCTCTACTAATAACAAATTAGGAACTGAAGAAAACAACTCATGAACGATTCGCTCATGAATGAACAACAAATTCGCTTCGAATTTGAAAACATCAAATTGTTCTTGGAAAATCGAATCGCAACCAAGCTTTTGTACATTAGTTAAGATTAAGAACAGAAAAGAAGGAGAAACTTGTACCTTAGATTGATTAATCGACGCCTCTGATGGTAGAGACGCTTGCCGGCAGTTTTGATCCAGATTTTGATGGTAGATAGAGATGCTTGCCGGCGGTTTTGAAGTTCCGATTTTAAGGATCCGATTTTAAGGGTTACTGACTTTTGCGAAGAAAGGGGTTTTGATATTTTGAGTGATTACTTGTCGGATATGTTTTGGATATCGGATCCGATCCGATCCGACCCGAAACCCGAGTTCAATTAATATGAGATCCGATTGGATTAATGCTCGGGTTTAAACCCGATCCAAAATCATGTTTTCGGGTCGGGTTCGGATCGGGTTTTAGGATCCGGGTTTATTGCCCACACCTAATGTGGGACATGTTTCATCAACTTGAGACTTTGAATACTTTGAATATTTTGTTCTTTTTTGATAAAGAATAAAATATAATTTGAAATCTCCGTTACTCGTGTACTACATTAAAATTGTCATTTTAGTTAAGCAGTATTTACATTGTCACCTAAAAAGCTGTAACTATTACTTGTTCTTCTTACTCGGAACTACACAAACACCTGTTACAATTAGTGTTTTAGTTTCAATAACTTTACAAAAAAAATATATTCGCAAATTCTAATCGAAAAAACATTTATATATATTGGAGAATCTAGAGAATCATAGCCGGAGGAAATTGCGACAAGGTTGGCAGTGCAGATATAATACGATTTTGTTGTTTTTAGAAACTAAATTTTGTGCTTTGTCTTGTAAATCTTGTGTTGAATCTCTTTGTGAATACACCGGAATTTTTTCATGGATTGTTTATTTCTCTACTATTCGATGGTATTAAAATTCAGAACACACCGCGTCGTCGAAATTGTTTTCACATAAAATTAGTTCAATCGAATCAAATCTAAAACCAGCCATATCCCAAACTATAGTCTAACCAATTCGACCAAACATTTCTCAGTATATGAGATCCCTATTCTTTATAAAAAGTCAAGAGAGATATTCCCTATTCTCTCTTACAAATATTCTCAATTTCCTTCATTTTTTAATTATCCCTCTTAATTTTTGTTTCCAAACAAAACGAAATTGACTTATCCCCCACTAAACCTCTCTCCCACCACCCCCAAAAAGTGTACTCTCTCTCTCTCTTTGATGTACTCTCTCTCTGTTTTGTTTCTGACACAGAAGAAGAATAACAACAACAAGATCGAGAAGAATGGAGATTGTGGAGAAGGTAAAACGAAGAACAACGATTTCTCCGGTGAGAAGAAAACGGTGATAGTCACCGTCATGTATGCATTGTGAAGGTTGTGCTTCCATTCATACCAGCTGTTTTGTGGTAATGGGTTTATGAAGTTTCGAGAATTAACTGATTTTTTAGGGTGAAAGTCATATTTTTAGCGACTCGGGAAATTAACTTTAAGGGTAATGTGTTCAAGATTGTGTAAATTAATTTTTAGACTAATCATGTCAAACTTTAGACTTTTTTTTTTGCAAGCAACAGTTAACTATTATCAAGTGTAGAGTGATTAAGCTTTCTGATCAATTTCTTTTTGGATTTTTGATTTCGTTTTTTTTTTTCCCAGTAAATTAGAGTATACTGTGTTGAAGCTAAAGGAAATGGGGAAGATCAGTGATAAAGACATCAATCAAGTTGTGAATCAATTTGATAAACTTGATCCTAATAATTTGTTAGACATATATTCCTTTATTTCTGCTTTTTATAATAAAAAGGAGACAATGTTAAATACTCTTTTTGGCACTTACTATAAAACTATTAAACTTAACAAATGTTAAGCTTTTGATTGGTTACAGAACCATCAGCAAAAGTTTTGATTTGATTTGGTTACACACTTTCTTTCACTTACACTTGCAAAGAAAACAGAACCATCAGCAGAATAAAAATAATTAAAAAATCGACTAGGAGTGGAAGGTACGCATTACGATTCACACAAGAATGATCAAGTTTTTTTTTTTTTTTTTTTTGTTTCAACGATTATATTGATGTAAGAATCCACAAAGCAGGATGCTTATTAATTGTAGCGATTAATATTCAGAACCAGTGCTAGTTTATGTCAGGACCATTTGATTTCTTGTAGGTTTCAGAGTTCAAATCATTTTAACTTGGAAAAAAAATCACAAACGATTTTTTAAAAATAAAGCCCAAGCCCATACTTTAGTCTACGACCGGAGCATTTTGGGCTTGATAAGAAACAACGTCGTTTCAAGTGACCGGTGGTTTTTTCCTTTTCCCTGAAATTTGTCTTTTCCATTTTTTTTTTGTTTTTTGTTTTTGTCTTTTCCATTTTTTTTTTATTATTTTGAAAGGGTTTATTAAATGGGTTTGAGACCAGTCTTCGTCTTGTCTTCACACTTCTTCACTTCCGTACGGTTTCTTGTCTCTCAGGCAAATCGTAACCCTAATTTTCCCAAATTCGCTTCCTCTTCCGTCATGCTAAAGCTCCTTACTTCGACCGCTTACAGTGCTCATCACTTCAACCCGGTTACTCGGGTCGGGTCAAACCCGGTTAATACTCCCCTCTTCAAGGCTCTGAGTCAGCTAACCGGAAGGAACCGGATTTCCCACCAGTTGGATCGTCGTGCTTTCTCCTCCGAACGCGGTGAAGCTGCGACAGCTGATTCCGGCACGGAAGTCTCATCTAACCCTAGCGCCGAAGATTGTCTAACGGTTTGTATAAATTTTGATTCAGTGCTCACTTTTTTTCTAAACCATGGGGAAATTTATGATCATGGGTTTATCTTTTATTCGTAATGTAGGATTTTGAGAATCGATTGAAATACATTTCCCCTGTTGCTCTATTGGATTGACCATTCCATTGGCTTTGGTACGATTCCTTTCGCTAAGGTCTCTGTTGTTTAATTGCAGGTTATAGCATTGCCGTTGCTACACAAGCCTCTGATTCCTGGTTTTTACATGCCTATCTATGTCAAGGTATGTTACTTCAACCTATTTCCGGATACAACAAGTACCTATTTTTGTGGTCCATTCAGTTATAATGTTTCTCTGACCTTTAATCTTTGATTAGGATCCTAAAGTACTCGCAGCTTTACAAGAGAGTAGAAGACTACAAGCTCCATATGCAGGTACTTTTCTTTTGAAGGATGACGCTTCAACTGGTTCATCTTCTAGCTCTGAAACAGAAAATATTTTAGACAAGTTGAAAGGGAAAGACTTGCTTAACCGGATTCACGAAGTTGGCACACTTGCTCAGGTACCTTATTGCTGCGTGTTAGCACTGTGTTTTACCTTGTCTCTGTCTGAAAGACTTTAAACCATTGCCAATTTTATAGATTTCAAGTATCCAAGGTGAGCAAGTCATCCTTATTGGTCGTAGACGACTTCAAATAACAAAGATGGTAAGTTAACGGAGAAATGTTCTTCTCTCTTAAAAGAATTATAGTTTTAAAATTCAGAAGTTGTGTATATACTTTCCCTATGTGTCTTCTGTTTATCAAGTTAAGTTACTCTCAGCGAGAAAACCAAGTGTTTTGTTTGTGTACAGCTGAGTGAAGATCCTCTTACAGTGAAAGTTGACCATCTAAAGGTGAGTTTCTGTCTTGCAAGAGAAATATTTGGTTTTTATTTCCTTTTTTGAAATTCTGAAGTCTATAACCCTTGTCATGTGTTTCTTTGTTATTTGTTGCAGGATAAGCCATATGACAAGGACGATGATGTTATCAAGGCAACATACTTTGAAGTTATTTCAACGCTTGCGGATGTCTTAAAGACAACTTCACTCTGGAGAGATCAAGTTCAAACATATTCCCAGGCATGTTCTCTTCATATCTGGCACTGCTTGCGATTGCGATTGCTAATATGCCAGAATATCAGTATCTTAGTAGATTTCTTTTGAATTTCTACAGCATATAGGTGACTTCAATTATCAAAACATTGCCGATTTTGGAGTTGGGATCTCTAGCGCTAATAAACATCAAAATCAGGGGGTTCTTGAAGAAGTGGATGTAAGTAATTCAACTATTAGGCTACAACTCTGACATTTTGAAACCGAGATTGCCTCAAACAGGATGGTATTCCTTCCTTAGCCAGCTTCTCATAATTGTTTTCTTCGGTCCAGGTTCATAAACGTCTGGAGTTGACGCTGGAATTGATGAAAAAACAAGTGGAGATTAACAAGATCCAAGTACTTCATGTCTTCACTTTCCATTTGAAGCATGGTTCTAGATTTTTTGTATATGATTTTATCTAGAATGAATCCTCATCTCTTTTGATTCGTGTTTAGGAATCCATAGCAAAAACTGTTGAAGAAAAATTTAGTGGTGAGCGACGACGTATCTTGCTAAAGGAGCGGCTCAAAGCTACAAAGAAGGTTTTCAGCTCGCCTCTTAATTTATGGCTGTTTTTTTTTTTGTGGGCGTTTATGATGATGTATAGTATCATTGGTTGATAACTATCAAATGTCCCAATGCAGGAACTTGGGTGGGAGACAGACGACAAATCTACAAATCTACAAAGAAGACAGTCAAGCTTCTTAGATTGCATCTCGGTTTCCGTCGTCAAAGTATTTAGCATCGCGCGAATAACAGATTCGTTGCATCCTTGGCGTTTTTCTGATGTTGAAGAAGGCAACGGTTCTGGTTTTGTAATCTCAGGACGGAGGATCATCACTAACGCCCACGTTGTAACCGGTTCCACATATGTCCAAATCACAAAATTGGGATCCGGAACGAAATACAAAGCATCGATCCAAGCTTTTGGACATAGCTGCGACCTCGCTGTGTTGGTCGTTGACAATGAAGAATTTTGGAAGGACCTCAAACCATTGGATATACTTAGTGAGATGCCTAGGCTGTTCCAGACGGTGAGAGTGGTTGGATATCCTCAAGGTAATTCACTTTTCATTATTTAAATGTTTTATTGAACTCATAATCATAGGCTGGTATTTATACAAGAAGATAATTCCCTAATCACGTTGAAATTGGGATTAAAAAATAAAGCTAACTTATAGATAAATTAGGACGCTAAACCTCATTATCCTAATAGAGCTTGGTAGTATCTCAATAATCTCATGATTAATATTAACTAATTCCTTCCTGATTTATAGGTGGCGACAGCATCTCCATCACCAGTGGAGTCGTTTCCCGCATCGTTACATCTTTTTACTCTCACAGCAAAACTCCTACCAAACTACCTGCCTTCCAAGTTGATGCAGCGATTAACAACGGAAACAGTGGCGGCCCCGTTTTCATTGGAAAATCAGTGGCCGGTATAGCGTTTGAAGGGTTAGATGAATGCCAAAATATTGGGTGAGTTCTGAAATTATAGTAGTAAATTGGTTTTTGAGTTGTGACTAAAATTTCGTGATGATATTTTTTGTTTTGTTTGTAGGTACGTTATTCCTTCTCCTATTCTACTACTTTTCTTACGTAGCATTGAGAAGAATAAAGGAGTAGGTAGCTTTTGTTCCCTTGGGCTGTCTACACAACCAATGGAGAACAAAATGATGAGGGATTATTTTGGCATGGAAGAAAAAATGACGGGAGTTGTAGTAACAAGAGTAGAGTATGTCGGGCGTCCCCAAACAATTATTGAGAATGATGTGTTGTTGGCGGTGGATGGAAATCCCATCCAAAATGATGGAGAAGGTAGAATTTTGTTTATCTAATCTTATGTTATGTGTATCACACATGACTAATATCTTCTTCTTCTTTTTTGAAGTGTCCATTGGGATAGATTTGGAAGGCTTCATAGCCTTAAAGACACCTTCGGAGGAAGTGTCTTTTGATTTGTTGAGAGAAGGGATAGCCTCCAATATCACGTTTACATTGGCCAATGTGAGTTTTTTAAACTCAAAGTCGAAATTGAATTTGTTGGGATTTTTTTTTTATGTGTGTGTCAGTGTTTGTCTATTAGATGGATATATTGTAGCATTCTATTATGGTTTGGTGTATAATTCATTTGTTTCAGAGACTTGATATATTGAATGTTACTTCGAATGGTGTTTACAAATAGATCAGTAGGGTACTTATTATGATCCGAATCATCTCCGAAGGCTTTGCTTGGTCTTTTTAATAGTGTTTATATCATATTTTTCATTGGTTAAATATAAAATGAATTTAAATTTTAACTTTTTATGAAACGTTTTGGCTGATCTTTAATTTATCAATTTTATACTTTTTTTGTGTGTGTCTAACTCGTATGTATGATTATTAGATGGATAATTCACAAGATGGAAAGGATTATCCTCCTCCAAGCTACCTCATATTTGGAGGTTTCGTCTTTACAAATACCGAGCATGGATTTGTGAAGATTTCTCAGGTACTTTCTAAACTTTTTGTTTGACTTAATATGATACACTAACTTTGTGTGTGTGGTGTAGGTGTTAGAAGATGACCTAAACATAGGTTATACAAGTTTCAGAGATTCAATGGTTATGAAGGTCAATGGGGTAGACATGTATAATGTGAAGGGAATGAGGAAGATGATAGAGAAAGCGAAACGGTGCTCAATCACCACATGTCTAAGATTACAATTGGATTGCGGAAGTGTGGTGATTTTAAACTTAAAATCAGTTGCAGAAGCCGAAGATCAAGTTTTGGAGTTTCAAAAAGTGTTCTCCGCTACGTCTCATGACATGAGGACGAGCGAAGAGGACGAGGATGAGGACGAGTACGAGGACGACGACGACGACGAAGACGAAGATTGACTGTTTCGGTTTAGATTGTAGTCTTTGGTTTTGTGTGAGACTTCACTACATTTTAGTAAGTTTTGTGTTGAATCCTTTGTGGTTGTGGAATCTTTGTTGTGATGATGAACAACTTTCATTCTGGTTCGGCATAGTTCCTGTACTCATTCTGTTTCCAGACTTAGGTACAGATTCCAGAAGCTTGAATAATAGCTTGCTTGACTTAAGCTCCTTGCAAGCTTCCTAGTAAAATACTGTGTTATTCACGGTATCTTGTGATGCAAGTAATCAGCAAAGGGACTAATAGTCACACATCCACCTTACTGATCAGAGCTGAAAGAAACCAATTGATCTGCCAAAAATTCTCTGCAGAGTTCCATAAATAATGATATTTAAAATACACAAAAGAAAAATGCGGTTCTTAACAATCTGAAAGTGATAAAACCAGTTCAAAAGCTACTGGGCACTTAGTTTTTCTTGTCTTTCTACTTGCCCTCACCAAATTAATGTTCATTTTACCCAGAGAATGAGCTTTCTTCTTCGTTTCTATTCTTCGTTCCATATGGTTCATTTTCTTCATTCTCTATATATTTTTTTAAAGTTGTTTGTCCTGTGGCGTTCATAAAAGAAGTCGAAAGGTTTTAGTGGGCAAGACTTTGCATCAAAAATATTTCAAATAAAGTGAATAGAGCTCTGTATTTCTTATATATATGAAGTGAACTCGCAACACAAATTTACCATCACTACTTGCACACCATCACTACTTGCAGTATCCCTCCTGGATCTATTAAACAACAACCTCCATGACTCAACTCCTCGGTGTTTAAACTTCACCAGAGCATAGAGCGGAACTAAGGAATTAATGAATAATTGAAATCAAATACGATGAAATAGATACATTTTGGTTGTTTCATTACCTACAGACAATTTGGCGTAAACAGTAGAAGCTAATGTGTTCATAAGTTACACTCACAATCTCTCTCTCTCTCTCACACAAACAACAAATCCGTACATTTTCTCTGCCACAGAACACAGAGTTACTAGAGTTTACCGATATTTTCCATTATAAGCCGTCATCAAGAATTGTAGAGCTCAACAACTCACGAACAAACTCGCTCCGTTTCACCTTCTGCTTGTGATCCTCAGCTGAAAGAGATTGCTTTTCCTCGTTCCTATCATCAACAAAATTTCATCAATGATTCATACGTACGTATACCACTCAACTTGATCAAGTGTTTCAATTTGGCTCATAGAATCCCAAATTTACAAAACGTAAGTCCTACTTTTCAGGTAAACTCTGATTTGATGTTCTCTTGGCAGGTCCGGTTTCTGCAGATATACTAGATTCTGAAGTGAAGAACCCATCAGCAATTGGCGAAATGAACGATGATAACAATGGGTCAGCCGCTACATTGGATGATGAAGAAGAAGAAGACACTATACACGAAGCTACCCCAAATAGGCTCTGAAGATTTCCTTCAGGAAACTCTCTCCTCAAAATCGATAACGTGTAATATATCGTTAAGGAATGTTACAACACAACATAATGGCGAGTTAGAGAAACACTAACAGAAACGATTGTTTAATACTATAAGACTTGACACCAAGAAAAAGAAAAAAAGGATATCTTGAATATATTTGCGTGCTGAATCGTTATATCAGCAACCATGTCAACACCCACCCTAACCGCACAAATCGGGCATACCTGCAATGACAATGTTCATAAGACATGAATACATTGGAACTGTCTTGGTCACAGAATCCAAACCAAGTTCCCCAGACACAGGTTCTTTAAGCAAACTAGAGCTTCTGTCTTCTATGAAAAACCAGCAATTGGCAACTACAATACTATACCGTGTATTCTGCCATGAGTCTCAATTGGCAGTTGCTTCTGTTATATACTCCAAGAAACACACTCTAAACTTTCGTGTGATGAATCTGAAATGTACAATACGCATTTTTTGCTTCAAATGTGGTCAGTCAATGTTTTAAGGACAAGAAAACTTACTCCATTGTTGGCTTCCATCGGATGATCTTCATCTATGTGGCAACAGAGACACAACATCAAAATAGTCAGAACAGAAAGGGCAAGCTACGAAATTGGTACAAAAAGTAAGAAATTACTAATCTTTTGCTATGAAATTCGAGAAAAATGTTGGGGATTTCTCCACGGCAGAGACGTGTACTCACGTGAATCCAAAGATTAGTTGTGTCTAGTGAAATGAATCCAAAATTTTGACTTATACCTTGAGTTGATTTCTGATCAAAAAGGCGCGAATACCGTGAATTGGAGCTCCAACAGGAAATCGGAAATCAAGCTCTACAAGTTTTATGCACATCTCAGTACGATGAAATCATCGAAGCAGCCATAGCAAGAGAATAATGAACTGAGACAAACCTCTGATTTCGCTGCCTTGTTTATAAACGTATGAGTGTGGTCTTTGACAAGAAGGTTTTATCAGCAGCCACCTACATTAGAAAAAAAAAAAAAAGAATCTTCATATACGAGTATTGAGTGTCAATTATCAAGCAAACTTGAGCGGAAGCTTTGGAAAACAGAAACCGTTATCATCAAGCGGAAGAGATTGTTGTAGCATCCATAGAAAACATGTAGTCCCATTTCGATATGGCTCCCTCGCCTATCTACAAAAGAACCCACTTTACCACCAATGAATGTCCTTGAATCATATATATCCACCTGAAACAATAACAAAGATTACACATTCATGTAAACAACTAAAAGCAACGGATTAAACACCTCATGACCCTGATCCAGAAGCTCTACAGCAGTTGACATGCCTGCAAGTCCAGCAACTACTTTCAGCTTCGGTCCCTTGTACAGAAATTTCTGGGAGCTAAAACCATCTCAAACATACACTTGGAACTTGAAACAAGTACTGAAGCTTGCTTCAAAGTGGTTCAGAACAGTACCTGGAACAGGAGGAAAGTGCATATTTTGGCACACTGACCTCATTTATAGGGGAATCAGGGACCTAGGCAAACCGGCATACCTCTCTCTCTCAGCCTCAGTATCTTCGGACAACAGTTGGAGACTTCCATCTGCCAAGACATAACTTTGAGCGATTGCTTCTGCATCTATCTACCGTGAACTCAAACGGGATTTCAATTCCAGACTAATCTATAACGAATTGAGGGGAAACAGACAGTTAGTCTGGTGGCACGAAGAAAGTTTTTTACCTGGCTTGTCCTGCTTAACCGATGTCCAACAAGAGACAGACTTCTAACATGGGGAATCCGATGTCCAATTCTTTGTGATTGTGACTTTTCCTGTGGCGGTGGTGATAGAGGCATCTGTCAACGGTATAACCAATCCTAAAGCAGTGAGAACATTTTGGCTTTTGGAAATTACCCTGAGGTAAGAGAATCTGTTTCTGTTCAAGGGGAGACCGATTTGGCACTAGTTCTTTTGACATTGTTTCATTTTTTCATTTGTGACAAACAAAAAATGATACGGTTTTCTTTGATATCTCGTTATGGTTCCATAATCGTAGAAAATTGAATAATTAATCTACCATCAATACCAATTTGTATTGGTAAAGAAACTTATATATAATGTTTACCATAAATATATAATGTTTACATCTTATTATGGCATATTCTTTTAAAGTATTCATAAATCTAAATTTCAAAAATGTTGTAAGTCACCTCTATGGTTGATGTGATTGTAAATGATATTAATGTGATTGTAAATCGTCTTCAACTGAAGCATCAAACTAATCTCTCAATTTTTGTTTATGTACGAAAATAAATTTTGCTTTACTCCACAATTGATTTATGAAACCTAACACTTGCTAATTTGTTGGGTTGATACTTTTGTTCTCTTAAACTTCAATCATATACTAAATAACATTTTTCACTTATTAATATAAATTCTAAACATTGATAAATAAATAAATAAAATTTTGCCCAAACTAATTTGAATTTTTTACCATATGTATAAAAATTCAATGAAATAAAGCGATTTTAGTAAAAGCGAGTATATATAGAGAAATAGAAGAACATGTGTTGTTCTCCTCGAATACTCACATCACATCTTTATAATTTCAAAAAAAAATTATACACATGTTCAAGGATGTACAATTATAAACATTTCAAAAAGTACCCGATTAACACGTGTATAAAAATTCAAAAATTTCAATGTTTACAAAAAAAAAATACGTAACAGAATAATTATCAGAAATGTCTCCATAAACATGTCACCAACTCTCCTTCAAGATTTCAATAGTCTGTGTCATTCGTCAATAGAGAACCCTAAAAACGACAACTGAATATAAAACAGAAATCTAATTTACCACAGTAAAATTATATACATACAAGTTCGCAAATAATATATATATTTATTTCTTCTAAAAGTCATAAATGTGACAAAAAAAATTAACTGAAATGGACAATTTTTCTACATAGATTGTTCAACAACTAACCACTTTTGCGTTAAACCCAAACAACAAACCCATCCATATCAGAAATATAAAGAACAAAAAACCTTGGTAAGATCGAGGTTACATAATTTTGAGAGAATCAAGTCTACATCATTGCTGCTTAAATAGAATGTTATTTAAAAACAAACAATAAAAGTTAAAAAAAAAAAATTAATAGATACGGTTTAAAAAATGATACGGTTTTCTTTGATATCTCGTTATGGTTCCGTCCGAACACAACATTATAGTATTATTAGATTTTATACCCATCCTCGTTTTATCGATAGGTTTAATTTGCTAATTAATTAGCAAATATTATCATATACGGATGCAAAAGTATAATAATAATAAAATAAAAACGTAGAAAATTGAATAATTAATCTACCATAAATACTAATTTGTATCGGTAAAGAGACTTATATATAATATTTACGATAAATATATAATGTTTAGATCGTATATTCTTTTAAAGTATTCATAAATCTAAATTTCAAAAATGTTGATGTTGTATGTAAGTCACCTCTATGGTTGATGTGATTTATGAAACCTAACACTTGCTTTGCTCCACAGTTGATTTATGAAACCTAACACTTGCTAATTTGTTGGGTTGATACTTTTGTTCTCTTAAACTTCAATCATATACTAAATAATATTTTCACTTATTAATATAAATTATAAACATTGATAAATAAATAAATAAAATTTTGCCCAAACTAATTTGAATTTTTTACCATATGTATAAAACTTCAATGAAATAAAGCGATTTTAGTAAAAGCGAGTATATATAGAGAAATAGAAGAACATGTGTTGTTCTCCTCGAATACTCACATCACATCTTTATAATTTCAAAAAAAAATTATACACATGTTCAAGGATGTACAATTATAAACATTTCAAAAAGTACCCGATTAACACGTGTATAAAAATTCAAAAATTTCAATGTTTACAAAAAAAAAATACGTAACAGAATAATTATCAGAAATGTCTCCATAAACATGTCACCAACTCTCCTTCAAGATTTCAATAGTCTGTGTCATTCGTCAATAGAGAACCCTAAAAACGACAACTGAATATAAAACAGAAATCTAATTTACCACAGTAAAATTATATACATACAAGTTCGCAAATAATATATATATTTATTTCTTCTAAAAGTCATAAATGTGACAAAAAAAATTAACTGAAATGGACAATTTTTCTACATAGATTGTTCAACAACTAACCACTTTTGCGTTAAACCCAAACAACAAACCCATCCATATCAGAAATATAAAGAACAAAAAACCTTGGTAAGATCGAGGTTACATAATTTTGAGAGAATCAAGTCTACATCATTGCTGCTTAAATAGAATGTTATTTAAAAACAAACAATAAAAGTTAAAAAAAAAAAAAATTAATAGAACATACATGCATTCTTCGATCTTCCAGAAGAAACATACATTTTTCCCAAAAATAAAGAAGAAGAATGATGTACATGCATTCTCCCAAACTATACTAACTTTTGACCAAAAGAGATAAATGGTAAATGAGAAAATCGTAACCCTTCATTTTTTTCTCTTTAAAACAAAGAGAGAGGACACGTGTCAATTCCACAATGATTGAACTCATCTTTTATATAATAATAATATAATAAAATAAAATAATAATAATAATAATGATAATATAATAATTTTGGTTGATTGAACTTGAATTTTGACCCAACCCAAAACAAAACATAATAAATATGGGTTTTAAAAAAAGTTGGGGGCCCATTTAGCTGGCCCAGGAGAGTCCATTTTAAAAGAACTCGATAACCCTAGATCCCTCCCTCGTGTCTCCTCTCTGTCTTCTCATTTCACCATCGAATCGACTCGGAGGTAAGCCGCACCCTTTCTTCTCTTCTTCTTTGGTAATTTTAGCTTTGTGGTGGTTTTCGCTTTGTGACTCGTTCGTGGATCCTATTGATTTAGATAAACCGAATTATGCTTGGTCTCTTCTCATCTTCTTTTGTAATTTTAGCTTTGTGATTTGATTCATGGTTCATATTAATTGATTTTGAGGCTATGATGATAACCTAGGGTTTTTTTCTTTTTTTTTTTTTTAAATTGGCTTCGTCTTCGTGCTATTAGCCTTGAAATCGATTTTCTTGTCACTTACAGGAATACACAAATTGCATGATGAACAAGTTTAACCAAGGGCGTTTCTTGGTTGTGAGTTCTCGTTGTCGTTACCCTCCTCCTACACGTGAAAAAGATGTGTTTGGCAGGCCCATGAGAGTCTTTGACGCAATTAAGAGTATGGAAAAACTACATGATTCTGAAAAAATAAAATATGGTTATTTATTCAGTGAACTGCTTGGACTTCCAAAGCCTCCCGAGATTTCAACCAAGCAAGAAGGTAAAAAGAACAAGTTTGTTGTCAAGTTGGTCAAGTTTGAGGAATATGATAGTGGGAGAGTGCTTAGAGAAATAGCATTGGCCAAATGGGATGAAGAAGTTAGGTCAATGAAGGACTTTGAAATTAAATCATGGAAAGAGCTTTTGCTCAATGTCCCGTCCGTGATTAAACAAGGTGTCACTGAGAAACAAGCTAAAAAAATCATTGCCAAGATTGAAGCTGCTGGTGGAGAGGCTGTTATGGAAACTCTCGAGTGATGATCATGGCCAGCTTACAAGTTTCTTTTGCTGGTGTTATTATGTTTTGTAAGAGAATTGACTGTTGTGATTATGTTTGCTGGTTATGTATGATGTTAATCTTGTGTCTCTCTTTTATGAGTGTTGTCAGCCTCTTCACAGTCTATGACCGTTTCATCCGCTTTCAATATTCAGAAAGGATTTTCTGATTTAGAAATGTCAAATAAACCCGATTCCAAATACTGTGACTACGATCGTTGGGGATTACTCTTGTCGCATTAGAGACTAGAAAAGTTTGGTAGTAAGATCAATGGCTTCCTCCATTCATCTTCTTCTTCGTCATCCACTCTCTTTCTGCCGTCGCCAATCACCGTCCGTGAAACCAGATTGCGTTTCAAACCCAAAACGTCACTAAAGAAACCTACAGTTCCCGATCCACTAGCCAAGGAAGACAACTCGATTGGATATTCGGAGTTTGGCTTGACGGCGTTGAGATTCTCGGGAGCTGCAACCAGGTATCACTCACGAGACTCAGATTCTCGCTGTTCATCTCGGTAATCTAATCGATAAACCCAACAACACTGAAGTTTACCATGTCCATTTGATCTTCCGTTCGAAAGAAATTGCCATCTTCTTCTTCTGGTTACAGCTCTCCTCAAGCCCTCCCAATCTTCCGCTAAACGGATGGATTGTGGTTTGAAAGCGTGAATTGGAATGATTCTATGTACAAGGAATTCGAAATATGTATAGAGCTGTTCTTTAAGGTTTATGAGAATGATGAGTTTTGGTATGGGAATCTTCCAAATGACTTCGTTAGCCATCATTAACCATGACATTTTGAGAGTGTCATCCAATAAAAATTTATTAAAAAACATATTTTCTATTCTTTTTATTCAACTTTATATTTTCTCTTTCATCTGTTTACTCAACTTTTATTAATTTTATATTTAACCATAACAAAACCCACAAAAAAACACTCTCCAAAAGTATCAAAAAACTCTCCTTATAGACACCCTCTCTCCAAAGTTTCTTTCTATCTCCTCTTTTTACTCAAATTTTATTAATTTTATATTTCAACACCCCCATTATTTTAACCAAAAACACTCTCTTTCTTCATTTTACTCAAATTTTAATAATTTTATATTTAAAGACACCCACAAAAGTTCACCATTGATGATGCCCTTACTGCCAACAATCTCACCGGTACTGGTAATGGACCTTCTCACTTTAAATTTGGGGAACAACATCAGAAGAAGATCAAAACCAAAAATAGGTTTTAATTATACATTTATACTTAACCATTTCTGTTTAAGTATTTAAACGTTGACTATTTTTAATCCTTAATTTGTATAGTCAACCACAAATAAAAAAAAAATATATATATATATATATATATAACTAGGTCATTCTCCCGCATACACGCGAATAAATTATTTATATAGTTATATTTTCAATTTTAATCTTTAAAAATGTAAAATATGTAGTTGTTTTAATTTTTATTATAGACATTGTTGTTGATTCTTTTGTTGTTAATTTTTGTGGTCAATAATATCGTTTTTATTAATAATATGAATTTCAGAAATTTAGTTTTACCACTTAATTATTTTATATATATAAACGCATCAAATCAAAATGTATAATAATTTAATACATTAGAATTAAAAAAGATTAAATTTGGTTTGTTCGAATATCTTAAGTAGAATTTAGATGATGAAGCACAAAAACGACGCGTGCTTCATCTTCAAGAAGCGAGAACGACACGAACTGTGTGTGGAACTTACTAGCAAACGTCCCACATATATTAGCAAAAGTATCATTCAGACCCATAAGGAATTGAATGATTCTGTAAGTCTCAGCTTCATCCAACAGTTCTTTGACGTGATCACAGTTACATCTCTCGGCAGAATTAGACTTTGTGTTGGCAAGTTGTTCCCATAGAGTCTTTTTCTTCGTGTAGTAGGTAGATAAATCAAGAGAACTTTGCTTGAGAGAAGCTATGGACTGCTCAAGTTTATATTTCCGTGGAAGATTACTAACTCTAAACAACAAGAACAAGTCATTCCATATTTCTGCTGCATCTTCATAATACAATTTGTTATCATAAATGTCTTTGCTCACAACATTCATTACCCAAGCCTTCACCATAGTCTCCAAATCTTGAACAAACTATCATTCACATCTGGCCTAGGGAGACTTCCATCGACAAAGCTAAGCTTATTTTTCGCATCCAAGTTAACTTTCATAACTATATATACCAGTTGTTATAGTTCGATCTATCTAAGATATGTGTAACTATGAACAATCTAGGATGATCGGCCGAATGGACGAAGAAATGACTATGCGCATTATTAATCGCTCATATTCCTACCAAATTCGGACCAGATGTACCCCAATATGCAGATTGTTGATGATGCAGAGTTTCAACTTCATTATTGACTAGTGCAAAAGATCCATGTCGATCCTTATGGTTGAAAACTTCATCGTCCATCGTCAATATGGCAGTAGTTCTTTTGACATTGTTTTCATTTTTTCATTTGTGACAAACAAAAAATGATACGGTTTTCTTTGATATCTCGTTATGGTTCCGTCCGAACACAACATGCAAAAGTATAATAATAATAAAATAAAAACGTAGAAAATTGAATAATTAATCTACCATAAATACTAATTTGTATCGGTAAAGAGACTTATATATAATATTTACGATAAATATATAATGTTTAGATCGTATATTCTTTTAAAGTATTCATAAATCTAAATTTCAAAAATGTTGATGTTGTATGTAAGTCACCTCTATGGTTGATGTGATTTATGAAACCTAACACTTGCTTTGCTCCACAGTTGATTTATGAAACCTAACACTTGCTAATTTGTTGGGTTGATACTTTTGTTCTCTTAAACTTCAATCATATACTAAATAATATTTTCACTTATTAATATAAATTATAAACATTGATAAATAAATAAATAAAATTTTGCCCAAACTAATTTGAATTTTTTACCATATGTATAAAACTTCAATGAAATAAAGCGATTTTAGTAAAAGCGAGTATATATAGAGAAATAGAAGAACATGTGTTGTTCTCCTCGAATACTCACATCACATCTTTATAATTTCAAAAAAAAATTATACACATGTTCAAGGATGTACAATTATAAACATTTCAAAAAGTACCCGATTAACACGTGTATAAAAATTCAAAAATTTCAATGTTTACAAAAAAAAAATACGTAACAGAATAATTATCAGAAATGTCTCCATAAACATGTCACCAACTCTCCTTCAAGATTTCAATAGTATGTGTCATTCGTCAATAGAGAACCCTAAAAACGACAACTGAATATAAAACAGAAATCTAATTTACCACAGTAAAATTATATACATACAAGTTCGCAAATAATATATATATTTATTTCTTCTAAAAGTCATAAATGTGACAAAAAAAATTAACTGAAATGGACAATTTTTCTACATAGATTGTTCAACAACTAACCACTTTTGCGTTAAACCCAAACAACAAACCCATCCATATCAGAAATATAAAGAACAAAAAACCTTGGTAAGATCGAGGTTACATAATTTTGAGAGAATCAAGTCTACATCATTGCTGCTTAAATAGAATGTTATTTAAAAACAAACAATAAAAGTTAAAAAAAAAAAAAATTAATAGAACATACATGCATTCTTCGATCTTCCAGAAGAAACATACATTTTTCCCAAAAATAAAGAAGAAGAATGATGTACATGCATTCTCCCAAACTATACTAACTTTTGACCAAAAGAGATAAATGGTAAATGAGAAAATCGTAACCCTTCATTTTTTTCTCTTTAAAACAAAGAGAGAGGACACGTGTCAATTCCACAATGATTGAACTCATCTTTTATATAATAATAATATAATAAAATAAAATAATAATAATAATAATGATAATATAATAATTTTGGTTGATTGAACTTGAATTTTGACCCAACCCAAAACAAAACATAATAAATATGGGTTTTAAAAAAAGTTGGGGGCCCATTTAGCTGGCCCAGGAGAGTCCATTTTAAAAGAACTCGATAACCCTAGATCCCTCCCTCGTGTCTCCTCTCTGTCTTCTCATTTCACCATCGAATCGACTCGGAGGTAAGCCGCACCCTTTCTTCTCTTCTTCTTTGGTAATTTTAGCTTTGTGGTGGTTTTCGCTTTGTGACTCGTTCGTGGATCCTATTGATTTAGATAAACCGAATTATGCTTGGTCTCTTCTCATCTTCTTTTGTAATTTTAGCTTTGTGATTTGATTCATGGTTCATATTAATTGATTTTGAGGCTATGATGATAACCTAGGGTTTTTTTCTTTTTTTTTTTTTTAAATTGGCTTCGTCTTCGTGCTATTAGCCTTGAAATCGATTTTCTTGTCACTTACAGGAATACACAAATTGCATGATGAACAAGTTTAACCAAGGGCGTTTCTTGGTTGTGAGTTCTCGTTGTCGTTACCCTCCTCCTACACGTGAAAAAGATGTGTTTGGCAGGCCCATGAGAGTCTTTGACGCAATTAAGAGTATGGAAAAACTACATGATTCTGAAAAAATAAAATATGGTTATTTATTCAGTGAACTGCTTGGACTTCCAAAGCCTCCCGAGATTTCAACCAAGCAAGAAGGTAAAAAGAACAAGTTTGTTGTCAAGTTGGTCAAGTTTGAGGAATATGATAGTGGGAGAGTGCTTAGAGAAATAGCATTGGCCAAATGGGATGAAGAAGTTAGGTCAATGAAGGACTTTGAAATTAAATCATGGAAAGAGCTTTTGCTCAATGTCCCGTCCGTGATTAAACAAGGTGTCACTGAGAAACAAGCTAAAAAAATCATTGCCAAGATTGAAGCTGCTGGTGGAGAGGCTGTTATGGAAACTCTCGAGTGATGATCATGGCCAGCTTACAAGTTTCTTTTGCTGGTGTTATTATGTTTTGTAAGAGAATTGACTGTTGTGATTATGTTTGCTGGTTATGTATGATGTTAATCTTGTGTCTCTCTTTTATGAGTGTTGTCAGCCTCTTCACAGTCTATGACCGTTTCATCCGCTTTCAATATTCAGAAAGGATTTTCTGATTTAGAAATGTCAAATAAACCCGATTCCAAATACTGTGACTACGATCGTTGGGGATTACTCTTGTCGCATTAGAGACTAGAAAAGTTTGGTAGTAAGATCAATGGCTTCCTCCATTCATCTTCTTCTTCGTCATCCACTCTCTTTCTGCCGTCGCCAATCACCGTCCGTGAAACCAGATTGCGTTTCAAACCCAAAACGTCACTAAAGAAACCTACAGTTCCCGATCCACTAGCCAAGGAAGACAACTCGATTGGATATTCGGAGTTTGGCTTGACGGCGTTGAGATTCTCGGGAGCTGCAACCAGGTATCACTCACGAGACTCAGATTCTCGCTGTTCATCTCGGTAATCTAATCGATAAACCCAACAACACTGAAGTTTACCATGTCCATTTGATCTTCCGTTCGAAAGAAATTGCCATCTTCTTCTTCTGGTTACAGCTCTCCTCAAGCCCTCCCAATCTTCCGCTAAACGGATGGATTGTGGTTTGAAAGCGTGAATTGGAATGATTCTATGTACAAGGAATTCGAAATATGTATAGAGCTGTTCTTTAAGGTTTATGAGAATGATGAGTTTTGGTATGGGAATCTTCCAAATGACTTCGTTAGCCATCATTAACCATGACATTTTGAGAGTGTCATCCAATAAAAATTTATTAAAAAACATATTTTCTATTCTTTTTATTCAACTTTATATTTTCTCTTTCATCTGTTTACTCAACTTTTATTAATTTTATATTTAACCATAACAAAACCCACAAAAAAACACTCTCCAAAAGTATCAAAAAACTCTCCTTATAGACACCCTCTCTCCAAAGTTTCTTTCTATCTCCTCTTTTTACTCAAATTTTATTAATTTTATATTTCAACACCCCCATTATTTTAACCAAAAACACTCTCTTTCTTCATTTTACTCAAATTTTAATAATTTTATATTTAAAGACACCCACAAAAGTTCACCATTGATGATGCCCTTACTGCCAACAATCTCACCGGTACTGGTAATGGACCTTCTCACTTTAAATTTGGGGAACAACATCAGAAGAAGATCAAAACCAAAAATAGGTTTTAATTATACATTTATACTTAACCATTTCTGTTTAAGTATTTAAACGTTGACTATTTTTAATCCTTAATTTGTATAGTCAACCACAAATAAAAAAAATATATATATATATATATATATATAACTAGGTCATTCTCCCGCATACACGCGAATAAATTATTTATATAGTTATATTTTCAATTTTAATCTTTAAAAATGTAAAATATGTAGTTGTTTTAATTTTTATTATAGACATTGTTGTTGATTCTTTTGTTGTTAATTTTTGTGGTCAATAATATCGTTTTTATTAATAATATGAATTTCAGAAATTTAGTTTTACCACTTAATTATTTTATATATATAAACGCATCAAATCAAAATGTATAATAATTTAATACATTAGAATTAAAAAAGATTAAATTTGGTTTGTTCGAATATCTTAAGTAGAATTTAGATGATGAAGCACAAAAACGACGCGTGCTTCATCTTCAAGAAGCGAGAACGACACGAACTGTGTGTGGAACTTACTAGCAAACGTCCCACATATATTAGCAAAAGTATCATTCAGACCCATAAGGAATTGAATGATTCTGTAAGTCTCAGCTTCATCCAACAGTTCTTTGACGTGATCACAGTTACATCTCTCGGCAGAATTAGACTTTGTGTTGGCAAGTTGTTCCCATAGAGTCTTTTTCTTCGTGTAGTAGGTAGATAAATCAAGAGAACTTTGCTTGAGAGAAGCTATGGACTGCTCAAGTTTATATTTCCGTGGAAGATTACTAACTCTAAACAACAAGAACAAGTCATTCCATATTTCTGCTGCATCTTCATAATACAATTTGTTATCATAAATGTCTTTGCTCACAACATTCATTACCCAAGCCTTCACCATAGTCTCCAAATCTTGAACAAACTATCATTCACATCTGGCCTAGGGAGACTTCCATCGACAAAGCTAAGCTTATTTTTCGCATCCAAGTTAACTTTCATAACTATATATACCAGTTGTTATAGTTCGATCTATCTAAGATATGTGTAACTATGAACAATCTAGGATGATCGGCCGAATGGACGAAGAAATGACTATGCGCATTATTAATCGCTCATATTCCTACCAAATTCGGACCAGATGTACCCCAATATGCAGATTGTTGATGATGCAGAGTTTCAACTTCATTATTGACTAGTGCAAAAGATCCATGTCGATCCTTATGGTTGAAAACTTCATCGTCCATCGTCAATATGGCAGTAGTTCTTTTGACATTGTTTTCATTTTTTCATTTGTGACAAACAAAAAATGATACGGTTTTCTTTGATATCTCGTTATGGTTCCGTCCGAACACAACATGCAAAAGTATAATAATAATAAAATAAAAACGTAGAAAATTGAATAATTAATCTACCATAAATACTAATTTGTATCGGTAAAGAGACTTATATATAATATTTACGATAAATATATAATGTTTAGATCGTATATTCTTTTAAAGTATTCATAAATCTAAATTTCAAAAATGTTGATGTTGTATGTAAGTCACCTCTATGGTTGATGTGATTTATGAAACCTAACACTTGCTTTGCTCCACAGTTGATTTATGAAACCTAACACTTGCTAATTTGTTGGGTTGATACTTTTGTTCTCTTAAACTTCAATCATATACTAAATAATATTTTCACTTATTAATATAAATTATAAACATTGATAAATAAATAAATAAAATTTTGCCCAAACTAATTTGAATTTTTTACCATATGTATAAAACTTCAATGAAATAAAGCGATTTTAGTAAAAGCGAGTATATATAGAGAAATAGAAGAACATGTGTTGTTCTCCTCGAATACTCACATCACATCTTTATAATTTCAAAAAAAAATTATACACATGTTCAAGGATGTACAATTATAAACATTTCAAAAAGTACCCGATTAACACGTGTATAAAAATTCAAAAATTTCAATGTTTACAAAAAAAAAATACGTAACAGAATAATTATCAGAAATGTCTCCATAAACATGTCACCAACTCTCCTTCAAGATTTCAATAGTCTGTGTCATTCGTCAATAGAGAACCCTAAAAACGACAACTGAATATAAAACAGAAATCTAATTTACCACAGTAAAATTATATACATACAAGTTCGCAAATAATATATATATTTATTTCTTCTAAAAGTCATAAATGTGACAAAAAAAATTAACTGAAATGGACAATTTTTCTACATAGATTGTTCAACAACTAACCACTTTTGCGTTAAACCCAAACAACAAACCCATCCATATCAGAAATATAAAGAACAAAAAACCTTGGTAAGATCGAGGTTACATAATTTTGAGAGAATCAAGTCTACATCATTGCTGCTTAAATAGAATGTTATTTAAAAACAAACAATAAAAGTTAAAAAAAACAAAATTAATAGAACATACATGCATTCTTCGATCTTCCAGAAGAAACATACATTTTTCCCAAAAATAAAGAAGAAGAATGATGTACATGCATTCTCCCAAACTATACTAACTTTTGACCAAAAGAGATAAATGGTAAATGAGAAAATCGTAACCCTTCATTTTTTTCTCTTTAAAACAAAGAGAGAGGACACGTGTCAATTCCACAATGATTGAACTCATCTTTTATATAATAATAATATAATAAAATAAAATAATAATAATAATAATGATAATATAATAATTTTGGTTGATTGAACTTGAATTTTGACCCAACCCAAAACAAAACATAATAAATATGGGTTTTAAAAAAAGTTGGGGGCCCATTTAGCTGGCCCAGGAGAGTCCATTTTAAAAGAACTCGATAACCCTAGATCCCTCCCTCGTGTCTCCTCTCTGTCTTCTCATTTCACCATCGAATCGACTCGGAGGTAAGCCGCACCCTTTCTTCTCTTCTTCTTTGGTAATTTTAGCTTTGTGGTGGTTTTCGCTTTGTGACTCGTTCGTGGATCCTATTGATTTAGATAAACCGAATTATGCTTGGTCTCTTCTCATCTTCTTTTGTAATTTTAGCTTTGTGATTTGATTCATGGTTCATATTAATTGATTTTGAGGCTATGATGATAACCTAGGGTTTTTTTCTTTTTTTTTTTTTTAAATTGGCTTCGTCTTCGTGCTATTAGCCTTGAAATCGATTTTCTTGTCACTTACAGGAATACACAAATTGCATGATGAACAAGTTTAACCAAGGGCGTTTCTTGGTTGTGAGTTCTCGTTGTCGTTACCCTCCTCCTACACGTGAAAAAGATGTGTTTGGCAGGCCCATGAGAGTCTTTGACGCAATTAAGAGTATGGAAAAACTACATGATTCTGAAAAAATAAAATATGGTTATTTATTCAGTGAACTGCTTGGACTTCCAAAGCCTCCCGAGATTTCAACCAAGCAAGAAGGTAAAAAGAACAAGTTTGTTGTCAAGTTGGTCAAGTTTGAGGAATATGATAGTGGGAGAGTGCTTAGAGAAATAGCATTGGCCAAATGGGATGAAGAAGTTAGGTCAATGAAGGACTTTGAAATTAAATCATGGAAAGAGCTTTTGCTCAATGTCCCGTCCGTGATTAAACAAGGTGTCACTGAGAAACAAGCTAAAAAAATCATTGCCAAGATTGAAGCTGCTGGTGGAGAGGCTGTTATGGAAACTCTCGAGTGATGATCATGGCCAGCTTACAAGTTTCTTTTGCTGGTGTTATTATGTTTTGTAAGAGAATTGACTGTTGTGATTATGTTTGCTGGTTATGTATGATGTTAATCTTGTGTCTCTCTTTTATGAGTGTTGTCAGCCTCTTCACAGTCTATGACCGTTTCATCCGCTTTCAATATTCAGAAAGGATTTTCTGATTTAGAAATGTCAAATAAACCCGATTCCAAATACTGTGACTACGATCGTTGGGGATTACTCTTGTCGCATTAGAGACTAGAAAAGTTTGGTAGTAAGATCAATGGCTTCCTCCATTCATCTTCTTCTTCGTCATCCACTCTCTTTCTGCCGTCGCCAATCACCGTCCGTGAAACCAGATTGCGTTTCAAACCCAAAACGTCACTAAAGAAACCTACAGTTCCCGATCCACTAGCCAAGGAAGACAACTCGATTGGATATTCGGAGTTTGGCTTGACGGCGTTGAGATTCTCGGGAGCTGCAACCAGGTATCACTCACGAGACTCAGATTCTCGCTGTTCATCTCGGTAATCTAATCGATAAACCCAACAACACTGAAGTTTACCATGTCCATTTGATCTTCCGTTCGAAAGAAATTGCCATCTTCTTCTTCTGGTTACAGCTCTCCTCAAGCCCTCCCAATCTTCCGCTAAACGGATGGATTGTGGTTTGAAAGCGTGAATTGGAATGATTCTATGTACAAGGAATTCGAAATATGTATAGAGCTGTTCTTTAAGGTTTATGAGAATGATGAGTTTTGGTATGGGAATCTTCCAAATGACTTCGTTAGCCATCATTAACCATGACATTTTGAGAGTGTCATCCAATAAAAATTTATTAAAAAACATATTTTCTATTCTTTTTATTCAACTTTATATTTTCTCTTTCATCTGTTTACTCAACTTTTATTAATTTTATATTTAACCATAACAAAACCCACAAAAAAACACTCTCCAAAAGTATCAAAAAACTCTCCTTATAGACACCCTCTCTCCAAAGTTTCTTTCTATCTCCTCTTTTTACTCAAATTTTATTAATTTTATATTTCAACACCCCCATTATTTTAACCAAAAACACTCTCTTTCTTCATTTTACTCAAATTTTAATAATTTTATATTTAAAGACACCCACAAAAGTTCACCATTGATGATGCCCTTACTGCCAACAATCTCACCGGTACTGGTAATGGACCTTCTCACTTTAAATTTGGGGAACAACATCAGAAGAAGATCAAAACCAAAAATAGGTTTTAATTATACATTTATACTTAACCATTTCTGTTTAAGTATTTAAACGTTGACTATTTTTAATCCTTAATTTGTATAGTCAACCACAAATAAAAAAAATATATATATATATATATATATATAACTAGGTCATTCTCCCGCATACACGCGAATAAATTATTTATATAGTTATATTTTCAATTTTAATCTTTAAAAATGTAAAATATGTAGTTGTTTTAATTTTTATTATAGACATTGTTGTTGATTCTTTTGTTGTTAATTTTTGTAGTCAATAATATCGTTTTTATTAATAATATGAATTTCAGAAATTTAGTTTTACCACTTAATTATTTTATATATATAAACGCATCAAATCAAAATGTATAATAATTTAATACATTAGAATTAAAAAAGATTAAATTTGGTTTGTTCGAATATCTTAAGTAGAATTTAGATGATGAAGCACAAAAACGACGCGTGCTTCATCTTCAAGAAGCGAGAACGACACGAACTGTGTGTGGAACTTACTAGCAAACGTCCCACATATATTAGCAAAAGTATCATTCAGACCCATAAGGAATTGAATGATTCTGTAAGTCTCAGCTTCATCCAACAGTTCTTTGACGTGATCACAGTTACATCTCTCGGCAGAATTAGACTTTGTGTTGGCAAGTTGTTCCCATAGAGTCTTTTTCTTCGTGTAGTAGGTAGATAAATCAAGAGAACTTTGCTTGAGAGAAGCTATGGACTGCTCAAGTTTATATTTCCGTGGAAGATTACTAACTCTAAACAACAAGAACAAGTCATTCCATATTTCTGCTGCATCTTCATAATACAATTTGTTATCATAAATGTCTTTGCTCACAACATTCATTACCCAAGCCTTCACCATAGTCTCCAAATCTTGAACAAACTATCATTCACATCTGGCCTAGGGAGACTTCCATCGACAAAGCTAAGCTTATTTTTCGCATCCAAGTTAACTTTCATAACTATATATACCAGTTGTTATAGTTCGATCTATCTAAGATATGTGTAACTATGAACAATCTAGGATGATCGGCCGAATGGACGAAGAAATGACTATGCGCATTATTAATCGCTCATATTCCTACCAAATTCGGACCAGATGTACCCCAATATGCAGATTGTTGATGATGCAGAGTTTCAACTTCATTATTGACTAGTGCAAAAGATCCATGTCGATCCTTATGGTTGAAAACTTCATCGTCCATCGTCAATATGGCAGTAGTTCTTTTGACATTGTTTTCATTTTTTCATTTGTGACAAACAAAAAATGATACGGTTTTCTTTGATATCTCGTTATGGTTCCGTCCGAACACAACATGCAAAAGTATAATAATAATAAAATAAAAACGTAGAAAATTGAATAATTAATCTACCATAAATACTAATTTGTATCGGTAAAGAGACTTATATATAATATTTACGATAAATATATAATGTTTAGATCGTATATTCTTTTAAAGTATTCATAAATCTAAATTTCAAAAATGTTGATGTTGTATGTAAGTCACCTCTATGGTTGATGTGATTTATGAAACCTAACACTTGCTTTGCTCCACAGTTGATTTATGAAACCTAACACTTGCTAATTTGTTGGGTTGATACTTTTGTTCTCTTAAACTTCAATCATATACTAAATAATATTTTCACTTATTAATATAAATTATAAACATTGATAAATAAATAAATAAAATTTTGCCCAAACTAATTTGAATTTTTTACCATATGTATAAAACTTCAATGAAATAAAGCGATTTTAGTAAAAGCGAGTATATATAGAGAAATAGAAGAACATGTGTTGTTCTCCTCGAATACTCACATCACATCTTTATAATTTCAAAAAAAAATTATACACATGTTCAAGGATGTACAATTATAAACATTTCAAAAAGTACCCGATTAACACGTGTATAAAAATTCAAAAATTTCAATGTTTACAAAAAAAAAATACGTAACAGAATAATTATCAGAAATGTCTCCATAAACATGTCACCAACTCTCCTTCAAGATTTCAATAGTCTGTGTCATTCGTCAATAGAGAACCCTAAAAACGACAACTGAATATAAAACAGAAATCTAATTTACCACAGTAAAATTATATACATACAAGTTCGCAAATAATATATATATTTATTTCTTCTAAAAGTCATAAATGTGACAAAAAAAATTAACTGAAATGGACAATTTTTCTACATAGATTGTTCAACAACTAACCACTTTTGCGTTAAACCCAAACAACAAACCCATCCATATCAGAAATATAAAGAACAAAAAACCTTGGTAAGATCGAGGTTACATAATTTTGAGAGAATCAAGTCTACATCATTGCTGCTTAAATAGAATGTTATTTAAAAACAAACAATAAAAGTTAAAAAAAAAAAAAATTAATAGAACATACATGCATTCTTCGATCTTCCAGAAGAAACATACATTTTTCCCAAAAATAAAGAAGAAGAATGATGTACATGCATTCTCCCAAACTATACTAACTTTTGACCAAAAGAGATAAATGGTAAATGAGAAAATCGTAACCCTTCATTTTTTTCTCTTTAAAACAAAGAGAGAGGACACGTGTCAATTCCACAATGATTGAACTCATCTTTTATATAATAATAATATAATAAAATAAAATAATAATAATAATAATGATAATATAATAATTTTGGTTGATTGAACTTGAATTTTGACCCAACCCAAAACAAAACATAATAAATATGGGTTTTAAAAAAAGTTGGGGGCCCATTTAGCTGGCCCAGGAGAGTCCATTTTAAAAGAACTCGATAACCCTAGATCCCTCCCTCGTGTCTCCTCTCTGTCTTCTCATTTCACCATCGAATCGACTCGGAGGTAAGCCGCACCCTTTCTTCTCTTCTTCTTTGGTAATTTTAGCTTTGTGGTGGTTTTCGCTTTGTGACTCGTTCGTGGATCCTATTGATTTAGATAAACCGAATTATGCTTGGTCTCTTCTCATCTTCTTTTGTAATTTTAGCTTTGTGATTTGATTCATGGTTCATATTAATTGATTTTGAGGCTATGATGATAACCTAGGGTTTTTTTCTTTTTTTTTTTTTTAAATTGGCTTCGTCTTCGTGCTATTAGCCTTGAAATCGATTTTCTTGTCACTTACAGGAATACACAAATTGCATGATGAACAAGTTTAACCAAGGGCGTTTCTTGGTTGTGAGTTCTCGTTGTCGTTACCCTCCTCCTACACGTGAAAAAGATGTGTTTGGCAGGCCCATGAGAGTCTTTGACGCAATTAAGAGTATGGAAAAACTACATGATTCTGAAAAAATAAAATATGGTTATTTATTCAGTGAACTGCTTGGACTTCCAAAGCCTCCCGAGATTTCAACCAAGCAAGAAGGTAAAAAGAACAAGTTTGTTGTCAAGTTGGTCAAGTTTGAGGAATATGATAGTGGGAGAGTGCTTAGAGAAATAGCATTGGCCAAATGGGATGAAGAAGTTAGGTCAATGAAGGACTTTGAAATTAAATCATGGAAAGAGCTTTTGCTCAATGTCCCGTCCGTGATTAAACAAGGTGTCACTGAGAAACAAGCTAAAAAAATCATTGCCAAGATTGAAGCTGCTGGTGGAGAGGCTGTTATGGAAACTCTCGAGTGATGATCATGGCCAGCTTACAAGTTTCTTTTGCTGGTGTTATTATGTTTTGTAAGAGAATTGACTGTTGTGATTATGTTTGCTGGTTATGTATGATGTTAATCTTGTGTCTCTCTTTTATGAGTGTTGTCAGCCTCTTCACAGTCTATGACCGTTTCATCCGCTTTCAATATTCAGAAAGGATTTTCTGATTTAGAAATGTCAAATAAACCCGATTCCAAATACTGTGACTACGATCGTTGGGGATTACTCTTGTCGCATTAGAGACTAGAAAAGTTTGGTAGTAAGATCAATGGCTTCCTCCATTCATCTTCTTCTTCGTCATCCACTCTCTTTCTGCCGTCGCCAATCACCGTCCGTGAAACCAGATTGCGTTTCAAACCCAAAACGTCACTAAAGAAACCTACAGTTCCCGATCCACTAGCCAAGGAAGACAACTCGATTGGATATTCGGAGTTTGGCTTGACGGCGTTGAGATTCTCGGGAGCTGCAACCAGGTATCACTCACGAGACTCAGATTCTCGCTGTTCATCTCGGTAATCTAATCGATAAACCCAACAACACTGAAGTTTACCATGTCCATTTGATCTTCCGTTCGAAAGAAATTGCCATCTTCTTCTTCTGGTTACAGCTCTCCTCAAGCCCTCCCAATCTTCCGCTAAACGGATGGATTGTGGTTTGAAAGCGTGAATTGGAATGATTCTATGTACAAGGAATTCGAAATATGTATAGAGCTGTTCTTTAAGGTTTATGAGAATGATGAGTTTTGGTATGGGAATCTTCCAAATGACTTCGTTAGCCATCATTAACCATGACATTTTGAGAGTGTCATCCAATAAAAATTTATTAAAAAACATATTTTCTATTCTTTTTATTCAACTTTATATTTTCTCTTTCATCTGTTTACTCAACTTTTATTAATTTTATATTTAACCATAACAAAACCCACAAAAAAACACTCTCCAAAAGTATCAAAAAACTCTCCTTATAGACACCCTCTCTCCAAAGTTTCTTTCTATCTCCTCTTTTTACTCAAATTTTATTAATTTTATATTTCAACACCCCCATTATTTTAACCAAAAACACTCTCTTTCTTCATTTTACTCAAATTTTAATAATTTTATATTTAAAGACACCCACAAAAGTTCACCATTGATGATGCCCTTACTGCCAACAATCTCACCGGTACTGGTAATGGACCTTCTCACTTTAAATTTGGGGAACAACATCAGAAGAAGATCAAAACCAAAAATAGGTTTTAATTATACATTTATACTTAACCATTTCTGTTTAAGTATTTAAACGTTGACTATTTTTAATCCTTAATTTGTATAGTCAACCACAAATAAAAAAAAAATATATATATATATATATATATAACTAGGTCATTCTCCCGCATACACGCGAATAAATTATTTATATAGTTATATTTTCAATTTTAATCTTTAAAAATGTAAAATATGTAGTTGTTTTAATTTTTATTATAGACATTGTTGTTGATTCTTTTGTTGTTAATTTTTGTAGTCAATAATATCGTTTTTATTAATAATATGAATTTCAGAAATTTAGTTTTACCACTTAATTATTTTATATATATAAACGCATCAAATCAAAATGTATAATAATTTAATACATTAGAATTAAAAAAGATTAAATTTGGTTTGTTCGAATATCTTAAGTAGAATTTAGATGATGAAGCACAAAAACGACGCGTGCTTCATCTTCAAGAAGCGAGAACGACACGAACTGTGTGTGGAACTTACTAGCAAACGTCCCACATATATTAGCAAAAGTATCATTCAGACCCATAAGGAATTGAATGATTCTGTAAGTCTCAGCTTCATCCAACAGTTCTTTGACGTGATCACAGTTACATCTCTCGGCAGAATTAGACTTTGTGTTGGCAAGTTGTTCCCATAGAGTCTTTTTCTTCGTGTAGTAGGTAGATAAATCAAGAGAACTTTGCTTGAGAGAAGCTATGGACTGCTCAAGTTTATATTTCCGTGGAAGATTACTAACTCTAAACAACAAGAACAAGTCATTCCATATTTCTGCTGCATCTTCATAATACAATTTGTTATCATAAATGTCTTTGCTCACAACATTCATTACCCAAGCCTTCACCATAGTCTCCAAATCTTGAACAAACTATCATTCACATCTGGCCTAGGGAGACTTCCATCGACAAAGCTAAGCTTATTTTTCGCATCCAAGTTAACTTTCATAACTATATATACCAGTTGTTATAGTTCGATCTATCTAAGATATGTGTAACTATGAACAATCTAGGATGATCGGCCGAATGGACGAAGAAATGACTATGCGCATTATTAATCGCTCATATTCCTACCAAATTCGGACCAGATGTACCCCAATATGCAGATTGTTGATGATGCAGAGTTTCAACTTCATTATTGACTAGTGCAAAAGATCCATGTCGATCCTTATGGTTGAAAACTTCATCGTCCATCGTCAATATGGCAGTAGTTCTTTTGACATTGTTTTCATTTTTTCATTTGTGACAAACAAAAAATGATACGGTTTTCTTTGATATCTCGTTATGGTTCCGTCCGAACACAACATGCAAAAGTATAATAATAATAAAATAAAAACGTAGAAAATTGAATAATTAATCTACCATAAATACTAATTTGTATCGGTAAAGAGACTTATATATAATATTTACGATAAATATATAATGTTTAGATCGTATATTCTTTTAAAGTATTCATAAATCTAAATTTCAAAAATGTTGATGTTGTATGTAAGTCACCTCTATGGTTGATGTGATTTATGAAACCTAACACTTGCTTTGCTCCACAGTTGATTTATGAAACCTAACACTTGCTAATTTGTTGGGTTGATACTTTTGTTCTCTTAAACTTCAATCATATACTAAATAATATTTTCACTTATTAATATAAATTATAAACATTGATAAATAAATAAATAAAATTTTGCCCAAACTAATTTGAATTTTTTACCATATGTATAAAACTTCAATGAAATAAAGCGATTTTAGTAAAAGCGAGTATATATAGAGAAATAGAAGAACATGTGTTGTTCTCCTCGAATACTCACATCACATCTTTATAATTTCAAAAAAAAATTATACACATGTTCAAGGATGTACAATTATAAACATTTCAAAAAGTACCCGATTAACACGTGTATAAAAATTCAAAAATTTCAATGTTTACAAAAAAAAAATACGTAACAGAATAATTATCAGAAATGTCTCCATAAACATGTCACCAACTCTCCTTCAAGATTTCAATAGTCTGTGTCATTCGTCAATAGAGAACCCTAAAAACGACAACTGAATATAAAACAGAAATCTAATTTACCACAGTAAAATTATATACATACAAGTTCGCAAATAATATATATATTTATTTCTTCTAAAAGTCATAAATGTGACAAAAAAAATTAACTGAAATGGACAATTTTTCTACATAGATTGTTCAACAACTAACCACTTTTGCGTTAAACCCAAACAACAAACCCATCCATATCAGAAATATAAAGAACAAAAAACCTTGGTAAGATCGAGGTTACATAATTTTGAGAGAATCAAGTCTACATCATTGCTGCTTAAATAGAATGTTATTTAAAAACAAACAATAAAAGTTAAAAAAAAAAAAAATTAATAGAACATACATGCATTCTTCGATCTTCCAGAAGAAACATACATTTTTCCCAAAAATAAAGAAGAAGAATGATGTACATGCATTCTCCCAAACTATACTAACTTTTGACCAAAAGAGATAAATGGTAAATGAGAAAATCGTAACCCTTCATTTTTTTCTCTTTAAAACAAAGAGAGAGGACACGTGTCAATTCCACAATGATTGAACTCATCTTTTATATAATAATAATATAATAAAATAAAATAATAATAATAATAATGATAATATAATAATTTTGGTTGATTGAACTTGAATTTTGACCCAACCCAAAACAAAACATAATAAATATGGGTTTTAAAAAAAGTTGGGGGCCCATTTAGCTGGCCCAGGAGAGTCCATTTTAAAAGAACTCGATAACCCTAGATCCCTCCCTCGTGTCTCCTCTCTGTCTTCTCATTTCACCATCGAATCGACTCGGAGGTAAGCCGCACCCTTTCTTCTCTTCTTCTTTGGTAATTTTAGCTTTGTGGTGGTTTTCGCTTTGTGACTCGTTCGTGGATCCTATTGATTTAGATAAACCGAATTATGCTTGGTCTCTTCTCATCTTCTTTTGTAATTTTAGCTTTGTGATTTGATTCATGGTTCATATTAATTGATTTTGAGGCTATGATGATAACCTAGGGTTTTTTTCTTTTTTTTTTTTTTAAATTGGCTTCGTCTTCGTGCTATTAGCCTTGAAATCGATTTTCTTGTCACTTACAGGAATACACAAATTGCATGATGAACAAGTTTAACCAAGGGCGTTTCTTGGTTACATCACTTGTGAGAAACTGTTCTTCATTTCGACCTATACCTAGACAGCCATTTGTTCAAGTGTTGTTAGATAAATATGGATTCCCCAAGCATTCAGACAGAGTCTTTGATGTACTTAGGTGTATAAGAAGCCTAACTGAAGATGACAAAATAAGATATGGTCCTGTATTCTGTGAACTGCTTGGACTTCCAAAGCCTCCCAAGAATTCAACCAAAAGAGGAGACGGGGAAATTTATGCTGTGAGGTTGATCAAGTTTGACAAAGAAAAAGGAGTGGACCTGATTCATGCAATAGCATCTATCAAATTGAAAGAAGCACCGAGAACATTGTCGGACCTTGGTCTTGCCTCATCCACATACGCTCTGGACAACCTCCCGTCCGTGATTAAACAAGGTATCACTGTGAAACAAGCTAAAAAAATCATTGCCAAGATTGAAGCGGCTGGTGGAGAGGCTGATATGGTTTTGGAAACGATCTCGAGTGATGATCATGACCAACTTTAGCTTGTTTTGTTTCTTTTGCTTCGTGTCATTATAATGTTTTGTGAGACAATTTGAGTACTGGAGTGATGATCATGAGCAACTCTCTTCTGCCTCATGCTAGAAGAAGGTTACTGGTTAGGTTATATATCATGTTGGTCTTGTGTTTCTCTTTTATTACAAGCTCTATGGTAGGTTTGTCTACAAGGAAGCCTCTTCACATTCTACTCTAGGACCGTTTCATCTTCACATTTTTATCTGTATAATGTGGCAATGAATAACCTCCTTTAGTTCGGTTTATTTTTCGGTTTAAAAGTCAAATACAGTTCTGTTTTTTTTTTAGTATTTTTCGTTACGTTCCACCTGATTGTAACATCATTATTTTATTGATTGATTAACAAATCTTTCACTTTTTTTTTTTTAAAAGGATAAAAAATCTTTACTTTTCTATCCACTAACCAAATTAACCCAATACAGAGCATCTCCATTGCATGATTTTTTAGGGGGTCTTTAAATAAAAAAATATATTTATTTTTATGGGGAAGACCTAGTGTCTAGGGGAAGACACTTATCATCCGTAACCATGATACAACATAGATATCATTAAATATAAAATTATTAAAACATATATTCTCCTTTTTTTACTCCACTTTATACTTTCTCTTTCATCTTTTTATTTAACTTTTATTAATTTTATACTCTTTTTAAATATAAAATTATTAAAAACACATTCTTTCTCTCTTCAAAATTATCAAAAGTATTAACTATTTGATACTCTCTCTCTAAAAATACTCTCTTTACTCAAATTTTATATTTCAATACACCTCATTATTTCAATCAAAAACATTTTTTTTTTCATTTTACTCAAATTTTAATAATTTTATATTTAATGATATCCACATTGTATCACCACTACTTAATGGAGGAAAGTGTCTAGGGGAAGACATCTTAATGGGGGAAGACCTCTTAGAGCATCAGTATCCATGACACTCTAGGAGTGTCTTAAAATAAACAAATATTAAAACACAAACTCTTTCTTCCTTTTACTCAACTTTATATATTCTCTTTCATTCTTTTACTCAATTTTTATTAATTTTATATTTCAATACACCCCATTATTTCAACCAAAAACACTCTCTTTCTTAAGCATCCGCATTGGTGATTTTTTTGTTATGTCTTTAAATATAAAATTATTAAAAGTTGAGTAAAAGTAAGAAAGAGAGTGTTTTTGGTTGAAATAATGGGGTGTATTGAAATATAAAATTAATAAATTTTGAGAAAAGAGAGGAGATAGTGGGTGTTTTTGGAGAGAGATAGTGGGTGTAAGACATAGTTGTGTCTTTAGGAAGACATAAATAGTGAAAAAGTTGATGAAAGTTGGGGTGTGTTTAAATATAAAATTAATAAAAGTTGAGTAAAAGTATGAAAGAGAAGGTATAAAGTTGAGTAAAAGGAAGAGAGAGTGTGTTTTTAATATTTTTTTATTGAGAGACATAAACAAAATATGACGAATGCGGATGGCCTAACTAAAAAAACACTCTCTCCAAAAATACCCACTATCTCCATCTCTTTACTCAAATTTTATTAATTTTATATTTTAATACACCCTATTATTTCAACTAAAAACATTCTTTCTTCCTTTTACTCAAATTTTAATAATTTTATATTTAAAGACACCTTCACTACTCTCTACTCTTATGTGACCATGCACAATATTTTTTTTTTCAACACCATAATTTTCACTTTTTAATACCACATCGTCTTCTCTTCAACATAATTATTCAACACTTAATTAATTTTTACACTTTACAATATTTTATTTAATAAAATTCAACACTCTAAATTATTATTTTTATATATATATCCAAATTAAATGAAACAAATATCTATTTATAAAAAATATAAAATGATAGATTTTGGTATATTTTGTTTTTAAAAATAACATAAATTATTATACAATAAGTGACTTCTAAATAACGAAGATAAATTTTTTAATAAAAACAAAAGAATAAGCGAATAAAAAACCAGCAAGTGGCGCTGGTGGGTCCAGATTTGTGTTTTTCAACAGTTGAAAGAATTCAACCGAGATGAATCCACGTAGATGTGTTTGGCTTTTTCAACACCCTTATTGCAAGGGTTAAACTGTTGAAAAAATAATTCAACACCCGCATTGTTTATAGTCTTATGTGTCAATCTACAATTAGTTCAATTTTATATTTTATTTTTATTTTTAAATTATGTAAAAAATATTAATAAAATATATTTAAGACCCTTAAAAAATGGACTCAAAAACATATTATTAAAATATATTTAAGACCTTTAAAAAATATTAATAAAATATATTTAAGATATTTAACAGAACCATACATAGACCTTCCCGTGTGTTTAAAAAAAACCTAGACCCCTCGTGATGACGACGATATCCGGTCTTCCGGAGAATTTGGTAGAGGATACACTCTCTAAAGTCCCAGTTGAATCTCTTAGATGGGTGCGATCTACTAGCAACAAATGGAACGATTTATCGAGAAACTGTATCTTTGGTAAGCCAAGTAATAATCAGTTTGTGGGGTTCATGATGAAGGATTTTAGGGTTTGTTCCTTCAGATTCAATCTTTAAGGAATCCGCAACGAAGGAGTTTTGGTTGATCCATCTATAAAGCAAGTAAGTATACTTAACCAAGTCGAGATATCCAAAATCTTTCACTGTAACAGCTTATTGATATGCGTCAATAAAGAGAACTCGAGTCTCGGGGTGTGGAATCCTTATTTAGGTTAAACAAGGTGGATCCAACCTAGAACCAGTTTCCATAGATTAGACGTATATGCTCTCGGTTACGACCACAACAACTCCAACCATAACAACAAAATCTTGAGGTTTAGAGATCATCACAAATTTATGGAGTTCGAAATCTACGATTGTTGCTCTAACTCATGGAGGATTCTTGACGTCACTCGAGACTGGGAAATAGAGTTTTATCAACGCGGGGCGACTCTCAACATTTTTACTTTTTTACTGTTAAGTGTCGTGGAGCATGTTTCTGAAAGTGGATATGAGTCCACTCACTGGTTTTACATTTAACTTTTATGCAGCGAGTTTCTTCATTGACGAGGAGAATAAATTCGTTGTGGTTTTCGATCTAGATAGGTATAAGCGGACCGTGACCCGCTACGGCGCTACCAAACAGCTTACATCATTGGACAAGATGGATACTTCAACCCTGTGAATATCGGAGAAGCAACAAATCTCGCGATACCTAGAATCGTTCGGTATACTCCGCCTGTATATTGTGTCCCACTTGTGTGCTCTTTTTCATATGTTCCAAGCTTAGTGCAACTGCAAATCAACAATACCGCGGAAAGTGATGATTGATTTTACTCTTTGTTTCATCCATTCTTTGCTAGAAGAAAAGTCCACAGATAGTCATTTATTGATTTTGTGTTTTGCTATTTATCACCAACTAAAGATCATTCGGCTTTTGTATGTTTTAGCATCTTTTCTATAGCATTGGTGGAATATGTTCGTCATGACTTGACCATGTTTCAACCCTTTTGTTTCAATTCATGTTAGCGATTAAACACCTCGTGACTCTGATCCAAAAACTCTTTGCATTATTATTTTCTGTTTTGAGAAGATGTACGTAACTCAAAGTAGGTAGGGAGACGGATGATTAACCATAGCTGATACTCCGATAAATATTAATAACGAAAACGAAATTACGATAAAAGAATCATATCCCAAGAAAATAATGTTAAACTGGGACCTAGCTTAATACAGGTCGGTCCAAATTTCAATCAGAAAAATAAATGAAAACCATGTTTAATAATTAACTATTGAAAAGACTTGCGTAATATTATAATGCCAAAAATAATTAAAACAAAGGACCAATGGTAACTTTGGGATCAAATTGGCAATCGCATGATTTTTTTTTTTTAAATCATATTTCAACCCCTTATTTGTTTCGTTCATTTTAATTTTATATGTTTCAACTTTTGATCGACTAATAGAGTGATTCAGCATGATCAATGTGAGGTGTTAGTGAGTTTTTAATGTGTTGCTAAGGATTAAAAACAATTAAATAATTTTAGCCCTCTAATTTAGAGTTGTTAATTTTAGTATTTTAGTCCCTCAAAAATAAAATGGTTAAGGGAGTTATTAAAAAATAATAATTAAATAATCTTAAAAATGTGTTAGAGCATGTTTATTGGAGGTTTTTGTTGGGTTTTTGTGAATATAAAATTATTAAAATTTGAGTAAAAGAAAGAAAAAGAGTGTAAAATTTGAGTAAAAGAAAGAAAGATAGTCTTTTTGGTAATATAAAATTGAGTAAAAAGAAAAGATAGTTTTTAATTTTTGGAGAGATAATAAAAATATAATGGGGTGTATTAAAATATAAAATTAATAAAAATTGAATAAAAAAATAGAAAAAACATATAAAATTAAATAAAATGATGAAAAATGATATATTTTAATAATTTTATATTCAGAAAAACCCTTAAAAACCCCAATAAATGTACTCTTATAGGCCCAAGAAAAGAGAAAAATATGGGCTTCGTTGTGGGCAGTAAATGCATGACAACTAGTCAGGGACTAGTACACGTGTATTTCCATATTTTTTTCCTTGGTCTACCAGTAACCTGATTAATTTATCCTATTTTGTATGGACATAAATAAAAATATCAAAAAACTAATGAGACAAAAATAAACAGATTGTATTAAATTATATTTAAACTTATGAGTTATTCAATTAATATTTTTCACAAAAATATCTTTTGAATACCAAGTCATTTTTTTGTTTACAAAAGGGTGCTGTATTCTTAGAGCATCCTCAATGGGGGTGCTTAAGGAGTTCTTAAAATATAAAATTATTAAAATTTGAGTAAAAAGAAGAAAGAGAGTGTTTTTATTGGGTGTATTGGAATATAAAATTTGAGTAAAAAGAGGATAGTGGGTGTGTTTAAATATAAAATTAATAAAAGTTGAGTAAAAAGAAGAGAGAGTTGCTTAGATAAGAACTTTTGGAGAGTGTTTTTAAAATGATGAGAGAGTGTTTAAATATAAAATTAATAAAAGTTGAATAAAATGATGAAAGAGAAAGTAAAAAGTTGAGTAAAAGTAAGAAAGAGTGTGTGTTTTAATAATTTTATATTTAAGAATTTGGGTTAAGATCCCCCCATTGAGGATGCTCTTATCAAGCAAATTTGAGATTTTTTTTCTTTTTTTTTACAGTCGTTTTCAGAATTAATTCGTATTTTGGGTACTTTATGAAAAAAAGGAATTGGTAATTAATTATTTAACGTTTAAAAATCACTATCAGACAGTGAAAACAAAGTCTCCTTTTTGTCTGTTTCTGTCTCATTAATTACTATTGCATACATTCCCCTCTAATTTGGCGATTTGCCTTTGCATTCTCTCTCTCTCTCTCCCCCCGGAGTCTCAGGCTTTCTCTCCCTCCTTGGTTGATGAATTTTCATGGAGAAACTTGATCGATTTGTGAAATCCCATACCAAATCTCTTGACATTTTCCCAGGTTTCGATGCGTTTCTGAGATTGGGTTTCTCTTTCGTTGATGAAATTCAATCACTTTCAGGTAAATTCTTTCTTACGAATCTAAATTACTAGTCTTTATCAATATCTGAAGTTAATTTCGCGGCGTCTGATCTTCTTAGAGGTTTGTTCACAAGGTGTTTGTTGAAATTCCGGAGAGAAAAAGAGAGGCTGGAACTGGAACTCTTTAAGAAAATGAGGGATTTTCCTTCTTGCTCTGGTGAAAATGGAGTTCAGATTGCGGATTCTTCGTCCTCTAACGCCGGGAAAAATGCTCAGAATTTGGTCGTTTGTATCTACCATTGTCGTATCAGAGGTAGGACTTGCTTGATCACAGTCACATGGACTAAGAATCTGATGGGTCAGTGTGTAACCGTGGGAGTTGATGATTCTTACAACCGAAGTCTGTGTAAAGTCGAGATTAAGCCGTGGCTCTTCACTAAACGAAAAGGGTCCAAGAATCTAGAGGCGTATTCATGTAATATCGATGTGTTTTGGGATCTCTCCTCCGCAAAATTTAGATCCAGCCCTGAACCTTTAGGAGGGTTCTATATAGGCGTTGTTGTGGACAAAGAAATGGCTCTTCTTCTTGGTGATATGAAGAAAGAAGCTTTTAAAAAGACTAATGCTGCACCTTCTTCAACTCTAGGTGCTGTGTTCATTGCCAAGAAAGAACATGTCTTTGGTAAGAGAACGTATGCAACAAAAGCTCAGTTTTCAGGTGATGATAAAACCCATGATCTCGTGATCGAATGTGACACCAGTCTCAATGATCCTTGCCTTGTTGTTCGTGTCGATGGAAAGACCTTAATGCAGGTGAAGCGGCTTCATTGGAAGTTCCGTGGCAACGATACGATAATTGTCAACAGGATTTCTGTGGAAGTTCTCTGGGATGTCCACAATTGGTTCTTCGGGCTGCCATCATCACCTGGAAATGCTGTATTTATGTTCAGGACTTGTCAACCTGTTGAAAAGATCTGGTCTTTCACGCAAGTCCCAACGAGCTCGAAATCTCAAAGTTATGGGTTTTCATTGATTCTGTACGCTTGGAAGAACGAGTAGAGAAGAAGAAGTTTTGAGAGTTCTTTTCTTTCTCTTGGGTGCTAACAAAAGCTTAAAAAGGAACTGTTCTTGTCATTTATTTATCATATGATCAACGGGTTTCAGTCAGAAGAATTTAAACTTTGCATATATCAGTTTCATATGTCAAAGTTTCTACATGAGACTTGTAAAGACTCTTATTCAAAGTCGATTACTTTGGACCTATATCAAGGAACCGTCTGTCCAGATACTCTGTTTTGTTCTTTAGGTGCATAATGTTCCTTATTGGAATGATTAGTTTTTACCACATTACGAGTTTCTTTGCTTTATGGTCTTCTTCTATTATGATATTCTGCTCTCATTTGTGGAGATATCAGACTGCAATGGCCTTAGCTGAAGCTAGTGCTTTGCATCTTCAAGCAACATGGAGTCCATGAAGATTGTTCCTAGAATATATTCTTGTTGCATCTACCGGACGGAGCTGAATTGATTCATTTTATCAAGCATTTGTATTCTCCTTAAAGATATATCATGTCTGCGGTTTTGTTTCTCGCCATACCTTTTCGGATGTTGTATATAGCACTTTGTTAAGGCCGATGCTGTTATCAAGCTCTTCGCGATTTCTGCAGGTCCTAAGAGTATTCTATGAAGGAATCGAAAGGAGACGGTGGTTTGTACTCGAAGATTCCTGAATTGTGAATCAGTAAGTCATGTTTCTTGAAATTTTTCACATTTTCGATTATTTTTCTTGGTTTGACCTCTAGCCATCGTCTTGTTGTTTATAGTTTTGGTAGAGTTGTTCATTTGGTTCAGATAAATCTCGTCAAAGTAGTTCTTGTTCCTAAGAAACTATCTGAATAATGTTTGGATTGTTGGGTTTGTTAAAACACTTTCCAGGTTCAGTGCTTAACATTAATTAGTGGAAATTGATTGTTGGATTTGTCCAAATACTGTTTTTGTAACATCAATCCGTGACTTGAGACATTGCTGTATATAGTTTATGATTGTATATCCACCAAAAAAGAGTACAACTTTGCACTCTTGCTTGTAAAAGCATCAAAGTTCTCTTTGGATTGTCAAGTCAAAGAAAGATCTTTTAGAGCAAGCCAAGTTAACTTTATACATCAACTCAAAACTTTTGGATTTGGATATCTCAATGGGTATGTGTGGGGGACCTGACCAAAAACTACATACTGTTTTATAGAGAATCTCTGAAACTGCTTGCCGTTTGGTTTGATATCTTGTCTCATTTTGGCTCTTTTTTGTCTATGGGAATCTTGAAAAGGTTAATAAGAAAGGGAGAGACATAGATATGTCCTTTATATTATGCTTTCTATTGCTTCAACAAAAATTTCTTTTGGGTCTTTGTGGAATCATCACATGTTTGCCTTTTTGTCTAACTCTGTAACAATAATATCATGACAATACAATAGCATCAGTTTCCTAGACCATGCCACTTGGACCCCACCCAAACGTACCTTACCAGAAACCGGTTCGGACCAATGTTTTGGTTTTTTGTTGTTTTGTTTACAAAGTTTTGGGGTTTCCATGTACTAAATTTGATATTTGTATTACTATTGTTCCTTTGGGAAATGGGCACATTTGTTTAAAATGTTGGTACCAAACCCAAATTGCTTTTGAAAATAATAAAAAACAAGTTTTTATCTATGGATCAGTCACGCCGTATAATTAAATCATGTTCGTCTTGTCCTTTTTGCCCAGTCCTCCTCCTCGTCAAGTCTCGACTTGTTTTGTTCACGTGGGCGTATATCAAGCTTGCTTCGTTGTTTCCCTTTGAAAATTCTTTTGAAAACTGGCTTCTTGATTTGCAATTGCACTAAACTAGGAACATAAGAGCACACATGAGCGTGATCAAGCACCTCGCGTTTGTGAGGGGATCCACATCAACTTGTGTGAAGAATCCAGCCTCTCCAATGATGTTAAGTGTGTGGCGAGTGTCAGGCATTTTATCAAAAACCATGGCCACTTTCTTCTCCTCGTCAATGAAGAAACCCGAAGGTGAAAAACGAATCTCCACTGCTGGTCCTGTATCGACTTTGAAGAAGCTGCTCCACGACACGTTGTTGGGGTCTGTAACCCATATCTCAACCTCTTCGTTAACCTAGAAGAAACTTGACCAACAAGTTAGTATGTAGAACAAGTCTCTCTCTATACAAGTAGAAGAAATCATTGGAATTTGCCTTCGTTTACATAACCTGAAACTTGGCGCCGACTTGATTTGCACCGGTGAGTAGTCTTAATTCTTATATGGAAAGTGATACTTCCAAAGAAGTTTATCTCTAAAATCATTTTTCTAAAATTTATTGTGACATTGCATTCTTTAAAATGTGACATGGCAAAATTTATCAACATTTAACCCACTAATTTAACACACTAAAACCTATACCCACTAAAATTAATCTCAAAAACTACATCTACGAAATTTTTTGTGAGACACTAATTAAATTTTTATTCTAATTAACGTTGGATCAATTTTTAAACAAAAATTTAATGCATCAACTTTAAAGAAATTTAATGCATTAAACATTAACGTTGAGACAACTAATTGTGTTTACAAAAAAAAATTAATGCATCAGTTTTATAGAAAAATAAACATGGGTCAATTCACAAAATCCAAGTGATTGTTAAAAAAAACAAGAGAAATTTTAAAAAACGTCACTTTTCAAAAATGCTATATTTTTTAAAAGTTTTGAAAAATGCCACTTTTTTTAAAAAAAAAATTCATTATATCATTTATGTTTGGGTTAACTATGTTGTATTAGGGTTTAGTTTTGAGGATTTAATGGATTTTAGGGGTCAGAACATTTTTTAGGATTTATAATTTTAAGATTTAAACTTTAAAAATCTATAATTAGTGATATTTTTACAAATAAACATCTCTAATTGGTATTTTTGCAAATGTACACACCAAAAATGGCATTTTTGCAATTGCCCAAAAAACAATATAATGATCAACAAATACTAATACGACTAATGTAATTATTTTTCAGACATTTGTAACACCATTATCCCCTTCACAACTATTCCAAAACTTATATACTCAAATTTATATCAAGATTATATAATTTTAGATTTTCAAATTGTGATAATTATTATTATTTATGTTAAGTTTATTAATTTATTATATCGTCTATTTACCATTTTGTATCTTTTATTTATATTATACACTACAATCTATCAAATTATAAATTATAATTATTAATTTGACTACACATCTAAATATATCAATCATAACATTTTAAACATAAACTTCCAAAAAATAATGTTATTAACATTATAAATATCAATAATAATGTCTACAATAAAAATTAAAAAAAAATATGAAGTATCAAAATTATAATAATTATATAAATAATTTATCCACCTAATTTAAATGAAAAATACTTACCATAATCTTATTTCTTATCAGGCCTATAAGGTTTTAAGGCCTGAAATGAAAAGTCCATAGGCTTATTTAGTTTCTCAGTTTTTCTTATATTTTTATTTTATTTTAATTTTCACTATCGTAGAGAAACCAAAGCAAGGCTTTTCACATTACTGTTTCCCGCTTTCCCGCTCCTCCTCCATTGAGATCTCCACCTTCTTCTTCTCTCTTCAGTAACCGATCGAATTTCTTCTTCTTCTTGGGGCTTCGTTGCTTGCTTCCGGCGGAGTTACGGCGATTTGTGGGGAGGCGAAGTTGAGTACGAATCAGTGAGAATAAACCTCGCCGGAGATGATGAACACACCAGATAAGAATCGTATCTCCGCCGTTTCGTTTTCCAACGTTGAGGTTTTCTCTCAATCCGAGTTCCTAATTATGAAATTATGTTCCTAATTTTAGTAATTAGAAGAATTCCGAGTGAATTTTACATCGGATCAGTTACTGTTTGATTTGGTCCCTAATTTTTGCTGATTTTAGGGGGTTTTTCCGAGTATGATTGAAATTGGGATCGTTCTTCAAATTTTTTTCTGTAAATTGATCACTATCTATGTGTTGATCGAGTTGAAATGAGTTAGATTCTCACTTATTTTTTGAATCCGTGAATCTGCAGGATTCTCCAGTTTTTCAATATATTAACGATCTTTCTCCCATAGAGCCAGTAAAAGGAGCAGGAGCAGAGAACATCTTCCACTCATTGGCTTCTTCATCTCCATCGTCTCTTTTTACTTCACCTCAGATAAACTCTTACCGAGATTCCAGATTTTCCATCAAAAGGTGATCTGATTTTACAGGAAAAAGATTTGTTGGTTGTTTTTATTATGCTGATATTGGTATTGTTGTGTGGTTATGTTCTTTCTTTAGGCATCATTCTCTCGATCTATCTAGTCCAGTAGTCCTCATTGGTGAGACTGTAAAAAGCTCACCAGATGCTCTGGAAGCTGTATGTGAGGAGCAGCTAAAGTGTAGACCTGACCAGTTGGAAAATGTTTCTGAAACCAATCAACTCAAGGAGCAGATAAGCTTAGCAATCGAATTGGCGAATACGCTGAAAAGTGGAAGTGATGAATGTGATATTCAGATGGTTTCTTGTGATAGAGTACCAATGGATGCTGAGAATGATATAGGAAGAGTCGGATTGAGAAAGCAATCTGATGAGTTATGTAGACAGCCTAATGAACTTGATGCTGATTCGGATGGGGTACTTCAAACAAAAGAAACGGAAGCTGAGATTGGGTCTGGTGGGTGTATTCAGAACAGTGAGCAAGAGGATCCAAAGACCATGGATTGTAGATTTAATTATTTTACTTTGGCGCCTCAGCAGTTATCTACCTGCTCTAATAACTCAGGGAATGTAGTAGAGCCTGGAGGTTCTTACAGTGTGCAAGTTCCAGCTGGAGTTGCAGACATCGCTCTCAGCAGTTTTTCCAACGTTGTACAGCCCAGCCGCAAGGTAACATTTCAAATAATTGATTTTGGTTTTGTTGATTTTTTGTAGTGGTAAATGTCTTCTCAAACCTCCTGATTAATCATTAGTCATGTGGTACACACTGTGCTCATTCAGCTGTGGCCATTGGTCATGCATCTAAGTTGACATCTAAGTTAGCATCTAAGTACTCAACTTCAACAGCTACATTTCTTTCATTCTTTACCTTTTTGCGGCATATCATTCAACTCATGATGTGATTTTGGAGACTAAGACTTCAGGTGACTCCTTGCAGTTAGATCATTGTTCCTTGTTGCAAGTAGCATTGTTTTCGTCATCTTGTTGTTAGTGTGTTGGTTTAAATTTTGAATAGAATTTTGCTAACGACTATAAATTGACTCTTGCAGCAACGGAGTGTACGCCGGCGCTGCTTGACTTTTGACGTGGGAGGATCTTGCAATAGGATACCATTGCGTGATTCCACAAACGATCTACCCCTTGGTTTTACCTCTATCAACAAAGCTCCTAATCCTCAAAAGTGTTTGGACTCCATCAAACAAGAAACTGATGAGATTCTACCCATACCACGAACGATTGGCCTGCACTTGAATGGTCTTGTGAACCCATCAGCCTCAAGTGAACGGAATAAATTAATGTCCAAATACGGTGAATTCTCAATCTCAACTCCTGTTTCCACAAAAAGAGATTTGGTTTCCTATGATAGCAAAATCATTGAGGAGGCTCCTGAGAGATCTAAGGAAGGAGCATATTTGGAGGAACTTGGCAATTGTAAGCGCTGTAGATGTAGGAAATCCAAATGTTTGAAACTGTAAGTTCATTTCTTACCATCATTTTTTCTTGTCATTTATTGCTTTTATCCAAAGTTACCTTCATGTAACCTGATATCTTTTGCTTAATCTGTTGTAGGTATTGTGATTGTTTCGCTGCTGGTCTATACTGTGTTGAACCTTGTGCGTGTGAAAATTGTTTCAATAAACCAATTCATGAAGACGTAGTTATGAATACTCGTCGAGACATTGAAGCTCGCAACCCATTAGCTTTTGCTCCAAAAGTGGTCTCTACCTCTGATTATGCAACAGGTTTTGGGGTAAGACATGAGATCAACAATGAGTTTTTGCTTAAATATGTAACAAAGAAGAAAACTACTGACTAATCTCATGTTTATATTACACAACTGTAGGACGAGAACAGCAAGACACCCGCTTCAGCAAGACACACGAGAGGATGCAACTGCAAGAAATCAGGCTGCTTGAAGAAATATTGTGAATGCTTTTTGGTAATTTTGGTTTCACTTATGTACCTTTCTTCACACTTGAATTTTGAATAATGCTCTTCACTGTTCTGAACCATTTGGATGTTAACAATGACTTTATTGAAGATGGGCGTTGGATGCTCCCCGAGCTGCAGATGCGTAGGATGCAGGAATATTGTTTGTCACACAAACGGTAAACTACTAAGCTTTTAAATATCAATGCCATTTTCATTCTAGTTTAGAATTATCTTAAGATTGTTAACATTTGTTCTCAGAGCAACTCCACTTCCCTTGCGCGGTAGACTCTAAGGTGGTTTACAATCAATGAGGAAGCTAAAGATCATGGTGATTATTTCTAATTAAGTTTAGTTTGGTGATATATATATATATATGGAAGGTTTATGCTTAGGATGAATATGTATATCTGTTTTGCTCGGCTCTTTTTAAAATTTGTAGTGTTTGTTTTTTTTCACTGAAGAAAGTTTTGTAATGATGTTCACGACTACTTGTCTCCTTTCTCTACTTGCTCCTAGTTTCTTCTCTTATAGTTGTTGTTAATTCGTTCTTCAAAACAGAACTCTACAATTCAGATTCATGATATAAATTGTGTAAATAGATGAAAGAGAAAAAACATCTCGTAACTTATTTTTCAAATGGTTTCATGAAAAGGGAAAATTATTTTAAAACTTTTGTGATTCGATCCAAATGAAGAGAAGAATTTTTGGTTTTGCATGTGTTTGTTAATAAAGAAATTTGTAGTTTCAGAAAGTGTTAATCTGAAACTTCTGGTAACTCGATGTGGTAGCTACTTTTGACGTATTTCAAAACTTCTCATGTCCTTTTTATCAACTCTACGATTGCTGCTAAATAAAATTATTCAAAACTTTTATTTTGAAAATTTTAGAGAACAGTGATTACAATACAAAATTTAGGTTTTAAATTTGGAAAAAAATGTGTTCCATAAATTATCCAAAACTCGCAAGTTTTTACCGAAGAAAAGTAATCAGTACACCAAAAAAAAAAAAACTGAGGGGCAATACGATACGAGTGTGAAACGAAACAAGGCATTAAAAACCTATAGTTTTAAAGAAAAAAAGATCTCTCAATTTTAACATTTTCTTCAAAAACCTCTCTTAAGATCCGATGACTTCAGGTTCCTCGACCACTGCCTCATCCTCCGGCCTGTCCACCTTCACACCAACATCCTCTGCTGTGTAATCTCCGTGAACCTAAAACACAAGCATTCGGTTATACACTCTATGATGAATCAAAACAAAAAAAGATTGTTATGGATTCTTTTTATTCACCTCCATGAGCTTTCCAAGGTCGAATTTGGGAGCCTTGAGGATCTTGACTTTACGGATGAAAACATTCTGAAGAGGGTAGATGTTAGCAGTTGCCTTCACAATCTGACTGCCAATAGCTTCGGGAATGAACTTAAGAACAAGCTCCTTAAGGTCACAAGACGAAGCTTCCTTGATCATGATATCCCTCATCTTCCTGCGAATCTGATGAATGCACAAAAGTAACAATCTAAGCTCAACAGACAAAACAAATGATAGCAAAGCAAAAGACTCTGGTCAAGACAGACTTGGTTCTTCATGGTAGGTGAATATTACCTGACGGACTTGGCTCGATTGAGCGTAGCAAGTTCTCTTGACCTGGTTAGCACGTCTCTTGGTGAAGGCGATGCAGAACAGCCTCAGAGTGTAGCTATCGGTGGTTTTAACATCAACATGACACTCAATCAAAGTCTGCCACTTCTTAACCAAAGACCTGAGTTTGTCGGTTGTGAAGTCCATGCCCTGCGGATAAAAACAGAAAAGACTCAGGATTTCATCATGGAGAAGAGTGATAGACCACAACAATAAACAAGAACCAAATGTCCTTACCCAGAATTGGCACAAAACATTCCTGCCCTGGACATCTTCAGCTCTGAGACGGATCTTCCTGTAAGCATTATCCTCATCTCCTTGAAGATCAGCAAGTGAAACCTCGAAAACTCTGTGTTTCAGGCCCTCTGAAGCAATCTGGTACGTAATCAGTCTCAAAGTGAGCAAAGCATATACTACAACATAAAATTCTATATACAACTATGGCAATCAATCTAAGAACCCTTAGGTATTGCACTAAGTTACTCAGACCTAAATCAATTCCGGTCAAATCAATTGATTCTACCAAGAATCTAGTAATATCACCAGCCGAAACGATTAATGAGTGTAAAAGACTGTAAAAGAGAGACAGAGACATTACTTTGGTTCCCTGAGTTCTGGAAACAAGTGTCTTTCCGACATTTCTATGAGTGAAGACTGAAGGAGCCTTAACATCATACCAATCCTTCTTGGAGAAAGGATCAACACTACATTTCATTGATTAAAAACCAACCATCAATTTCGAAGATTCAAATCTACTAACACATAAACATTGAATGTAAACACAAAAGGTTTGTAATACTTACATCTTCTTCTTTCCTCCCTTCCTACCCTTTGAGATTCTCTTGTTTTTCCTGCAGGAAAACTTTAGGATCAGTAATGAATACTTGGAAATACAAATCAGAAACTGAAAATGAGAAAAATCTGGAGAAAATACCCGACTGCCATGGCTGACAAAAATAGGTCGACGATGAAATCAGAGAAGAAGCAGAAGAAGATAAAACCTAAAGCTACGGCGCTTGTTTATAAACTCAGAATCTAGGGTTTTGAGTTTTACACGATGAAACAAAGATTTGGGCTTTATGTTGGCCCAATAACGAAGTATTCATATTATTATTAATGGGCTAAGCTTAAAGATGTGCTTACCCTTAGATAGAATCTGTATTGTCTTTTTCAACTTAGATAGAATATATTTTGCGAAAATAAAACGTTACTAATTTTTTTGTTACAAAACAAAACAAAATATGCGAGAAACACAAACCAAAAAAAAATTATTATTTTATAAATTAGTGATAAAAAATTCTTCTTAATTTCTATGATTAACATTCACAATACATATTTGCTTAGTTTGTTATGTTTTGTTTTAGTTTGAATTGAATCGGTTCCATTAATCTGTGTTAAAACACCTCTAGTAAACCGTATCATTGATTCAATATATAGCCAAGAGGGAAAATGAAGAAAATTATAAGCGGAAAAAAGGAAACGAGTTTCAGACAAGTCTTTGATAATAAAAAGCTTTAAAACCAAAAAACCAAAAAAGTTGTCAACCTGCGATTGCTTGCCTCTTGGGGTCTTAAACTAAGAGAGTTTCAAGCTTCTTAACGCAGAAGATAGGAGGTTGAGTTTGGCTGGAGCTTTTAGCCTGTACTCTTTCTCCAATGCGGTTGCAGCCAGAGACTGAAGCTCCGGTGCAGCCATGTCCTTGTCCTCTTTGTTCCTGCCTCTTGACAGCTGTGCGATCGCTGATCCACACTGATTTCAGAAAAGATGTATCGGTCATGACGGAAACGAACATGTATCAGTCATTATGTCAAATTGCAAAACCGACAGTGGATTAAACAGGTGTGAGGAAGAAAAGGAATCTTACCAAGCAAATTCCAAGAAGTGCTCTTGTGCTTTTACCACCTGTTAAGTCTATGGTTGCAGCATAGTACTTTCTTGCTGCGATGAGGTTTTCAAGTCCACCAATTGTGTAGAGAACCTGATTTTAACGATTGCACAGAAATAAAAAATTGCATTAATAACACAATATCAGAAAATAGTTTGCTTTCTATTGTTACTTCATGAGTTATACATGTGAATGACCATTAACCTCCAGTCTAAGATATAATCAGTGACAAATCTATTATATTATAAGACGCATGCGCAATATAATATCTTAAACATACTCCTTGGTGATGGCTCCATTAATGTATATACAAGGAACCGATTGACCTATTTTAGCAAAGGATATAAAAGATGACTTACATCGGCATATGCTAGGTGGTACAATGGAAGAGTAGGCTGAGTTAATATGAGCTCCTCGTAGCAGAAAGCCGCTTGTTTGTACCTGTCGCCGATTATAAATAAGATTGGGTTGAAAGAGAGAAACCCCAAAAAATGATTTTTGTTGTTGTAAATTGTTGAATATTGAATTGTTTATCAAAAATAGTCAAGAGGATAGTAGAGAGGCGCACATTTGCAAGGAAACATAAATTTCAGCAAGTTCTCTCCAGGCATCGTGATCAGCCATGAATCTACACAAAGCAAGAAGAGCAGATAAACGTGATCAGCTGTGGTGTATTTCTTCTGATATACATCTATTATTAGTCCAGATTAGGGGTTAGTAAGTACTCACACTTCAAGATATTTGTTAAGATGTTCAATGGCTAAGGAAGGTTTCCCCAGTGCCTTGGCCATAGCTACCTTTCTTTTGTGTATTACCTAGACATCGAGTTTTACTTGCAAAAGTTAACATTTGGAAGCAGGTTGAGGGTAGTTTCATGAAGCAAATATGTGGAAGCTTACCTGATCAAGTGGATTATCCTCCAAAAGGCTCGTATACGCTTTTTCAGCCTCTTCCCACATTCCCTTTGCTTCTAGAAGCAATGCCTCCAGCTTGCCTGAAATATATTACCAAGATGCAGCTCAGATTGGGATCAAGGTAAGCTACGAAACTAGATAACTGCTGAACCCAAGTTTCAGTATAACTAGAAAACACCTGAGCACATATATATGTACACCCAGCAGACCCAAAAATATCAAAGTAGACAAAAACCTGTGGCCTGCGGGTAAGGACATGTGAAAAAAAAAATACATGTAGACCATTTGAAGTCCGCTTTTAGCTGGTAAACTTTAATTTTGATAAATCCTTCTTACATTTAAGAAGGAAATGCGAGAAGAGAAAATGGAAACGGTAGGGTCTTTACATATTTTGTTCCTGACTTAGTTTTTTTTAATCGTAGAAGCCTAGAGAGTGGATGCGAGCAAATTATGAAGTCTAACAAGAGTGAAGAATTGCTCAGTTTGTCAAGAGTTGATATTGACTTACCAACACGTTTGCTCTCCGGAAAATTTTTCTGCAGAGCCTTGATGCAATTCTGCAACAAATAAATTGCCATGAACAGGCTTGAAAAGTGCGGATTACAGAATAATTACTTGAAAGGCAAAAGCAATACCCAAATTTGAATTATGTTTTTCATTTCTCAATCCATCATATTCAGAAAACAACTCACATCACAATGCATCCATGAGATTTACAATATATCCCCCTAATGCAAGAATTTTTTGGAAAAGAAGCTTAAACCACCGAAACAGCATACCCATACAACCTTAAATAACTGATGTAAGAAGTCAACAAAGAGTGGATCTTATTGTAGGATCATATAGGTGCCAATGGAAGCGTAAAGGAAATTCACCTGTGCAACACTAAGAGACTGACAGTCCATAGCTGCAATTGCTACCTGCTCATAGAGGGTCCATTCTGCACAAACAACAGAAGAAATTTAGCTCATAGATGTGCAAGCAGCTCTTTGATTGCCTTTCTACAATTAGTGTAAAGTTAACCACCTATTAGCTAAGACAACAACAACAAATTGAAGAGATAGTACATGTATAAAAACAAGAACAAAAATCCATTGAAGCGGGTTCTTCTGAAACAAAATTCTTTGCTTAATTCTGACCTTTTATCAGCTAAACATATTTTCAAATTCACAAGTAGGGATAAAACAGTGAACAAATCAATCTAAGCATGCCAGATTTAGCACATATATAGTTTGAGCAGACAAAAATCGAATGAAGAAGTATCAGTAGAGAATGGAAGCAGAAGCAGAAGCAATCTAATCCAAAATTCATTTGAATGAAACTCACGATTTGCAAGTAATCAGGTGAAGCACGATTCAGGAAATCAACAAACACACTCAATTAGTAAAAACCCAGCAAGTAAGAATGAACAGACCATCTGGACCAAGAGCAGATCGCTTTCCCGGATCGTTCAAGATCGCGAGACCGTGCTTGAGCACAATCTCTGATCGGCGAACCTTGAGCTTACGAACAAGGCAAAGATACTCCCAGACACCTCCTCCTCCATTCTCAACTTGATTCTCGAGCTGGTTCAACTCTCTCTCCTCCGTTTTCGTCACCATCTCTCTCTGCTCTCTGTGGATCTGTTATTAGTGGGAAGGCGATCAGGGAAAGTCGCTTTTCTACAATGAATTGAACCGGTTCGGTTTAAACCTCGTACCGATTTGGTTAAAATCCGAGAAAGTATTCGATTCATTGATACCACCCTGGTTTAGAACATTTATCGGTTTGGAGAGATAGAAAGCTAAATAACCGGCTTTAAAGTCGTTGGAGAACGAAACGGTGCGTCGTTATATTATCCTTGTTAGCTAGCCCACACCTTTACGGGCTTTGATTGGCCCATACGTTTTGTGTATACTGTATGTATCAGTTTTGAAAGACACCGAGGACTTGCGTCTGTTGATTTGTTTAGAGGGTTAAGAAGATGCGGAGTAACTACACGGCGCTGCCTGAGTTCGCGACATCAAAAACAGCGGTTTGGTGGGACATCAACGACTGTCCGGTTCCCGATGGTTGTGATGCTGGTCGGGTCCGTCCGAGTATTGAAGGGGCGTTGAAGAATTTAGGCTACAATGGTCCTGTCACCATCACTGCCTATGGCGACCTAAAACAAACCCCTGACCACGTCCTGCGACGGCTCTCTTCCACCGGAGTCTCTGTTCAACATACCGTTAAAGGTTAATTTTTATCTCTGGATCTTTGTTAGCTACGATTTTGCTATTGCTAGTTAACTAACTGCTTTCGCAGAACTGAGATGCTCATTCATGTATTCGGATCTGCTGGAATGGCAAGAGCATAATCCTCCTCCGGCTACAGTAATGCTTATATCCGATCAGGTGGAAGATGTCTTCTCTTTCGCTCTTTGCCGGGAACACCAACTGAAGCATGGATACAACGTTGTTCTCGCATATACACATATCTCTTACAAAGCTTCAGTCCTCTACACTACTGCACAGTGGCTCTGGGGAAGCTTACTGACAGAATTAGAGACACCAAGACAGGTTCTTCGCAAGTGCAGTGAAACTGGTGAATCTGCCATGCTTCGTTGCAGATCTTGTGATTTTGACACCAAAAGCCTTGAAATGTTTACCAACCATCTCTCGGGGGAAGAACATGCACAAAAAGTTAGTAAGCATCCTCTCTGATTACATTTTTCATTAATTGTCTAACTGTTTGGGTAAGTATCCTCTTTATCTTTTTCCAGGAGACTAGAATTAATCGTTCTACTCATCCGAGCCTGGGCCCGGAGTACGAGCAATCAAAGGCAAGTTTTCTTAGTGCTAATTTCAACAGAAAAATATATATATCTGATTTCTTACAAAAAGTATGTGAAATACAAAGCATTGAATTGGTTTACTGACTTTGGTGGATTGAAGAAAAACTTCAACTTGTATTTTAAAATGCTTCTAGATTCAGTCATAGAGATGAGGCCCCTTCAGTGTCTAGTTTTCATAGTTAGAGAGATCTTGACTATTCCCATAGTAAATAATGATGGCGTGTAAGTAACAAAACCCCCTACTTTTGAGACTTTTGTCACTGTGAAATGAACCGAAATTATTTCATATTATCCTTGTTAGCCCACACATGCTTTTATTTAGACCCTTAAGTTTTGTGTATAGTTATCAAACTTGAAAGAAACCCTACGGATCGAGGACTTGAATCTGTTAATTTATTTAGATTAAGAGGATGCCGAGGAACTACGCAGCGCCGCCTGAGTTCGCCACATCTAAAACGGCGGTCTGGTGGGACATAATGGACTGTCCTGTTCCTGATGGTTATGATGCTCGTCGAGTCCGTCCGAGTATAGAAGGGGTGCTGAAGAATTTAGGCTACTCTGGTCCTGTCAGCATCACTGCCTATGGCGACCTAACACAAACCCCTGACCACGTCCTGCGAGGTCTCTCTTCCACTGGAGTCGCTGTTCAACACACCTTTAAAGGTTAAGCCTTGTTACCGATCGATCTCTGGATTTTTTTCTTACGGGGTTTAAAATTTTCCTATTGCTAGTAAACTGCTTTCCTTTACTGAAACAGGCCGTAAAAGTTGCTCACTCATGTATTCGGATTTGCTGGATTGGCACGATGATAATCCTCCTCCGGCAACAATAATGCTTATATCTGATCATGTGGAACGTGCCTTCTCTTACGTTCTTAGCCGGCTAAAACAACGGAAGCATGGATACAACCTTGTTCTGGCATACACATCTACTGCTACACGTGCTTCAGTCCTGGTCACTTCTGCAGAGTGGCTATGGGAAAGCTTATTGACAGGTTGTTGCCCTCTCATAAATCACCAAACTACACCAAACTAAGCTGCTTCTGAGCTAACTAGTTTCCTTCCACAGGTTCAGAGTCACCAAGACAGGTTCTTCACAAGTGCAGTGAAACGGGTGAATCTTCCGTGCTTCGCTGCAGATCGTGCCTTTTTGATGGCCAAAGCCTTGAAGATTTTACCAAGCATCTCTCGAGTGATGAACATGCACAGAAAGTAAGTTAGCATTCTCTCTGCTTGTATCAGTTACATTTTTCATTGTCACTGTTTGAGTAACAACCTGTTATCTTTTTCTGCTTGTTGTCAAGCAGGAGATTAAAATGAATAAGTCTATTCGTCCAAGCGCCGAGTACGAGCAATCAAAGGCACGTTTTCTTAACGCTAATTGTAGTTTTTCAACAGAAAATATATAAATCTGATTTCTCAGAAACAGTTGGGTTCCCAAATTGTTGTTTCTGTTTTCAAAATGCTTCCAGATTCAGCCATAGAGACTGTGAAAAAAAGTCCTTTGAGTGTTTGGTTTTCATAGTTAGTGATACTTTGAGAAGACAATTTTATGCCATTTTTATGTTCTTATGTCTGCAAATACTTATGTTTCATATACATCTTGCAGGTAGAAAATTCTCCAAAGAGCAAACGTTTGAGGAAAGCATTCCGGACCGATTCTCGGCTTGGTAACTATTCAAGTCTTTCTAATCGTGTCTCTCGGCGGCGCACGAGTAGATAAGTTGTTCCAGAAGTGATCGGTCCTGGGAGTTCGGCAGCGCATGAGAGTCCCAAGCCTGCAAGAAAGAGAAGAAAAATTGTGTTGCACAAGTGATCAGTCCTGGGAGCTCTCGTTCGATGAATGCTCTTCTTGCGCATCTGTTGTTGATTCAAGTTATTTATTTTTCATTTCGTTTTGTTTTTAAAAAAAAAATGATGTATATATATTTAAAAAGTAAGTTAATAGGAGTATTCTCTTATATAATTTAATTACGAATTTTAAATTAAACAATAGATTTAAACTTCAATTCATAGAATGTAAGTGTTGAAATTTGTATATTTCGAGAGTTTTTGGATTAATTAAGAAAACAAAAATCAAAATCTCTAGACAATTATTTACGGTTTGAAACCGGTTAAGGAATTCTGAACTAAGCTAAGATTAGTTTTCCCTGATATTCTCTAATCGATGATTTTAGTAACTAAGCTCGTAAGTTCCAACAGAGTTTTGAAGTTTGATATATTCAGAGACTGAAATCAGTGGAAACCAAAACCGGTATAAAAATTCAACCCTAAACCGGTAAATCAAAAAAAGGAAACACATTAACAAACAAGAACCTAACCGACTAGACACAAATCTGGACTCAGTTCCTCATTAGCTTCTTTATGCAGCTCTCCTAAGGTTTCTCTGATTTTTTGCAGCTTTCTTCCTCTTTCTCTTCTCTCTCTTCTTAGCTGCCTCTTCACACTTTCCTCCTCTCTCTTCTGGAGAGTAACTTAAAACACCCCTCAACACAAAATTTTAACTCAATACACCCCTCTTATAAACAATTTCATTCTTTTGATTTATTTTTAATCAAAAATATGGCTAAAGGCAAAGTTGCCCTTAATAAATTTGCCATATTACAAAAAAACCAAAGAAACAAAAAAAAACTTATCATCTCTCTCGAAATCGAGAGCTGCAGTTAGAAAGAAAAAAAAAACTCTTCTCTTTTCTCTTTGGATTTTCTCTTTATCTCTCCCTCTGTATCTCTGAAATCCGATCAGTCCGAAATCGTTTGCTATCACCGACGTCACTATTTCCGTCGCGGTAAGCCTTTCCCTTAGTGACATCTAGCAAATTTCAGAAAAGGGGTTTTGATTTTGAATGGAGTTTCTTGGGTTTTCGTTTTGAGAGTTGATAAGGTTTCGATTTGTACCACAAATTTGATATGAATGTACCGGGAATTGATAGTATTTGGAGTCAATTTTGAAATTAGGGTTTGAAGTAAAATTAATTTGGGGTTTTGATTTGTAATGTGTTTTGATTTGTACTAGTATTATGATTCGAATGGGTTTGGGTTGCTAGATGTGGGCTTTTGATTTTCATATATGTATCGGGGTTTGAATTTAGGGTTTGAAGAAAAATCAATTTGGGGTTTTGATCTGTAGTCCAGTAGGATTTTGGTTTCAATTGGAGATGTATGGACTTGTTCCTTTCTTTCTCTGTACTAGGATTTAATGTGTTTGCGGTTTTGATATGAATTGGCAATAGATATATATGGTTTGAAATTAGGACTATTAGGTGTTTTGTGTGTCTTTTGATTTGCTTATTGTGGATTTTGCAGAAATGCCTCATAAGACCAAGGGTTTAGGGTCGAAGAAAGGGACTTCAAAGGGAGTCACTTCAAAGAAAGGGACTTCAAAGACTTCTAGTAGTAATGGGTCAGAATTTGAATCTGGAAATGATCCTACGCCATCACAGGAGATGTGTCAGAATATGGAAATGGGTCAGAACCAAGTATGACAGAGACGTGGCTTCCCGAGTACCAATAGAAGAGGCAAATGAAGAGAAAGAAGAAGAACAAAAAGAACAGAAAGAAGCAGAAGAAGAAGATAAAGAAAAAGAACAGAAAGAAGATGAAGATGAAGAAGAACAAAAAGGAGAAGAACATAAAGAACTAGAAGAAGAAGAAGATAAAGAAGAAGAACAGAAAGAAGATGATGTAGAAGAAGAACAGAAAGAAGTAGAAGAAGAAGAGAAAGAAGAAGAGAAAACAGAAGAAGAACAGAAAGAAGAAGATGAAGAAAATGTTAGTATAAAAGTTAGTGTTTAGAGGAATTGGTTGTGAGTATTCAGTATAAACCGTATAAAAATTAGTATTTAGGTGAACGTATAACTGTTAGTTGAACTGGTACTACTGTATATAACTGTTAGTAATAAGTAGGACTGGTACTACTGCGAATAACTGTTAGTATTCAATAGAACTGGTACTACTGATGAGAACTGGTAGTACCAGCAGCTACGAAAGAGGATGATGGAGCTTTGAAAGCGGGTGGATCTAAGAAAGCGGTTGGGACGAAAAGGAAAAAGACCGGAGAAGTAGCACGCAAGAGCCCACGCAAGAGGACAAAGAATTAGGGACGTTTGATGTTTTTAGGTTGATGTTATTTTGTGGTTATTTGGTGTTGGATGCGTTCCGTTTTTTAGGTGCTTTAGTGTTGGAGGGATTTAAGGAAAACTAAAACTCATATTTTGTTATGTTTTCGGTTTGGTACTACTAGTAATACTGGGTACTACTGTGTATTAATCAACTACTACTGGGTACTATTGAGTACTACTGAAATTATCAAAACACGTTTTTATCACATTTTTTGTCAATAATTTTTTTTAAAAAAAGAAAAAACATTTAACACATGCGCCGCAAAACGAATTAAAAATAATGGATGCTAGGGAGACGGATGCTAGGGAGAGGAAGCCATCTGTGTACACGAGACCACCATATACAGGAGAGAAGAAAAGGAACACCACGACGATGGAGCTGTGAAAGCGGGTGGATCTAAGAAAGCGGGTGGAGCTAAAAGGAAAACGATCGGAGATGGAGTACGCAAGAGCCCACCCAAGAAGACAAAGAAGAAGTAGGAGTCTATGTTTTTAGGTTGATGTTATTAGGATGATGTTATTTTTCCTATTTTGTGTTGGTTGTGTTCCTTTTTTTAGGTACTAAAGTGTTGGAGGGATTTTAGGGAAACAAATACTCATATTTTGTTATGTTCTCGGTTTCGTACTACTAGTAATACTGGGTACTACTGTGTATTAATCAACTACTACTGGGTACTACTGACATTAGCAAAACAAGTTTTTATCACACTAAAAATATTAAAAACGTTTAACACATGCGCCGCAAAACCAATTAAAAATAATATTTACTTTACTCATAGTTATACTTAGTTTTCTAGTAGTACTGACTTGCACATAGTTATATTTCTACTGTTTTCACGTATAACCAGTAGTAAGTACATAAGATCATAAATTTTCTAGTAGTATTGATCCAATTGATCACTTTAAATATATTTCCTGTCATTTCGTATACTAAAATTTCCAAAAACATCATAATTGGATGTTTCACATAAAAAGTGGCTACTAACTCATACATAAACCATATGTATAAGGTCTAGTTTTAGGGAAAATATATGTTTTGCTCTAAATTCTTTAAATTTTTTCGTAGTTTCTAGTGGTACCTAAGTATCAAGTCCGTATCAAGTAGACACAGTCCTAAGTACATAAATGGACATAGTAAGGAAACAAAACGAAATTTTGAAAAGAGAGAAAATACTTGAACACAGTCATATTCAGTCATACAAAGTCATACAACTAATATATAGTCATACGCAGTTATACATAGTTATACCGGGCAAAGAGAATTACCAAAATAACAAAACACAGTCATACGCAGTTATACGTAGTTATACCGGGCAGAGAAAATTACCAAAATAACAAAACACAGTCATACGCAGTTATACATAGTTATACCTGTCAGTGACACCATTTGTACCTAGTTAGGTTCCTGGACATTGGATTCTTGCAAATTGGGATTTTGGTAATACAGAAAGTAATACATAGTTATACCTAGTTATACCTTGTTATACAAAACAGATAGAACACAGAAAACTAATCAAACAGTTATACCTAGTTATACCTAGTTATACAAGACAGAAAGAACGCACAAAACTAATCAAACACTTGTACCTACGTTTTCCCAGTTTTACCATACAGACATAACACACAAAATGAGTCACACGTATACCTTGATCTACCAACGCATGGTGTTCCAATGGTTCGTCTGTGTGTAAAGTTATCATATCATTATCCCCTACAACAACATCACTTTCTCCAACATCTCTTCTCGCTTCCACACATCTCTGAGTTTCATCGACAACATTGATGGGACCATCCACATTGATGGGACCATCCACATTGATGAGCTCCACATTCAAAAGCTTTCTACAACCATCTCCATTCACTTGCATTAGGTAATCAAAAACCTCATCATCATTCAAAATTTCTAATGGTGTCGAAAGATTCAAAATCATCGGAAAGTAACTAAGTTTCAACTCCATCGTAGATTCATCTATCATGATCTTTCTGCTAATTCCGTCAACCAACGCCAAATAAGTCACCTCCTCCGGTGCACTCCGTATCGCTAAAGTCTTAATTCGATCTCCTTTTGAACTCCATCTTGTGCAATCACCTTCCATTGAGTAACATCCTCCATAATCAAAATATATGATTGTGCAATTCATTGTCATATCCCCTGCAGTACCAAAACATATGTACCAGTTATTCTCGATACTACTTGTTCTACCAGTTATTCTCAGTAGTACCAGTTATACCTATAAAAATTAGGTCCGATTTTGTTTGCTTTATAATGATTCAGCTGCCACAGAACCTAGCACATTACCCTAATAAACTTATAAAACAAGTCCAATACCCAGAACCACATTGGATATCCAATATCCAAATTTAATTTACAAACAAATTTCCAAAACTAGAACAAAACCTAATGTAACCCTAAACATGAAACTTGCTAAACAATGAAATATCATACCTTAATTTAGAAGACTCAAATGTGCAAGAATGAAACAACTCTTAATCCTTGCCTCTGTTTTTCGTAACTCTTACATGAAGAAGAAGATGAACTAGGGCAAAAAGGTTTCAACGAGATGGAGAAGAAGAAGGGTGATGGCAAAGAGATGATGAGATGAAGAACACAGAAGAAGGACGAGGAAGAGAAGTGAAGCAGATCCGAAGAAGAAGCTCTGTTTTTTTTCAGCGAGAGGAGAGAGAGAGGAGAAATCGCGACGGGAAGAGAGAGGAAGAGAGAGAAAGAGTTTAGTGCTTGTTTTTGATTGGTTGAAAATTAATTTGGTTGGTAAAAAATTTAATTAGTTTGGTGAATTATTTAATTGGATGTTTATATATAATAATAATAATAAAAAAGAAGGGTAAAGTTGAGAGGGGAAAGATTGAGGGGGTAGTTAGGTTTATCAAGGGCTCTAAGAAATTTTTTTGCCCATTTGGGGCTTATGAGGTTACAGTCCCTCTCTTCTTAGCTGCCTCTTCAACTTGTCTCTCCCTTTCCTCTTCATCTTGTCTCTTCCTTTCCTCTGGAGTTTGACTCTTCAACTTTTGCGGTGCTGGGTTGCTTTTTATCCATTCATCTATATCTTCCTTGATTTTGATGTCTGCAAAGTCAGTGTCCACTGAATCGTATTCAACATTCAGTTACATGTGCCTAACTGTCTGTAGTAGATCGTATTCAAAGATTCACTTACATGAGTTGTGCTCTGTGTAGTCAACCTCGTCTCTAATACCATCCAAGATCCTTTTTGGAACAGAGTCACTGTTGGCCGCAATGACTCTTATCAATGTTGACCGGCCCAGTGAAACCTTCATCGAAAAGTGTTTTGGAGATCTTTGCACAGACCGAATCAGGTGGACAATCGGTCTGTAGGGAACAAATTTCCCTCAAATATAAAATTGAGCAGATAAAAAGCGAATAACCGGCTCAAGTCAATGGAGAAAGAAACGGTGCGTTTTATAAAGTATTCGATTTTGATTAGTTTTTTTTTGCCTTGTCACTGATGAAATTAAACAGAACTGTGTCGTCTTGTTTGTCTTCTCTGCTAAAACCCTACTCGAGCTTTCACTGGACGACAACAATGGCGACGACAGCTAAAGCCATTGAAGGAATGAAAACCGTAGATGAATCTGACGTGGGCATCTCCTGTTTCATCTCCCAGCTCCCGGGTTTCCGCGGAATTCTCAAACAAAGGTCATAAGATCAGGATTTTTTTTTTATGATTCTATAGTTTCTATGAACTTGGTGATTTCTTTGATATAGTTTTATTTTGGTTAAAAGAATGTTTTTTTTATGTAGTTGATTCTTAATTTTACTTCTAAGGTAACAAATTGACCAAAAGATGCAAATTTTGTGAAAAAATGGAAGTCTTTGATATTTTTGTGATATGTTGGGTTCTGAACTGATGCACAACCTGTATGTTTCTTAAAAAATTTGTGAAGTTGATAGATCCATTGGATAAGTATTGAAATATTTGTTTGTATTTGTGTTTCGTAGATATGCAGACTTTATTGTTAATGAAGTGGATATGGATGGGAATGTTGTTCGTTTGACATCCTTGAACGTGTCTCCAGAGATGGTTTGATTCACACTCACCTCATTCCAGCTTCACCTGTTGGATGATGTTACGCTTTGTTTCGATTTCATGTTTTTGTTTGTTTATGTCAATGCGATGCTGTTTGTTGGTCATTTTTTTCAGGATGTGAAGGAGGAAGATAAAACGAAAGATAATGGACCCCAAAGCTATGCTTCTGCAGTTGAGTCATTCAGATCGATGTCAACTGTCGCTGATGCAGAGCGTTTGGAAACTTTGATTAATCAAGTCACCTCAGGAACTGATGATGAGATTTCACCAATTGTGCTTGATCCAAGTTCTGACAAGTCCAAGAGAACGGTATAGGATTTATTGCATAATTTACATATCCAGTTATTGGTATTATCTTTTGACTTCTTACCAGATTTTTTTTATGCTACTATCCAGGCTATCCACAACTTTGTTAAAGAAAATTTAAAGTTCCTAGTGACCGACACTGTCGATGGTCCTGATCCAACTTCAAAATGCATCCGTGTGCGAGTGAATTCAGGAGACCTTAATAGCAGAGGTAAAAGATCGAAAAAGCGGAAGGAAAGAGGCGATAAGCCTTTTGATAGCAGAGGTTCAGAGCATTGGCCAGAGCATGTTGGCAAGTTTGTCAAGTAATAGTCATAAAACAACTTATATCTGGCCTAGAATTTACTGTGTAATTGATTTGATCGTTCAACATATATGTCACTTGATTTATGACTGGTATGTTTATAGGTTCCATCTTTACAAGGAGAACAAAGATACACAAGAAGCCTTGGGATTGATCGGAAAGATGCTAGGCGTTCAGGTGATTTCCGTCTTCTTCCGTCATTAAATGAGCTGTTTGTCTCTAGCCATTGTACTTCCCTGTGATAAGCTGTATGTTGAATTGGTTCTTCTATTTTTCAGCCGAAGTCCTTCGGATTTTCTGGAACAAAAGATAAGCGGTCAGTTTCAACTCAGCGTGTAAGTTATCTCTACCTATTTTTTTGGTAAGATGAGTTCAATTGTCACAACTACATTATAGGAGTTTGTTTGGACTTTTAGGTAACTGTGTTCAAACAGCAAGCTAGCAAATTGGCTGCGCTTAACAAGAGATTGTTTGGGATCAAAGTTGGTGACTTCTGGTTAGCCAACATACTCGTGAATGTTTTCATATTGACTTTTTCTTGTGGTCTTAATGGTAATGATGATTGCTTGTGTTTTCCAGCAATGTCAAAGAGGGCCTTCTCCTTGGGCAGCTCATGGGAAACAGATTTACCATCACATTAAGGTGAGAATGTAACTGGACATTGTTAAAATAAATTCATATGATCCGTCTGTAACTTCCAAATTATCTTCTTCAATAAAAGATTTTATCAAATTTTGGTTGAAAATGATTAAAAGATATTCTTCTTCATGGAAAGTCATTATATGTATCAAATCCCATATTTTTCAGAGGAGTGGTTGCGGATTCTGAAGAAACTATAAAAAAGTCTGCAGAATCCTTGGGGAAAGATGGCTTCATCAACTACTTTGGCTTGCAGGTATTATTCTCTCGTCTAGTTGTAATTACATATGTACATTATTTGCTCTTTTTGGCAGCTAAGGCGGCTTGCACTTTTGAAAAAAGTCACTTGAATCATATTATTAATATTTTGTTATAAATTTTGTGACTTGTATGACAGCGTTTTGGAAGTGGTTCAGTACCAACCCACCATGTTGGAGCTGCACTATTGAAAGGAGAATGGAAAGATGCCGTAGACATGATTCTTGACCCAAGAGAAAGTGATATCCTTTAACATGACCTGGTCTCAGCTACAATTGTTAATACCTGTTAAAACAATCTTAGTGGCCCTACAAATATAAGAGCGCAGCAATGCCTTTGTTTTTCTTGACTTTGAGCTTTTTCTACAAAGGAGTGATGTAAATGAGGCCCGGGAATATTACAAAGAATCTGGCGACATTGACGGGACTCTAAGGCAACTACCGCGATACCTCGTTGCTGAAAGAGCCATCGTAAGTATCCAGCTATCCCTGTATTGGTTTCTGCCATTAATGGGTTTCCATAATATTCAGTTTTAATCTTGGGCGTTTTGAAACAGCTGCAGTGTCTGAAGAAATGTCCTGGGAATTACATTCAGGCTCTGAAAGGCATACCCAGAACTTTGAGAATGATGTAAGAATTTGGTTATTTGGTAGAGCTTCAATACTTTCGGAAACAGTTGCCTCTTGCGTCTGGGATGACATGCCAAGGGGGCACAGAGCAATTTTTAGCTCACTGTATATGTGAACTTATTCTGCAGGTATGTACATAGTTATCAAAGCTACTTATGGAACAATGCAGCAAGTCTGCGCGTCCAAAAATACGGTAAAGCAGTTTTTTCTTCTTGTCTCTTGGGCCATTCTGTATGCTTGTGAATGGAGGTTTTTCAACTTTCCCCCACTTGTTTTCTGTGATGTGGCAGGGACCAACCAAGTTGTGTTGGGTGACTTGGTAAGTACAAAGGTAGATGATGCAAAAAGAATTGTAGGCAGTTTGACTTCTGAGCAGAAGGAAAACAACGAAGAGGCATTGGATTGTGACCAATTAGATGATACTGCTGTTGTCGATCTTCCAGGAGAAAGGAGTGACCTTGTTAAGGTTAGTTTCTTATTTCGAACTTCTGATTAGGACGTCCGTTGTTGAAAACTTTCGCCACCGTCAAGTTGTGTGAAAATACCTTCAGATTATGATGAGCTAATGGAACTTCGGGTTTGAAATATGATTAATAAATTTCTGCATTGCTTTTTCCGTATTCAAATAGATGCTATAATGCATTTATATTCTCATTGGTTTTTGTTAGTACTTGCATTATTCATGTTGTGCTGCTTTCTTTTGTGTTCTTCAGATTGTAAGTATAGAGGATATAGAATCTGGAACTTACTCAACCAGTGACATCGTCCTCCCTCTACCTGGGTAAGTTGCTGGCAGAATTTTCCAATTTAAGTAGATTTAACATTGTACTTCTTGAAACCAAAAACACCTTTCTCTTTGCTTCGACAGTTCAAGAGTTATTTACCCGGCCAATGACATTGCTGAAATTTTCCATGATTTGGCAAAGAAGGTTTGTTAAGCTAAACTCAGTCATTTCCTGTTTGTTCTAGAAAACCTAAGGTCACTTATTCTTTCTGAAATTTTATATACCTGCTGATGAAATCTATAAATTTCTGCTTATATTGCTCAGGACGGTATCAGCCTAACGGAGAGTATTCACGGAGTAAAGTAAATTTCCATATCCTCTTTTTCTTGTAGATCCTTATGCTTGTGTCACTCTGCATCACCACAAGCATCTACTTTATTCTACTAATAACAAGTATTGTTTCAGGGAATTCTCAATAACTAGCATGACTGGTGGTTATAGACGTGTTTTCCAGAAACCGATCGACTTTGAATGGTACACAATTTGTATAGTTAGAGCTTCCTCCGGTTTCGACATGAAAGATTATTTGGAAGCATAGACTCATTCTGTGGGTAAATTGCTGCAGGGAATTACTGACTTACACTGACAGCAATAAACCACTGGCAGAAACGGATCTGGACAGGATAACAATGGAAAAGCCTGTGGATAAGGTTAGATCTGCTGAAGAAATTGAAGAACAATCGACGAAATCTGATACTATCGCACCTGAATCGTGTGAAACTGAGTTGAAAGACCAAACAGACAGGACAGAGGATGAAAAAGACACTGGAAATCCAGATTCTGAGCAAACACAGTTGGCGCTCAAAATGGCTCTTACTCTTCCATCTTCTAGTTATGCAACAATGGCAATCAGAGAGCTGTTAAAGACATCAACTTCTGTAAGTACTAAAACTGCTATATCTCAGAGATTACTGATTCTCTTGAATTTGGTGCTAAAGTTTACAAATTAAAGTCAAGGTATTTCTTAACATTTTAACACAGCTTTTTCGGGGGAATTAATTGCAGGTTGCATATCACAAGACACTAAACTAGCTCTCTGCTCTTCCTGGCTAGCACACTCTGCACATTTGGCTGGTTATATGACTCTGTTCCAGTTGCTTCAAGTCTATTCATGATTCTATGTTGTCTGATTCAAACATGTTTACATTCATGTATTTGTGCTGGAGTTCAGAAAATTTTGTCTGAAAAATAGCATCACACAAAGTCACAGACAACAGAAGTTGTAATTTTGGTAACCGGCCAAGTCTTTTCTTGAATTTCAATGTGCCAGATACAGAGAGGTTATCTACTCATTAAAGAAAACAGCCTAAGTAGTTAACTTTGAAACAATTTTCTGGTCATCGTTGGATGAAGAAATTGTCAAAAGTAGAAGTCTTTCTTTTCACGTCACAACAGGTTAGAATTAGAAATGATCTGTTTCTCAATCTTCCAGCTTAGTAGTAGTTTCCTTGAAGCTCTTGGACAACCAAATCGCTGTCTCTCTTGGTGAGACTTTCCCTGGACCAAAGGGTCTCAGTAAGACATTCAGCTCATCGTACCTCTCATCTTGAAGCAACCTTGCACTGAATTCAAGCAATCCCTCCAATGCCTCGGCCCGTTGTTGATACGAACTAGGATCAAATCTTTGTCTTCTTGCGCCCGAGGAGGCCCTGCTTGATGCTCCAGCAGTTGCATTCTGATCAGATGATTCGCTCCTGTTTTCTGGGTATGCATCTTCATACTGATACACTGCCTTCATAATCGCTCCTTCTATGTTTTGGCCTGGTTCAAGGGTAAATTTGTCTTTTGTGATTGAGCAGTCTAGTGGCGGCTCTGGAGGTGGACTGTAGGAACCTCTAGACGATGCTTTCTTCTTCTTCCCACGCATAACCGGAACAAATGGCTCTTCCTCATATGACGCTAACGGAAACTCAATCTTGTCAATTCTTGGTGCATTCATTGACACATCAGGAGATTTTATCTGGTGAAGAATACTGGTTTTCGAATTGTACAGAGAGTCTTTGATTTCTTTAGCAGATTTTCTTGAGCTAGGCATGGAGGCTCTACGAATCAAAGCCGCTGGTTTTCGGTTTGTATGCTGAGATGAAACAGGAAGCTGCAACATTATAGAAACAATGGCTCTTTATTCAGATAAAACAATCAGTAAAACCTGTAAAGAAGAGCGTTTTGGAAGGATTACTTACTTGACCACGGTCACTCCTAGGCTGTCTGGATCTCACAGGTGAGGCCGAAGCTCTCACTGGTACATACCTAGAAGTCTTAGAAGCCTCTGAAGTTCTACGAACAACAGTTCCATCACCGCTTTCATCTGTAGACAAATCCACTTGCCTTTCACGGTTCAGATACGCCGGCACAGGTTTTTTAATGGAAGAAACCGAATCTTCCTGGTTACCCCTAAACCTGCTTGGGCCAAAGCTATGGCTTTTGCCTGCAGGACGCCTTCTCTGCTGAGGAAAGCTGTTTCTCCTGCCGGATTCAGATTCTGGCCATTGGGCAGGCAACACATTATTTCCGGGATCATTCACCTTCAGTTGAATCTTTTGAATATACGGCTGAAGCAGCGGTTGTCTGAGAAGCTCAGCAGCCTATACAGAAGAAGAGAGATGACATTTACTGGTCAAGTGTGTTCAGTTTCAGGTTATGACCATATACCAAAGCACAGAATCATATGACGTACGCTTGGTCTGAGTTCTGGATTTTTCCGGAGCATGCTCTTAACCAGACCCCGGCTGAAGAAAGCAATTGCGTAAGTCAGTATATTATAATAGATCACACACTGAGATAAACAAAATCCTATAGACTTACAATGCAGCAGAATATTGTGCCGGAAGTGGAGGAACAATTGATCTGTTTATCCTGTTTATTAGTCCTTGCATGTCCTGCAACAATTTCAGACGCCAACAACAGTCAGACACTTCTGATGAGCATAATCTGAAGGAACGTAAATGTAGTTGCAGAGCTTACAAAGGCTTTGAATGCAGGTTTCATAGCCGTCATCTCATACATACAACATCCTGAAGAAAAGAAGATAAAGATTCAGATATATATGATTTTTCGTTATCTAGAGCTAAGGGATAAGAATCTTAGCTATGGATGAGAAACTTGCCAAGCGACCAAATATCAGACTTGGACCCGTAGGGTATATCAGCTAGTAGCTCGGGGCACATGTAGCTTGGCGTTCCAACCACCTGGTTTTTCAAGAAAGGTAACGATCAGAACTGAGTCCAGAACAAATCAATATGTGATAAATTGAAGGAAACTATACTTACTGAAGATGCAAGGTCATCTGATGTTAAGACTTTGGCAAGTCCGAAATCGCCTGCAAATATCATAGAGCCGATTTGTTACATTATAGTCGGTGTTGTGTTAGACTGATAAAGAACAACATAAAATGTGACAAATTTGCCAAGCATCTCACCTAGACGAATATCTTGATCCTTTGTTAAGAATATGTTCGAACACTGGATGCATCAAAATTGGTTAGTTCTGTATCAGTATGGAGATTTTTCAATAAATTGTATTGATCCTGAGACAAAATATTATAACCAACCTTGACATCACGATGGAGAATGTGATTGGCATGTAAGTATTCAAGAGCCAATAAGAGCTGAACAAGCCATTTGCAGAGTTTCTGATAACAAAAAAAAAAATGAGGAGCGTCAGAAATTTCTGAATCAATGGCCAGAATCCATCAAACATGTCTCGCACAAACCTCTTCAGAGAAGTGTACTCCGTTGGTTTTCTTTATCGCTTCCGCCCTGTAATGCAGAAGAAGCAGAAAAGTCAGTAAGAGTTTCAGAGGAGGCTCTTCACTAGTCGAGAACAGCCAAAAACTGCTGAGGAGAAATAAGCTTACATGTCTCCTCCTTTGCAATAGCCTATGATAATGCACACATAGCACCCCTAATAGCACATGTCGACCATAGAGCTTGTTACAATTTCATATAATATATTCAAGAAATGAAAAGATATGTATAGATGATACCTTTTCGACCCAAGAATCTTTGTATTCGACAATGAATGGGTTATTTATCTTTGAAATCAACTCCATCTACGAGGAGATAACAGGAGATTGTTAGTCTACAGAGCAAAAGTCAACTTCTATAGCTCAAGAAAGCCCGTATGATCAAATACAATCGACATTAAACAACAAAGCAACATCAAGGGCTAGTGTCTATGCTTTCATCTTTCCAAGAGTTCAAATTTTATGATCCATGTCTAAGAAGTGACAAAGGAGCTACATTTGTTTTAAATGTTTAAAAATTGCATATGACTAAATGTATGTGAATGTTTCAGCACACGGAAGAGATTTTAAACAACCTCTTGATGAGCCGATCTTCTTGTCCTACCAGTCTGCCGAGCAAGCCGGATTTTCTTCAAAACATACCTTTAGACAGCAAACAAAGAAGAGAGCAGAAAATTCAAACATCAGAAAACACTGTTATATCTCACATAATCCTGTTATAGTTATGTACTTACAGTTTCTTCTCATGCTTATGTCTCACAAGAAGAGCTGAACCAAATGACCCTTTTCCAATTTGCTCAAGAACCTCGTAATGCTCCATTGACAAACTCTGAAATTCACCTCCTTTATCTTGATTTCGTCTAAAGAATCTGAAGCCAAAATGAAGATAAAAGACACATTCTATGATCAAATTATCCTTAATCATGGTTCTTGTAAGCAACACAAACCGTACCTTTCTGGATATTATAACTGAAGATACCAAATAGAATGAGCAAAAGCAGTCAAAAAACGGAATAAAGTGAATCTTTCTTTCTTCGATTCTTCTAAAAAGTTTTGTCACTAACCTTCCTTGCCGTGCCCGCTTAAAAGTTAATTTGACTCCAACACGAATTAATCTCTTTGGGGTTCAAAAAATTTAGAAGATTTAAGGTAACCAAATCATAAAATTCGAATCTTTCGTCTTAAAACATGCAAGATTTAAGAAATCTCTAACGCTTTTTGTATCCGGTTTTGTAAAAAAAAAAATTGAAAACTTTGCATAGATAATCGGAGAAAATTTACAGATTCTTTGAGCCTGTCGATAACACAACGAAGAACACAACATTTTTGCTATAAACAAGAAACGGTTACTTGGGTTCGAAAGTTAAAGAGAGAGAGCGAGAGAGAGAGAGAGAGAGAGAGAGAGAGAGAGAGAGCAAACCTAAAACGGCGTCGTTGTGAGATTCAAATCGGCAGATTTAGAAGAAGAAAACGAAGAAGAAGAAGTTGAGAGAAAAATAAGCTTGTGCATTTCATGGAGGAAAGCTACAAAACGGCACCGTTTCCGGAGAAGAAGCAATGGGAGTGAAGAAGAGACATTAAAAGAAAACGAAGAAGAAGGTGAAGAAACTTGTTCGCCATGAGACCTGCTCTCTCTCTCTCTCTCTGAGAAGAAAACGACAGATTTTGCTCTATGGAAGTAAATAAGACTTTGTAATTTTCCCTTATATAAAAATTGAAACAACAAAATACTTTAATAATTATTTAATTGTTTACATTACAATATAATATTTGATTTACCCTTTTGTCCAATATGATGTGACTTTGCTTTTTTCAATTTATTGTTTTCAAAATTTTAAACAGAAAAAAGCATAAAATGACAAATTCGTCTTGAGATAATATATATTATTTTTTGTAGTTCGTGCATTACGATTTGTTAATATTAGTTGAGCAATAATTAAGTAGGTCGCGTTAACGAATTTTATATTTGAAAATTATTGATTTCTATTTTTGCTATCCCTATTATCCTACACAGACTAATTTTAGCTCTCTGGTATCAGGGCATATACATTGGTTATTTTAAGAGAGGTTCTTAAAATATAAAATTATTAAAATTTGAGTAAAAGGAAGAAAGAGAGTGTTTTTGTGGGGTGTATTGAAATATAAAATTAATAAAATTTGAGTAAAAAAAGGAGATAGTGGGTGTGTTTAAATATAAAATTAATAAAAATTGAGTAAAAGTTAAGAAGTGGTTCTTAAAGTAAATTGAGTAAATTAATTTTATATTTTAAGAACTTGGTTAAAAATCTCTGATGGAGATGACCTTACAATACGTTGGATTCTAGTTGTTATCTTGAATTTCTGTTATACTTAAATATTAGTATTTTTAAGACTAAATGTATGATAAGTAATTTTACCTTTTAAATTTTATTTTCATGTCATTTTACCTTTTATATTTGTTAATATGCCGTAATTAAATTCCTAAATACACTTCCGCCCAATTTCCGGGGAGTTTTGTTTTTTTTATTGTGAAGGGCTTGAGAGAATATCTTTAAAAAAAAAAAATGGTTGATAATAATATAGCATTGTAGATGAAAAGAATCAAATTATCATTGTATATGGTGTCTACAAGAAAATACCGTCTTCATCGTCGAGTTTTCTTGTTTATGACCTAAAAGTCTTCTTCAAATTAATAAAATATAATTAAATATATACAAATTGCTTGTTTTCTCTTAGCTAGTTTTTCTTTTTAGTGTTGCTTATATGAACAAACATTTTCAATGATTATTGATAAATTAATAGTTGATTCTTTGATCCACTCATCCACTTAATTTAGGGATCGTTGTGAATTTTTTTCTCTAAACTGTCATTCTCATTGACAAATCATTTTTCGGCAATGTCAATCTCACATCTAATTCTATCGATTTAAATAGTTATGGAAAAGAACAATACTTATCCATCTAATCCACTCATGTTTCATGTCTTTTCTTTGAAATAAAGTGTATATTAACATTAACTAGCGTTGTCCAGGATTTTAAATCATTTTTTTTTCTATTAAGTTCCAATGGCAGTTTATTATAATTTGATTGTTGTCCAATTACAAATATCAGTTTAGTTCGAACTAATGACTGAAATAGACATACCTAGTGTTAACATTGACATCATTTTTTATTTTTTTTTGTAACAACTTGTATGTATAAATTCATGGGAGATTTATATATGCACACAACTATATAAGCATTAATTATTGGTGTAAGTAATAAACATAGTGGCACCCAACAACATTTGAAAGATTTAGTCGACTAAAACATGTCTATATATATTCATAACCAATATAAAATTTTGAGGCAAAAATTCTAGTTTTTTATTCATTTTGTTATAAGTTTGCAGGCATTTTTCGTCTTACTTCACACCCACTTATACATTTTGCCTAGTCCATGAAACTATTTATTAGAACTTTAGTAGTTTAGGGCAATGGAAAAACCGCGTGAACATATTAAACTATAATAATCATGTCAACGGGAAATCTATTTTTCCCCCTTTTTTAAAGGTCACCAAACTGTAACACATTGTTCAATCCAATATTTTGTCTATGTTCTTCGTTATTGTCTCAATGACATAAGGTTCGAATCTTGGTCTAGTGAGATGGCAACAATGCTTCAAATAAAATTTCTCTTCGCCTTTGTATTATACAAAATATAAAGGTGAAAATTTGAAATTCAAAACTTAAAAGCACATAATTTTATTTGTCTATTCACAATTCAAGATTCACAAATCCTTGATTTTGCTTCAAAATAAAAAATAAATAAAAACCTTAGTGATCATAAAGGTAAAGCAGGCCCACAAATCACAAAGCCTAAGATTAAAATTTGAAAGCCCAACAAAGGTTTAGAAAAACATGTAAAAGGTCCAAAATTGTCGGATTTTCCACAAAAGCCCCAAACTTATTTCCTTTTTTCAAATCTTCACTTATAATTTTAAAATCTTCACAAAAAGGCATCGTCGAGCGATTCGTTCCTCCAATTTCTCAATTTAGGGTTTAAGAAATTGTATTGAGAATTAGTTAATCACTGTTACTGAAATCAAGGTTAATGAGTATTCTCTGTAGAAACATTGACACTTTTTCATTCGAAAATTACAAACTTTGATTCAATTTCCGATGATTCTGTCCTCCAATTGTTGAAATGATCTCACAGAAACTCAAATGATAATTTTACAAATAAGAAAAACTGTAACCGGAAGCAATAAGAAGAAGAAGAAGAAGAAGAGAAATTTCGAAATATAAAAACCTCTCTCACTTGTTCATAACCTCAACACCATTTTTTCCGGCGATAATGACCGACGTAGCCATACCGAGAAACAAACCATGCTCCACCACACCCTGAAACTTACCGATCTCTTTCGCCGCCGCGAATCCATCCTTCAACGGTTCCTTAAAATACAAATCGATGATGTAATTACTATTATCAGTCACATAAGGCTTCCCATCTCCATCGATTCTCAGCTTCGCATCACATCCAAATTCCTTAAACAGATCTTGTAACCTAATTAAGTTAAAATTCCAGCAAAACTGAACAACCTCCACAGGCATAGCTAATCCACTTCCACCTAATCCTTTCACAAGTTTCGTATCATCAGCCACAACGATAAACTTCTCAGCTACAGCTTCCACCATTTTCTCCCTTAGAAGAGCACCACCACGACCTTTGACCAAATCAAGATTCGGATCTACTTCGTCTGCTCCGTCGATAGCTAGATCGATTCTCGGATGCGTATCTAAAGCAACTAACGGAATCCCTAACGATCGTGCTTGTTCCTCCGTTCGTTTCGAAGTCGGGATACCGACGATATCGTAAAGTTCGCCGGAAGAGAGAAGTTTTCCGATCTGATCAACGGCGAATGCTGCGGTTGATCCGGTTCCAAGACCTAGAACCATCCCTGGTTTAATCGCTTCGACAGCTTTCTCCGCCGCGAGCTTCTTCAAATCGTCTTGCGAAAGTGCGACGGACTGAGCTTTGACGGAGAATGAAACGGAGGTTCTAGGAGAAGCCCCTGTGCGTAGATTAAGAGAAGGAGTACGTAGAGTAAGGTGAGAAGAAGAGACGAAGGATAAGGAAGCCATTGGAGAGGAATGGTTGGAGAAGAGACGAAATTGAAAGGTTGGGTTTTTGAGTGGAAGAGGAAGGGTACTGGGTAGATTTTAGAGTTTTGTAGTTGGTATAGGGGTAAAATTGGAAATATAATTTTAAAGGTCAAATTTTGGGTTGGTGAGGATAATAATAGTAAACCTGCTAAATCAATTAGAGTGTTTAAGAAACGACGTCGGTTTAGTGTTTCTCTGAGAACAAAAAGGAACCTTTTGTTTTCGTCTTGTTAAATTCTAATAATTTTCTTCTACTCTCTCGATCTTGAGGTTTCTCTTTGAAAAGGGACGACGATGTCTGCCGAATCAGCCAGCCAAATTCCTAAGGGACAGGTTAGTTCACGAAGATTTGTAGAGATTTTTATGGGTTTTCTTCAAAAAGGAATTTTTGTGTGTGAAGAAAATCTAGGGTTCTTATTGAGAATTTCGAATCTTGGGTCGTCGAAGTTTCTGATATGGTGTTTTTTTTTTGATTTTCAGGTTGATCTGCTAGATTTTATTGACTGGTCCGGTGTTGAATGCCTCAACCAAAGCTCAAGGCACTCATTGCCCAATGCTCTTAAGCAGGTTTATTCTTCTCTCTTGTTGACTGTCTATGTATGTATCTGTTAGATTATATATAGATGATTGAGTAACAAAATCTGGTTTCGATGGAGTTATATTGCGTGATTGTCTCCAAATTGTGTTTGAAAATACAGCCTAATACGAATCATAGCTTTTGGAATTCATGATTCCATGTTGATGTTGGTGTTTTGTGAGCTGAGAATGATTTACTTGTTCGTGTAGGGATATAGAGAAGATGATGGTTTAAACTTAGAGAGTGATGCTGATGAGCAACTTCTGATTTATATTCCTTTTAACCAAGTTATCAAACTACATTCCTTTGCTATCAAAGGCCCTGAAGAGGAAGGTAATGTGTTAATTAAAAGAGAGATTGGTAAAATTGGTGTTCTATATTGAAAGAATTATCAGTGTTTGTGATTTTTAGTCTTGCTTAAAAAGTACTTCTTGAAAAACTGGAGATAGGAGGATTCTTGATATGTGGGGATGTTTCATGTTAGTCGGTAAGATTAAACTTTTGTTTGACCTTTCTTCAGGTCCTAAAACCGTGAAGTTTTTCTCAAACAAAGAGCACATGTGCTTCAGGTAATGTGAATCAGTTTCCTTTTGTATCTACAATGGTTATCTCGATGAAAGCTCTGACTCTCATTGGGTCTATTAAACAATACAGCAATGTCAATGATTTTCCTCCAAGCGACACCGCTGAATTAACTGAAGAAAACCTCAAGGTAAGATATTTCTGAAATCTGACTTTATTCATTTTGTGACTTGTTTTCTTGGTGATCTATCTGTTTTGAGACCTATGTTCAAATCCGTTTACAGGGAAAGCCGGTGGTCCTTAAATACGTTAAGTTTCAGAATGTTCGTAGGTATGGTTTTACCATGTTTCTGTGTTATATAATGCTACTCAGCGAAATCACAATCTCGATCTTACTTTTATCTATTTAATTCAAGCTTGACGATCTTCATCGAAGACAACCAATCAGATTCTGAGGTCACAAAGGTCCAGAAGATCGCTCTCTATGGCTCAACGTAAGTCTCTGAAATCTTGTGTTACTAGTCTGTTACAGAGATTACATGCCTTGAGAGAATCTTGGTCTAAGTTTTTTATATATGGTATTTTTTTTATTGCTCTTACACCATTATGTGCAATTGCAGGGTGGAGACAACTGATATGAAGGGGTTAAAAAAGATTGAAGATCACTGAGTAAACAAAAGGGTTTTAATCATATATGATCATATATCCCTTTGATTTCTAATGTTTCTCTTGTGGTTTCTTTCTTTTTTCACTTAACTTTTGAAAGCTTTTTAAAATTGAAATAGACTAGAACTTGCGATTACTTATTTGCACTGGTAATCTTAATAATATTTTAAAATATTTCCTTTTGCAATTCTAAACAGTTTGGTTAGACTTGAGTGCTCGTATATCATATATTTTGGTGTGGTTGAATTACTGATAAATTAGAGCATGATCAATGGTGGGTTTTAAGGGGTTGTTATGAATATAAAATTATTAAAATTTAAGTAAAAGGAAGAAAGAGAGTGTAAAATTTGAGTAAAAGGAAGAAAGAGAGTGTTTTTGGTAATATAAAATTGAGTAAAGAGAAGAGATAGTTTTTAATTTTTGGAGAGAGAGTTGCTAAAATTGATAATTTTAGAGAGGTTGTTATGAAATAATGGGGTGTATTAAAATATAAAATTAATAAAAATTGAGTAAAAGGATGAAAGAGAATGTATAAAGTTGAATAAAAGGATGAAAGAGTGTGTGTTTTAATAATTTTATATTCACTAACAACCCTTAAAATTCCCTATAACCCACCATTGATCTTGCTCTTAGGGGGAAAGGGCATATTTGGCTTAGTGGTGCTGGTAGGGGGTATATGTTGATAGTTTCTCATTAAAATCTATATCTTCATAATTAAAATTATTTTGTAATGATGAACGGAAAAAGGTAGATGATGAACAAACAAAATTTAGATGAACAAAAAAAAAGCAATATTCATTAACAAACACAAAGCGAACATATGAAATTTGAAAACAAGAAAAGTTAAACTAGAACCCCTCAAATGATCAAACATCAACAGATGAACAGTTGAGGATACGAGGCCACTGTCCATTATCAAGCACACAACCACACCACATAACCACACCACAAATCTCTCCCTTTTGATCCCTTTCCACTTTGATCACTGCACACCAAATTTCGAATTTCTTACCATAAAGTTCCCTGTCGAAAAACACCAACACCTTTGTATCGTATATCACCGTTCGTGGACAAACAGAACACACATCCATTAACCCTTCCACGCCCTTGACCACTTTCCAACACCTTTCTCTGAGATCATACGCAAACAACTTGTCCCCAGTTGGACTATAGCAGTACATTACTCCCTCCATAACGCATCCATTACGGTACCACGACCTAGAGTTTAGTATCTCGTCTTGCTCCCATTTATCTTTTCTCGGATTGTAACCAACCCAACGGAAGTAAACCTTATTATCCCACGTCACCGCACTTTTGCAAAATCTATCGCAATTGCACTCCTCTACGTCTTGTCTCGTTATAGACTCCCACGTCACCACATTCTTCCAAAATGTATCGCAATTGCACACCGCTATGTCTTGTGTCGTTCTAGACTCCCACATTTCAGTTTTTACGTCAAACACCATGAGATCCTTGACCCCTTGAGGAGTAAATGGGCTACGACATGAATGCATTTCTCCAACTACGTATATTTTCCCTTTAACGAGATCAGAAACAAAAATAGGGACTTCCTTTGGCATGTTATGGAGGTTACGTACCGTGTGAAACCGACAATCAATGAGTAACGACTCATTATTACCCATCACAAAGATTTTTGAACCAACGGCTACGTGGCTGTCAAGTGCAGGAGGCGTTTGAGGGAGTGATGTGATAGGGACCAAGGTATAAGTCGAGTTGGGTTTTCGACGAAGAGTGTACCAATGGATGTCTCTGTCACCGTGACCATAGATGCTATCGGTTAGTGAAATGGTAACATAGAGAAAACATTCGGTGCGGTCCATAAGAGCCCGTCTCGCGTATAGCTGGGGAGATGCAATAAGAGATCGAAAGAATTTGGAAACGAGAGAAAGAGTTGAATAGTAACGTCTAGGTACACGAGATACACATTCTATAATGATGTCTTGGGGAAGTGAAGTGATCATCAAAGACATCGCTATAACGATCGTCTTTATCAACCAAATGCTGGAATCTCTCGTTTTTTTTTTGTTTTTGTGAAAGGTAACATATAAGGTTATACATGTTTACAATATTTATATTGGTAATGAGATTATGGAATGAAATCATAACGGCCGAGTAACAATAATGTGTGTTTTTTTTTTTTAAATAGTGAAATAAAGTTTGCTTTTTGTTTTGTTAAAAGTGGTGAAATATGGTCAAATTTGTTAATAATAAAGTTTGTTTATTTATTTATTTATTAACATAGATATATTTTTGAAAAGTTAAGAAAATCTAGATGGATTTGTTTTGTTTAATTTATTTTATGCAAATCTCTCATAAAAAATCAGATGTGACATGTTTTGATCATATTTAGCCAAAAACTACACAAATTGTTTTTTTCTCTAATTTTATGCAATTCATAAATTCAATTACTATTAACTTGGAGAGCATTTTTCTTACCTTTTTGTTTTGTTTTTGTTCGTCTGAAAATGAATCAATTCATTAATTTAGTAGATAATTGTGGTTTTGGGCTTTTGATTGTTGTTTTGGGCTCTATCATTTTTAGGTTTGGGCTTGCAAACCCATATATATATCACACTTTTTAGGGTTTTCCCTTTCGTAAACACACTTGTCCTTATTTACTGAGTGAAACACATTTAGGGTTTTTCGGAGAAGAGGAAGAAGCAGAGAGACGTAGACAATGGCGGCTAACGGAGTAGCTCCGAAGACTAGTCAGCTCTCACAGAAAGAAGCTGATATTCGGATGATGTTAGCAGCCGATGTTCACCTCGGTACCAAAAACTGCAATTATCAAATGGTGCGTTATTCCCCCACGAGACGCAGCGATGGTAAATCTCATCTTAATCCCATCTTCATATAGACGTTACGATTAGGGTTTTACGGAATTCTGTATTTGATCTGAGTTGCTTTCGATCTGGCTAGGATTTGACATTGAGTTTCGATTTGATTTGATGTTTGAGTGATTTGGGAAATTACAGTTTATTGAAGTTGTTATCTTTCTTGCGTAGGCATTTACATCATCAACTTAGGACAGACATGGGATAAGCTTCAGATGGCTGCTAGGGTTATTGTAGCAATCGAGAACCCGAAAGACATTATTGTTCAATCAGCTAGGCCTTATGGTCAGAGAGCTGTATTGAAGTTTGCTCAGTATACTGGTGTTAATGCAATTGCTGGAAGACACACTCCTGGTACTTTCACTAACCAGATGCAGACTTCTTTCAGCGAGCCAAGGTTGTTGATCCTCACTGACCCGAGAACCGATCATCAGGTGAAAAAAGATTCGTTTTAACATCAGTTCTTATGAACTGTATATTTTGTTTTTTGCTGATGATGTCTTGTTTTGTGTTGTCAGCCAATTAAGGAAGGTGCTTTGGGAAACATTCCAACCATTGCGTTCTGTGACACGGATTCTCCAATGGGATTCATCGACATTGGAATTCCTGCTAACAACAAGGGGAAACACAGCATTGGTTGCCTTTTCTGGCTTTTGGCTCGTATGGTTCTCCAAATGCGTGGAACCATTCGTCCCGCTCAGACATGGGATGTCATGGTAAAAGACTAATAACCTTTTTAGTTTTAGAAGTTTAGTTTTTGTCCAACACCAAACAAATTCTTGACTTGTTACTATTGTGCAGGTTGATCTGTTTTTCTACAGGGATCCCGAAGAGGCAAAGCAAGATGAGGACGAAGAAGCTGCACCACAGATGGAATATGGAGTTGTTGCTTTAGACCAATGGACCACTGCTCAGATCCCTGATGCTGCATGGCCTGGTGAAGCCGAACAACCGATCTCTGCTGCACCTACAGTTGGAGGTTAGTTTCTTCAAAGTTCAAACACTTGTTCATCGTCCTGCATCTCTCTGTATCTGAAAACCATAATGCTCTAATGTTTCGCTGTTGCTGCTGCATCAGATGGATGGGATGCTGCGGTTCCACCACCAGCTGCTGTTGCAGCCACCGGTTGGGCTTAAAGTTCTCTTCTTGATAGTTAGACTCGATTGCGGTTCCAGCCACCGGCATAATTTTTTGTTCTTCTCTTGCTTTTTTATCTTTCGAGGATTTAGACCATATCATTAAGTTCCTTTTTTGCCGGTAATTTTGTATTTCAACCGTATTATAGTACTTTTATATTTAACTATATCCTTGTTTTGAACACGAGTCTTATAGTATTTTAAAAGTTCTTTAATCTTGCAAAAAATTGAATGTATAAATGAATCTTAGGTAGATCATTGAATCTATTGTACATGGGAACAATTAATTGAAATTTAGAGAATGAGTTACACGCAAATTGGATGAAATGAATACCAACCATGTTACTCAAAATAATAGCAAAAACTCAGATAACTGTTTCGATTTAATCCCATAATCCGAAGATAATGAGATTAGGTTATACCCTTCAGTCATTAACTTTTCTCGAATATATCAAATCACTTGACATTCTTTGATGGGTTACATGTGATTGGGTAATTGAAGAAGCTTGGTTGGCTAAGCAAATGACAACAAGATAATAACAAAAAATGTTTTAAATGTTTCAAAATATAAAATCTTTCTGTCCCAAAATATAAAATGTTTTATTTTTTTTATTTTTTTCAATATATAAAATATTTTATTAGTTTCTATGTAGATTTAAATGATATTTGATTGTTTTGTTTTTTTGAACTATGTAATCTTTTATGTAATTGGTTGAATTATATTTTTAACTAATTAATAAATGTTGTTTTGTTAAAAAATATATATTTTTTTAATTCCTTTACATTCAGCCAAAACATCTTATATGATGATGGAACGGAGAAAATATTAAATTCTAATTTTGTTAGCCGAAAGTGAAACGGTATCTAAGGATGCGTGTATGAATGAACCCACGATTAATTTATTTAACTGTGTTACCAAGTATCTAACCAAATAATTTGAATAAATTATGCTTCTCATCATCACTCTTTTTGCAGTTTTACAGTTCATGGTTCACATGCTAGTACCATTCTTATAGATCAACTAGTCTAATTTTATATAAAGTAGACATGATGCACACTAGATACGATTGTGCATAAACTATATAGAGCATTATAATAGAGTTTGCTAACAATTATTTCGTTCTTTGTAATTGTTTGAATGTCACACTCACTTGTAACGTGAAATAAGATCCTTATTAACATGGTGCATGAATATATATATGCAAAATATTTTACCATTTATATATATGTAAAAAATGGTGTTTAATGTGTCAGCATGCGTTGTCTTTTAGGCGTGACAATATTTAATTTGCATCTTAATTTATCTGTAATTAATAATGGGACCACGAGTTCATGTTCTCACTTTTTCAACTTCCCCAAATGCTTTCTTTGGTTAATCATACTAAACACTTACTGTGTATAATAAATCGTTTTCAAATTGTTTTAGTATAAAATGAAGAAAAATAATACAGTATAATACAAAAGTAGATGAAATTGGTTGTTTTGGTAAAAAACCTAACATATATATGTAAAGGGGAAATCATATGACCAATTAAGCTTTCTCTCCCTCTCTATAAAATAATTAATTCAATTACGCAAAAATATTAGATGGAAAAATCAAAGTATAGACACGTGGTTATTAGTAATTGTACTTAAATGTTCACAAGAAGTCAAGAACCAAACAAACAAAAATGACTAGTATTAATTAAACCATCATTACAAAGCTTAGAATTCACTTCACTCCGACTATGTAAACATGACTAAAGTAAAAAATGAAACTTTATAATAAAAAAAACCTTATTATAATAATGTTCAAATAATGATCAATGATTCATTCATAAATCGTACCCTTATGCTTCTCTTGACTATTTATACCATTCTTCTTCTTCTTCTTCTTCTTCTCTCTCTCTCTCTCTATCTCTCGCAACTCGTAGAAGAGGCAAGAAGCTCAGCAAAACAAACACACACAAGAAGGAAGAAACTCTCTCTCACACATTCACAAATTCTATATATGTATGTATACCATGCACCAATAGCAGTTAAGCTGCCAGCATGATCTTGTCTTCCTCTCTTAACTTTCATATATGATAATTAATTAAGGCTATTAAAGATTGTATAATTTTTGTTCTTATAAGATTATACGATGATATATAGCTTTAGAGAGAGAGAGACTAGGTCATGCTGGTAGTTTCACCTGCTAATGATTGTAGCATGAAGATGAAGAAAGCAAATATGATCCTTCCGATTCACAGAGTAATTAAGCAGGTAATTTTAATTATGTAACTTTTGTGAGCACTGCGAAATCTCGTATTGGGCCTTTTTACTTTATATCTTACCAAAATTTATGAAGCCCAATATCAAATTTTATCTTTCAAGTTTCAACGTCGTCGTTTTTGTTCATCGTTGTAATGTCCTTTAACTCTCTCTGTTTATATTTGTACTCCGTTTAAGACAAAAGTCAGTGAAGTGCGAAAGTACACAACTGGATTTTGTTTTTTGTTTTTTTTTGTTTTATTCTATCCTGTACCCTATCCACTCTTGCTCGGTAAAGATAATAAATCTAACAAAATTAATTAAAGGATTTTGCATTGAGAATTATAAAAAAACGAGTGGTGTTGCTGCTCTGTTCTTCTTCCCTTCTCCTTTTGCATTATCTCCAACGTTTCCCGTTTCGATTATTGTCTGAATTTCGCAGTTTTTCTTCTGGGTTTCTCATTTCTCCCTTGAATTTCCCGAAATTTGGTTCCTTTACTCCATTTGGTTACCCAAAATTTTCACTTTCGCCTTTGGTTCTTCGTCTCTCTGTTTTCGTCCATGAAACTTTTTTCCCGGAAAAGATGACGCCATTTTCCTCTGAACTCGTTGGTTTCACTATCCCTTTCTACTCCAAAACCCAGAAGAAACACAATTCCAATTCTAACGGATTACTACTATCTCCTCACAATCGAAGCTTCTTGAGCTGCTCAAGCTCCAATGGCAAACCCTTTTCATCTTCAGGAGCAGCAACAAACCTTCAAGCATCCTCCACACAAACCCATTCACAATCTCTCGGATTTAGAGACACACAGATGCTTAAAATCTTCCATCGAACATGTCGTTTAGGGAATTACATGGAATCTCTGCATCTACTCGAGAGCATGGTACGTAAAGGTTACAATCCCGACGTGATTCTCTGCACTAAGCTCATTAAAGGTTTCTTCAATCTTAAAAACATACCAAAAGCCGTTAGGGTTATGGAGATTCTCGAGAAATTTGGTCAGCCTGATGTTTTTGCTTACAATGCGTTGATTAATGGGTTTTGTAAGATGAATCGAATCGACGATGCTACGAAAGTTTTGGATAGAATGAGAAGCAAAGGGTTTTCTCCAGATACTGTTACTTATAACATAATGATTGGTAGTTTGTGTAGTAGAGGGAAACTTGATCTTGCTATGAAAGTTTTAGATCAGTTGTTAACCGATAATTGCCAACCGACTGTGATTACTTACACGATTTTGATCGAAGCAACGTTGCTCGAAGGCGGAGTTGATGAAGCATTGAAGCTTTTGGATGAGATGTTGTCTAGAGGATTGAAACCGGATATGTTTACTTATAACACAATCATTAGAGGAATGTGTAAAGAAGGGATGGTGGATCGTGCGTTTGAGATGGTTCGGAATTTGGAATTGAGAGGCTGTGAGCCCGATGTGATCTCGTATAACATATTGCTTCGAGCTCTTTTGAACCAAGGGAAATGGGAAGAAGGAGAGAAGCTAATGAGTAAGATGTTTTCGGAGAAGTGTGAGCCGAATGTTGTGACGTATAGCATTTTGATTACTACTCTATGTCGCGATGGAAAGATCGATGAAGCGTTGAATCTGCTTAATGTCATGAAGGAGAAAGGGTTAACGCCCGATGCTTATAGCTATGATCCTTTGATCGCTGCGTTTTGTAGAGAAGGTAGGTTAGATTTAGCTATTGAGTTCTTGGAAACTATGATCTCGGAAGGATGTTTACCGGATATAGTTAACTACAACACGGTTTTAGCTACATTGTGCAAGAACGGGAAACCGGATCAAGCGTTGGAGATTTTCGGAAAGTTAGGAGAAGTTGGTTGCTCCCCAAACTCGAGTTCTTACAACACAATGTTCAGCGCGTTATGGAGCAGCGGAGATAAAATCAGGGCGTTACAGATGATATCAGAGATGTTGAGTCACGGGATTGACCCCGATGAGATCACTTATAACTCGATGATCTCGTGTCTATGCAGAGAAGGAATGGTGGATGAAGCTTTTGAGTTATTAGTTGACATGAGAAGCTGTGAGTTTCATCCATCGGTTGTTACATACAACATTGTTCTCTTGGGATTCTGTAAAGCTCATAGGATCGAAGACGCGATCGATGTTTTGGAATCGATGGTGGAAAATGGATGTAGGCCTAATGAAACTACTTATACAGTGCTCATTGAAGGCATTGGATTTGCTGGTTATAGAGCTGAAGCTATGGAGTTAGCCAATGATTTGGTTCGTATCGACGCGATTTCTGAGTATTCTTTCAAGAGATTGCATAGAACTTTCCCTTTACTTAATGTTTTACAGAGATCTTCGAATACATTTGGTCATTAAGTATAAAAGCAGTGAAACTTGAAAAACAGAACATTTTCTTTTTCATTTTTTGCTCACAACACATTATGCTAAAGTATCAATCTTTCCTCTCTTTTTATAGAAATTTGCAAAAATCAAATCTTTGGTCTGACTTAGACAAAATCATTTTGACTTTTGTCTCTGTAATCTAATGTTGGTGCGTCGAGGGATTCGGTTGTTTGTGACAGAATCTGGGAAGAAGAAGACAAGTTGGGATCCTGTTCGTTCACTTGAGTTTAATCACCAATCTCTTGTTCTGCTGGAGAAATGCAATTCGAGGAATCAATTGAAGCAGATTTTGGCACAGATGATGCGTGTCAATCTCATAGGCGATACGTTTCCCATGAGCCGTCTCATATTGTTCTCAGCGATCACATATCCAGAGTACATCGATATGGCGAAGCTTCTGTTTCTTAATTTCACTCCGAAACCCAATGTTTTCGTTTACAACACAATGATCTCTGCTGTTTCAAGCTCGAAGAATGAATGCTTTGGTCTGTATAGCTGTATGATTAGGCGCGGTGTATCTCCGGACAAGCAAACGTATCTCTACCTCTTGAAAGCATCCAGTTTTCTGTCGGAAGTGAAGCAGCTCCATTGCCATATCATTGTCTCTGGGTGTTTGTCTCTTGGGAATTACCTGTGGAATTATCTGGTTAAGTTGTATATGGAGCTGGGAAGTTTGGGTTTTGCAGAGAAGGTGTTTGCTGTAATGCCTGAACCAGATGTCAGCTCTTTTAACACCATGATTGTTGGTTATACTAAGAAGGGGTTTAGTTTAGAGGCATTGGAACTGTATTATAAGATGGTTGGTGCTGCTGGTATTGTACCTGATGAGTACGCGGTGTTGGGTCTTCTAGTTTGTTGTGGTCAGTTATCGGATATTAGGCTCGGGAAAGGAGTTCATGGTTGGATTGAGAGGAGGAGACCTGGTTCTTCATCTAATTTGATTCTGAGCAATGCTCTTTTAGACATGTATTTCAAATGCAAAGAATCTGGTCTGGCTAAAAGAGCTTTTGATGTGATGATGAACAAGGACATGCGTTCTTGGAACACTATGGTTGGTGGATTTGTTAAGCTTGGGGACATGGAAGCTGCTCAGGCTGTTTTTGATCAGATGCCTAAAAAGGATCTTGTTTCTTGGAATTCTCTGCTTTTTGGTTACTCAAAGAAAGGATGTGATCAAAGATCCGTTAGAGAATTGTTCTATGAGATGTTGATGGTGGAGAAGATCATTCCAGACCGCGTCACTATGGTGAGTTTGATAAGTGGTGCAGCAAACAATGGAGAATTCAACCAAGGAAGATGGGTACACGGATTAGTGATCCGCCTGCGATTCAAAATTGACGCCTTTTTGGGTTCGGCTCTGGTAGATATGTACTGCAAATGTGGTGCCATAGAGCGATCTTCCATGGTTTTCAAGACAGTTCCTGAAAAAGATGTTACGCTTTGGACAACGATGATAACTGGGTTTGCTTTCAATGGAAATGGCCAGGAAGCTCTGCAACTATTCGCAGAAATGCAAGAAGAAGGCGTGGCGCCGAACAAAGTCACTCTGCTCGCTGTTCTAACAGCTTGCAGTCATAGCGGACTGGTGGAGGAAGGGCTACACGTTTTCAACAACATGAAGGAGAAATTCGGCTTTGACCCTGAAACCGAGCATTACGGAAGCCTTGTGGATCTGTTGTGCAGGGCAGGGAGAGTAAAAGAGGCGAAAGACATAGTGCAAAAGAAGATGCCAATGAGACCGAGTCAGTCAATGTGGGGATCAATCTTAAGCGCTTGTCGGGTAGGAGAAGATATCGAAACCGCGGAGATGGCTTTAACAGAGTTGCTTAAGTTGGAACCTGAAAAAGAAAGCGGATACGTTTTGTTGTCCAATATCTATGCAAGCGTTGGAAGATTTGGATATTCGAACAAGACGAGAGAAGCAATGGAGAGTCGCGGAGTAAAGAAGATTGCAGGATATAGTAGTGTAGTTGGAGTAGAGGGAATTAATAGCTTTGTGGCTACAGAGAAGCAAAATCATCCAAGATGGCTTCAAATTAGAGGAATATTGCACCATCTGAACGATGAGATGAAATCAAAATTGGATCTCTTTGAACTTGTTAGGAACATAGATCAGTTAGCCATTTAAGCAAAGTCTCCAAAAAGTATATAACTTCAATGATAATTCCCAATTTGTTTGGATATTTTCCATCAATTTTACAATTTTGTATACGACATTGTAGATCTACGCAAATTAAAATTATTATTGATTTGATCTAAATGATTACAAGAATTGCCAATCGATATACCAAAAGAACTTTGGATATCAATTGCACACATCTTGTAGATCTAAACAAATTAGAAATATTACAAATCAAATCAAAACACAAAAGTGATAATTAAACAAAAACCTTTGGATATCAACGCCTATATGTATATAAACAAAAACACAAACATGTGTAGCTAATAAAATCTTTTGATAATTTTTATTTTGAACGTTTTGCTCCAACGATTTTGATGCAAATTTTGTACGATTTTCATTTTGAAAATATTGTTTCAATGTATACTTGGAATCTAAGTGAAAGCGGCTACAACGCTTTGAAATTGGGAAGAAAAGGAGATTAGGTACAAAGACTTCATTACGAAAGATCTTATACTGCACTTCAAGGAGAATCTTACACGGTGTATCACAATGATGTCTGATGGGCTCAAACCCAACCAAAGAAAGGTTTTATACTGTTCGTTAAAGTGGGATGAAAGGCTCCTTGGCCACAGACGGTTGCTGCTGTTGCTGCCCGCCACTGATGTAATTCTCTTCCCATCAGTACATAATACATATATATTTTTTCCAAGACTAGTTAACTTTATATGTGAATGGCTTGTTAGGTATGTGCCCACAATTTTGTTTAATGGATGTCAAGGAATCGCATCGGGGTGTTCAACTTTCATTCCGAGTTATAACCCACAAGATATTATCAAGAATATCAAGCGTTATCGTGCTGGTGAAGCAATGGTACCTATGTTTCCTTGGTATCGAGGTTTTAAGGGAGATATTAGTAAAACCAACGATCAGACCTACACATCCTGTGGTTTATATGAGGACAATGGTGCTGAGGGTATAAGAATCACAAAGCTGCCTATCGGTACTTGGACAGACGATTACAAGCTTTGGTTGAGAAGACTGAAGAGGAAGCGAAAATGTGTGAATGTGAAGGTTATCGAGGTAGAATGCTTGCTTTAATCAGATTTAATCAGATTTTTTTGTATGCTTGTTTATAATTGTTTCTTCTTCTTTGTATGTAGGATATTATAGAGAATGTATTAGATAATACAAAGGTGGACTTCACTGTAACAATGAGAGAAGAATCTGGTATGGATTAGGGCGCAAGGTATTCCTAAAATACTAAAACTCACTTCGACAATCTCAACTGCCAACATGTACCTCTTTGACAGGAATGGCAATCTAAAGAAGTATGAGAGTTTAGAAGAAAGTAAGTGACATCTCAATGTCATTGTGTTTTCGTTCAATTTTGTGTTTTTGCTCAATTCCATGTGTTAATATAAAGATCGTATTTTGGTATTTTGCAGTCTTAGAAGAATTCTGCAATCTCAGGAAAATTTACTACGGATTGAGTTTGGACAAAATACTCTCTGAGTTGAAATCAACGTTGGGTGAGCTAGAGGATAAAGCTATGTTTATCCGTGCGATCCACGATGGAGATGTAAAGTGGGTGGATGGTGTAAACTCGGTGATATCTTTCTTGGAAACAAAGGCTATTCCAATGGACAGAATTGAGCAATTTCTTGAACTCCTTGGAAATGTTTTTACTCCGCGTGGCCTTGAAGTTACAGAAATGGAGATAGCTGACATGAAGCTCCAGAAAGACAACCTTTACTCGAAATCAGAAGCTGTCATGTGGGACGAAGATATTCTCTATTGCTACTTGGAGTTTCAGGTAAGTATTTTAACCTTAAATATTTTAAGGGAAAATTACGAAAATAACTCGGTAAAAAATTAAAATTAAGAAAATAGACCAAAACTATTATAACTGAAAAAATAGTCTAAAGATTCTACAATTACCCGGTGGAGAAAGGAGTGAGAATTGAGAAGATTGAGTCGAGTGTGTTTGGTCCTCGTGCTAATCGATATTTCACCAATGATATTTGCAGGTATTGGCCAAAGATATGGACAAACTACAAGACTTGAAAATGATGACAAATTAGAAGTATTATTGATCAGATCTAAATGATTACAATAATTGCAAATCGATATACCAAAATAACTTTAGATATCAATTGCATACATTTGTAGATTAGTGTAGTTAGAAATATTATTCATAGAGATCTAAATGAATATACGTATAGCAAATCGATATACCAAAAGAATTTTGGAAATCAATTGCATATATCTTGTAGATCTATGAAAAATGTATTATTGATAGGATCTACATGATTACAACTAATGCCAATCGATATCTACAAGATATATGCAAAAAAGGAGCAAATAGAGAACATTTTGATGGTCATCAAGTGTATATATATGATGAGCTCTACTCTCTCTATAATATTATTAATTAAATTACGAAAACATTAGATGGAAAATCAAAACATAGACACGTTTATTAGTAATTGTATCTTAATGGTTATCAAGTGTATATATGACGGACGACTTCTTCTCTTTTATTTTATTTTATTCAGCTGATGTTTCTTCTCTCAACCTTTGTCATGCTTCTTCTCTTGGCCAATCTCCTCGCCAAATCTTCATGCACTTCTTTTGACATTATCATAAACTGTCTCCATTGCCATGTTTTCGCAAGAGATTCGTTGACATTATGAGAGAATTTATGGGTTATCTAGATTATCATTTACACAATTTTTAATGTCATCCTCAATAGCCACATCAACAACATTTAGCCCCACTAAAAACGAAAAAAAAAAAGTTACATTCAAGACTCATAAATACTTTCTCCACATCAGCATCATAATTCCTCATAAAAACTTATTCAATACCCACGTACTTTGCCTACTTATTTTTAGTCGATGCCATTGATTATGTGCGTCAAAATTCTTTGCGGAACTGAGTCTTCGTTTAAAACAAACTCTATGATCTCAACTTCACCAACTTATCATTCCGCAACAAAAGCGTTTTATATGTAGTGGAGGAAAGAATTAAGGTTTCGTTGTTTTAGCCGCTTTTACTTAGATTCCAGGTATACATTGAAACAAGATTTTCAAAATGAAAACCGTACAAAATTTGCATCAAAATCGTTGGAGCAAAGCGTTCAAAATAAAAATTATCAAAAGATTTTGAAGGAACGCAAGCGTTCTTATTGTCCCACTAGACTAAAATTATCAAAAGATTCATGTCATGAGGGAGATATTAGTAAAACCAACCAAATTTCCTTGTCTTTACATAAAAGATGTCTCTAGAAAAGCCATTTCCTAACTGGTTAACTACAAAATTCTAGGTGAACGAACAAATAACTAGTATGATCCAACTGAATCTAATCACGACCTGAAGAACCAGTGGGAAAAATCTTCATAACTTGGCCGCTTCAATGCAAGCAAAAAAATCACACATGGACTAAATTGAGAATCCATGTTAACCCTATGGTGCCTAACGGAAACCCAAATTTCCTTGTCTTTACATAAAAGACATCTTTAGAAAAGCCATTTTCTAACTGGTTAACTACAAAATTCTAGGTGAACGAACAAATAACTAGTATGATCCAAGTGAATCTAATCACGACCTGAAGAACCAGTGGGAAAAATCTTCATAACTTGGCCGCTTCAATGCAAACAAAAAAATCACACATGGACTAAATTGAGAATCCATGTTAACCCTATGGTGCATGACGGAAACCCAAGGAACATACGAACGACACTTGTTAAGAACTTGTGCACGTCTCTAGAAAAGCCATTTCCTATTGTTCGCTACCAACAAATTTCGCAGAACAACACCAGAAATCAGACACACAAGAACCTTTCAGTGAAACTTCCTCTAAACACTACGAGACAAACGACAAGGAAAAGAGAAAGTGAAAAATCGTGTACCGGACAGAAAAATTGCGAATAGGGTTGGTTTATTGGTCCCGGGAATTAAATAAAAAGCCAAAATAATTTATTTGGTAAGATCATCTTTGATTAGTGACTGAATCTATTAGAGTACATAGGTTTTAAATTCACAAATCAACTTCAGAATCAAATTTATTAATCTTGATATTCGTCTATGAAATTAAAGTTAAACAAAAAATTATATTTTTATCTACACTGTATAGAATGGCACAAATTCGAAACTACTAATATAATCTACGAATACCTTATAAATATTACAGATTTTGTAAATTTATGGACTTTTCGAATCAAAATCAAGTGCCTCCGATCGCCTTAACGCCGTCAACGTCTCCCCAACCTAATCGTCAATGTTGTAATCCTTAATGTGAAGTCTGTAATATTAATTGGTGATCCACTATATTACAAAATTCAGTTTCTGATCAATTTTATAATATGAACTGTCATTATGTTCTCTGTGTATAACTATAAATCATTTAATAGTAACGAGATGGTCCATATCAAGAGTATACAAAGACCAATCTCGTTGAAGGTTATTAGTAGCATTTTGATAGGCAAAATAATATCTTAACTGGGACCATTTGTTGGACTTGTACCAACCAACCGATTTGCCTTTTGTTTGTATATGTGTGTTTCTACGTAAGAAACATATTTGTGGCGGTAGAATCTCACAATCACGATCTAAGTAATTCTTCAGGGTTTGTAAAGTTCTACGTAAAGCAACCAAACGCAAAGATCTCAAGAGAGGTTTTATTAAGCTGTGAAGAGAGCTGTTACAAGAGTTTTTTGCTAATGAGTTCTCCCCTTTCTGGGTGATAATGAAGAGCTATATATAGTAGAATATCTAAGGTGGGCCAGTTAATAAAATGGGCTTGGCCCATTAAACAATAATTCTAATTTAGGCCCATTATTCCATTAAACCTATTTTGCTCATGGGTTTAATGTCAATTTGGGCCCAAATTCAGACTGAGCCTCCGTAGATTCGTCGTGATTTCGTCAAGATATTGCGGAGTTGATCTCGTCGCTATATCGATCTCACAGGGGTGGAATATGACCCCTACAGTTAGCCCCCCAGCTTGGTAGTATCGAGTTATGATGATGCCAAGGTAAAAGTTTCTGAAGTCTGAGATCGATATGTTGGATTGCGAAATTGCCAGGCGTGGATGTCTTGTCATCGAACTCGGGAAGTTCTTGTTATTCCGTGTGGAGCCGATGTCTGCGTGTTGTTCTGGGCTTATTTCTTTTTTTATTGTCTCAGGAGACTGAGGAAGTTGATGATCTTGATGCGTTGATGGGCTTTGAGGCCTGCTGGAAAATTTTTAGGATTTTTACAAAAACCTAATGATTTTAGGAAATCCTCCCAATATAAATAGGCCTGCTACCAGGACATTATTTTCTACCAAATCACTTTCCCTCAGCAAAGCAAAAGGTAAAAATCACATCTGCTCCTTATTTTATTATTATTTGTCTTTTGGTTTTTGTTTTTTTTTTTTTTTTTTCTTCTTCTCCTTCGAACGGCCGCCGCTTCTTGCCGTCGCCGGCTCGCCTCTCCGCCGTCGCGTCTTGATCTCCGGCGAGGCCAGGTCACGTCGGGACGAGGCTCACAGACGAGATGGCGGCGTGACTCGACCACCGTCGACGAGGCCCTACCACGCGGCGACGAGATTGGACCACGCGGCAACGTCGAGATCCGCCGGAGACGGGCTTCGGCAGGGCAGCGTCGCGTGGAGGGAGAGAGGCCAGCCGCACGTAACCGCCGGCGACGAGATCTGTCGTTCGAAGAGATCTCACGAGTTGACTCAGTGAGTTGACTCGTCCGAGTCGACTCACTGAGTTAACTCGGTGGAGATTTTTTTTTTTTTTTTTTTTTTTTTTTTTTTTTGGTGACTCGACGACTTGGTAGCGAAGGCTGGCTTTGTGGAGTGAAACTGACTTGAATCGTTGACACTAGGCACAACGGAGAGGTAAAGTTAGAAGGATGGTCTCTGATTCCACGGATTTGCAGCTTGATAGTTCGAGCGACTTAGATGATTCTGGAGATATGGTCGCTGATCCCTTCCTTCTCGGAAGGAGAATGGTTCTTTCGCCAGCATCCGACACTAGTAGTTTGTCGAGACCAGTTTACTCTAACGCTCTAGTCGTGGTCGATGAGGTTGACGACGAGGTTGCTGTTTGTCCGGCTGCCAAAAGGCCGAGAGCAAAGCGGAGAAGACCTGATCCGCCTGGGTCTACCATGTCGACTCAGAGGTCTTTGGATTTCCTCACTGCTTGCTTTGGTTTTCCCGATGGAGTCGAGCTAGTCGTTCCTCGCTCAGACGCACGAGCAGATCGTCCTCCAGATGGCTACTTCACTATGTACGAGGCATACTTTTATGCGTGCTTCTTGTGGTTCCCGATTCCTGGCGCTATTCTTGACTTCTTATGGAGGACCAACCTTGCTGTTTCTCAGATCACGCCTAGCGGGATTCGCCACCTGGTTGGGATTATAGTGCGCAGTTATGATTGTGACCACGAGATCAGTGATGACCATCTTTTGAGTCTTCTGGAGATTAGAAAGACTAGCTCCAAGGACAAACTTTTTTACTACTTTAAGGGGAAACCGGATCTCCAAGTCGTCGGGGACTTTCCCAATGTAGATCGTTTCTGGTCGGAAAAGTTTTTCTTTGTGAAAATCAGTGAAGCATCAGTTGGCTGCGATCATCTAGGCATGCTTCGAAAGAGATGGAGAACTCGCGGTCTGCTGCGCTATTGTGTTTAGCTTAGCGTTCCTTGGTGTTTATTGATTTTTTTTTTTTTTAGGCTTAGAGTCACCATTTCCTTGCTTGCTTGCTTATATCCCTGGTTCGCGATTCTAACCATTTTTCTCTTGTTGTTGTTTTTGCAGTTTTGAGTCGCATTGAGAGGTTGCCGAGCGACTTATTTGTTCTTCGCGACGAGCTTGCTGCTGAGAAGTGTAGCTGGAAGGAAGACTTTTCTTTAAGCAGAGTTAGAGAAACTTGTGCTCGTCGCTTCGGAGTTACTTCACAGAATTCTTTGCCAAGAATGTCGGACAACATGAAGAAACCCTCTGCTCGCGAGAGGAGAGCTGCTGAGGCCAGAAGAGGATATAATGCGAGAGTGTCAGCTCCAAAAGCAAGCGCTGCTGGAAACCTTGTAACTAAGCAGCGTCGTCCACCATATGAACGAAATGCTGTCGTCCTTACTGATCGTCAATGCGAGTCTTCGTACAGGCGTCATGATGATGCACAGGGAAGGGCTGATGATGCTGGTGAAAATCGCAAGCGCTCCCGAGAAGACAGGGGCAAAGATGTTGCTGACGGAGAAAACCCGAGCAGACCAAGGCGCACGTCGTCTCCTCAACGTGATCACGCAACGACAGACTCATCCTTCCCTTGCGGTTCGAAGAGATCCTTCGGTAGTGCCGAGGTAGCGGCGTCGCATCTGTCCAAGATCGTCTTCCCAGGCACTGAGTTTCCCCCGCCGGAGCAGATGTCGAAGAAGCGTTCCTACTCAAGCATGGCCCTCGACTGCATGACGGTAAGACTTTGTGGCTACTCTTGTGGGATATCGATTTTCTTTTTCCTTCCTTTCGATTTTCTAACTTGTTTTGCTTGATTCGTTCCTCTGTTTGACAGTTCCTTTCTTCGCTTAATGAGGTCGCGATTGACTATGAGGTGACTGCTCGCTCGTTGTCTCGTCAGCTTGCTAATGTTCAGGCGGCCTATGACGATCAGAAGAAGCGGAAAAGGGATGCTGAAGATCGCGTTGCTGCCCTCGAAGCTGCTATGAAGGAAATCGAGGATAGGCGTCGCGAGATGGATGGAACGTTTACAGAGTCTGAATCTGAGAGAAAACGTCTTCAGAAGGAAGTCTCTGACCTCACCACCCGCCTAGATAATGCTGCCAAACTTCAAGATGCGGCTGTGCAACGAGCTGTTGAAGAAGCGAAATGCGAACTGGCGGCGAAGTATGAGGCGAGGATCGTCTGTGCTACAGAGAAGATTAGAGCGATCAATGGCCAGCCGAGGTTTGACATAATTGATCTTGCTGAAGTCCGGAGTAACATCGAGTTTGTAAAGTTACTTCAGAGTGACAAGGCGCCTGATCTCGGTGAAGAACTTGTTGCGCTTAAGAAGCAGGAGGCAGGCCTATCACGAGCAGACAAGGTGTTTGCTAGGAACATGCGTGAACTTGAAGGGATCCTTAAAGATACCCCGGTTAGCAAGACCGATGATCAAGTTGAGGAGTTGGAAGCTGATGCCGTTGAAAATGAGGCTGGTTCGGGTTCGAGTTCCTCTGGTTCGTCGAGCGACGGTGACTCGTCTGACTCTGAAGCGGTTGAGATTGTCGGTGAGGCTGAGGAGACCGCGCCTTAGTTATTTTTGTTTTAGCGTTTTCTTTCATTTTTGTTTTTACTTCGGATTTTGTTTTTGATTCATCTTGGATTTTTACCCTATGTAGAAAGGGATGATATATGAGTATGATTTTTGGCAGAGTTTACCTTTCTAAAAACACCATTTGCTTAATGTTTCGTAGTTGTTACTTGGTTGAAAATCCTTCACAGTTTCGAGCGGTGTGTTTTGAGATGAACACTCTGGTTTACGAATATGTTCCCGTGACCAACTTCGCTCCAGCAATGAACACAATAATTTGACCAGCGTTTTGTTGTGTACTGGGTTTCTGAGTTGAACATTTTGGTTTACGGATATGTTCCCGTGAACAAGTCCGCTCCAATAATGAACACCGAATTTATATAGCGCGCTTTTATCCACTGGGGATGTAAAGAGACCGTCACTGTGGCCAACAGTGGCGAGTTAACCAGAAGTCGAAGTCTGTTTCAGAGAAGACTTTGGATGAATATGCAAGTAAAAACTTGGCTTCTGATAATTGATTTTTGAGAGTTTGCAAGTGGGCACTTGGCTTTTATAAGTTTGCAAGTAAACACTTGGCTTTTGATAAGTTTGCAAGTAAACACTTGGCTTTTGTTTTTATTGATTTAATACGGCGAACCGTGTACAAAGAGGGGAGTATACGAGTATACGTACCCATTCTCCCCCCCTTTTTAAGGAGGGGGGGGCAGCTGTACCCATCCGAAAATGGGTTGCCTACGTACCCTTTGCAGGGATCAAGCCGCCCCGTAGTTCAAGTGAAGTACTCTAATGATAGTACTTCTTTAAGTGCATCGCGTTCCATGATCGTGGTATTGGGACGTCTGTCATGCTAGCGAGTCCGTACACTCCTGGTTTGATGACTTTCATTATCTTGTAAGGTCCTTCCCAGTTTGCTCCGAGCTTCCCAGCATTGCGTTCGGCTGTGTTCTGGAAGACTTTCCGGAGGACCCAGTCTCCTTCGTGAAATGGGCGAGGTCGGACTTTCTTGTTGTAGTACCGTGCTGCGGCGTTCTGATAGTTCTGGATGCGGATCAACGCTTCATCCCTTAGCTCATCCACCAAATCGCCATTGTCAGCCATCATCGCTTGATTAGCTCCCTCCTGTAGTGGGAGGAGACGGCGGCGGATACCTGGAAAGTGTATCTCAGGTGGAATTACGCATTCTGTCCCATAGACGAGGGCAAACGGGGTTTCGCCTGTAGCTCGTCGTGGCGTTGTCCGGTGAGACCATAGAACTCCTTCCAGCTCGTCTGCCCAGCGTCCTTTCTTCTCGTCAAGTCTTTTCTTCAATCCATTGACAATCGACTTGTTGATGGCTTCGGCTTGGCCGTTTCCTTGCGGGTATCTTGGTGTCGACTTGCTGAGACGAATCTTCCACTTCTCGCAAAAGCCTTCAAATCGAGCCGAAATGAACTGAGAACCGTTGTCAGTGACGATCTCATAAGGGACACCATGGCGACAGATTATATTTCTCCACACAAAGCCCTCAACTTGGGCATCCTTAATGCTGGCGTATGATCCTGCTTCAACCCATTTTGAGAAATAGTCCGTCAAGACGAGTAGGAACTTCTTCGTTTTGGAAGGGTGCATAGGTCCGACGATGTCCATAGACCAACGCATAAACGGGTAAGGCGAAGAGATAGACGAAAGCAGCTCGGCAGGCTGATGAATTATTGGAGCGTGGCGCTGGCATTTCTCGCACTTAGTCGAGAATTTTTCACAGTCTCTAACCATCGTTGGCCAATAGTAACCGTGCCTTTTTATCTTTATAGCTAAAGCTCTTCCGCCGGAGTGATTTCCGCACGATCCGCTATGGACCTCTTCCATAACGCTCCGAGCTTCTCTTCCTTCAACACAGTTGAGCAATGGACCGGAGAAACTCCATTTGAAGACATTTCCGTCAAGTATAACGTAACGAGCAGCTTGAGCCTTTAGTTTGCGAGCTGCCCATTTGTCCGCCGGGCCGACTCCGTCGACTATGTATTCTCGGATCGCGCTAAGCCATCCCCTATCGCAACCATATTCTTTTGCTTGTGTATCTTCAGGAACAAGATTGGGTAGGTGGTTTCTTCTGTGGAAGATGATGGGCTCGTTGCGGAAGGAAGATGGGTTTTCTCTGAGCGGTTCATCATACAGGGTTAGGTCATCTGCCATAGGCGTGTTGCTAGGCAATCGTTCGCTTCGCGATAAGGTCGTATCGGGTCGGGCGGGTTCGTTATCGACATCCGTCATATCTTGTTCTGCCGAGGCCAAAACTTGGGTCGAGTCTCCGGTGTCGACTACTTGTGTTGTAGCAGGACCTTGGTCTTTACTTTGGTTTTCTGGCTCAGTGGAGTGGTTAACATCTTCCATTTCATCGTCGGATCCTTCGCTAGGCGTGTCAGTTTCTCCGGTAAGTGCTTCGTTAGGAGTGTCGCTTTTCTCGGCCGCTTTCTTAGCTTGAGAACGAGTTACGACGTTTATCGCTCCAGGCGGACCGATGCTCGAGTGTTCAATATGTTCCACTGGGATTACACGTTTTAGCTCGGAGCTAGATGTTGATGCTAACACTGCCAGTGCGTCTGCCGAAGTGTTCTCGCCGCGGGGTATCCTTGTTAGGACAAACTCCTTGAATTCGACTGCTAGATTCTTTACAATTTGCAAATACGCTTCCATCCGCTCGTCCTTTGCAGTATATTCTCCGGTGAATTGATTTACGACGAGCTGCGAATCACAGAATGCGTGGAGAGAGTCAATTTTTAGTCCTTTGGCGAGCCGCATTCCTGCTATCAGAGCCTCGTACTCTGCTTCATTATTGGATGCCTTGAAGCCGAGCCGAAAAGACTGCTCCAATATTTCTTTGGTTGGCGATGTGAGACGTATGCCAACCCCAGCCCCGTTTTTGGACGACGAGCCGTCGACGTGAAGTGTCCAAGTCAAAATTGGTTTCTCTTTGCTGAGACTGCCTTCTGGTAATTCTAAGAGAAAATCTGCCAGAACTTGAGATTTGATGCTCGTCCGTGATCGGTACTCGATGTCATATTCGCTAAGTTCAATTGCCCATTTTGTTAGCCGTCCCGACTGGCTGGGGCTGTGTAAGATTGTCCGGAGAGGAAACGTGCTAAGGACGATGATTGAGTGGGATTGGAAGTATGGCCGCAGCTTTCTTGCCGACATGAGGACCGACAAGGCCAATTTCTCCACTTGAGGATATCTTGTCTCGGCGTCAGTAAGGCTCTTGCTGACATAAAAGATTGGCTTCTGCTCGCCCAGCTCTTCTCGGACTAGGACCCCACTGATCGCTGTTTCAGACACAGCGGTGTATAGAAAAAGTGGCTCCCCTTCTACTGGTTTGGCGAGCACCGGAGGACTTGACAGGTATTTCTTGAGTTGTTGGAAGGCCTCTTCACACTTCTCTGTCCACTTGAAAGGTTTCTTCTTCTTTTTCTCGGTGTCTTTTTTTTCAGTATTTTTTGCTTCATCCTTTTTGTCTCGCAGAATATCGTAAAATGGTAGGCACTTGTCGGTTGATCTTGAAATAAATCGGTTGAGTGCCGCTACTCTTCCGGTTAATCTCTGCACTTCTCGCTCTGTTCTTGGCGACGCCATGTTTAGGAGTGCGTCAATCTGCTTCGGGTTTGCTTCAATTCCCCGGCGAGTCACTAAGTACCCTAAGAATTCTCCGGACGCGACGCCGAATCTGCACTTTTCCGGGTTTAGTTTCATGTTGTGAGAGTTTAATCTTTCGAAACACTCTTCCAAATGAGCTATGTGGTCTTTTTCTTTTAGCGACTTCACTAGCATGTCGTCAATGTAGACTTCCATGGTCCTGCCGAGCTGTTTTGCGAACATCTTATTGACTAAGCGCTGGTATGTCGCCCCGGCGTTTTTGAGGCCGAACGGCATTACCTTATAGCAGTATATCCCTCTGTCCGTGATGAACGCGGTCTTGTCGCGGTCTTCTGGTTTCATGAAAATTTGGTTGTATCCGGAGAAGGCATCCATAAACGATAGCAGCTTGTTGCTTGCTGTTGCTTCGACGAGCCGGTCAATATGGGGGAGAGGAAAACTATCTTTCGGACAAGCTTTGTTTAAATCTGTGAAATCTACGCATACGCGCCATTTTCCGTTTTTCTTCTTTACCACTACCGGGTTTGCCAACCAGTCGGGGTATTTGATTTCCGTGATCGAGCCGACCCGTAGCAACCTTTCTACTTCGTCATTGACTGCCTTTGCCCTTTCCAAACCAAGTTTTCTTCTTTTCTGTTTAATCGGTTTGAACGTTGGGTCGACGTTCAATTCGTGGCTTGCAACGTCGATATCTATTCCTAGCATGTCCTCGGCCGACCAGGCAAAAGTGTTCACGTTCTTCTTCAAGAATCCGACGAGTTGCTCCTTGAGTTCTTCGTTTAGTTCGGCCCCGATTTCCACACATCTTTCAGGGTGCCGCTCATCGATACAGACCTTGATGACTGGATCGCAAGTCGGTCTAACTTCTTTTGCGCGATCCTCCGTTATATGTAATTGCTATAAGAGTTTAGAGAGCCCCTTCATCGGCTCCCTATCCAATTTCATCTTCTTATGCTCCTCTTTAACAGTATCTGCTGTAACGGGTTTTCTCATCTTGTGTTCTGTCAAGAAACACATTCGCGACTCCTTCTGGCTACCGTAAATCGTTTTAATTCCTTTCGGAGTAGGAAATTTCACACATAGATGATAAGTTGATGCGACTGCCCGCATCAGATTCAACCAAGGCGTGCCCAAAATAGCATTGTAAACCGTCGGGTGGTCAGCTACTTCGAATTCGACGGTCTTGGTCATTCCTCCTGCTCGAACGGGTAGTCGAATAAGTCCGGAGGTCATAGTCGTTTCTCCAGAGAAGCTAGTGAGCGGCTTCGAATAGGGCTTGATATCCGATAAGTCAGTATTCATCTTCCTTAGGGTGTTTTTGAAGATAATATCGACAGTACTCCCCGTGTCTATCAGGATTCGTGCTACGTCACAGTCACTAATGATGAGTTCAATTACAAGGGGATCGTCATTTGGTCGGTCTATCCCCACGGTCTCGGCTTCTTCGAATGAGATTATGTCGTTTGGAAATTTCGAAGGAGTTTGAAGGTTGACGCTGACTTCGGCTCGTCGTTGGAAAGCCTTTATCGACGAGACGGTGTCACCACAGTAGCGCGAGCCGCCCATAATCATGTCAATACGCCTTCTGGTTCCGGGGGGTGGACTTTCACTTCCACGCCTTCTTCGTTGCGGTGTTTCGCCGTTAGGCTTATCCTTTTCGTCTGGCTCGAAGTCTTTTAGGCTGAACTCTCCTTTAAGCTGGCCAGCCGCCAGTTTTGCAGCTAGCATGCGGCCGAGATTCCTGCAATTAGCGGTGGAGTGCCCATGGATTCGGTGATGATCGCAGAAAGCTTGCTCGTCGTATGAGCTCTGTCCCCTAACCCACGTATTGCTCATCATACCTCTTCCACGGCCTCTCCCCCTTCCTCTACCGTATCCGGGCGAGTCCACTTGAAAGTTATGGGCTCCTCTGAATCCTCCTTCGTGTTGGACGAACCCGCTAGACTGGTTGTTCTTCTTGTTGCCTTGGTTATTTTGATTTTGAGATGTATTCGCCTGTTTGGCTTTCCCGTACTTCTCTGCCAACAGCTTCATCTCCTCCTCATTCCTTGCGAATTTAGTGGCACGATGAAGCGCATCCTGGATGGTTGCTGGCTCATTGACGATTATCTCCTTTCGGAAATCAGACTCATACCAAAGCGCCTTCTTCAAAGCTTCGAGGGCGGATGAGTCATCAATGCCTTTAACTTTTGACAAGACGGTCTTGAACCGTTCGATGAAGTTTCGGAGAGTCTCGGTCGACCCCTGAGTCATTGTCCATAGATCGGCACCTTGGGTTCTCCGTTCAATGAATATGGCATACTGCTTGAGGAAAGCTTCAGACAGCTGGCCGAAGTTATCGATGGAATTGCTTTCGAGCCCGGAGAACCATTGGAGTGCCGGTCCTTTGAGATGTTCTACAAACAGATGGCATTGGCCGATGTCCTTCTCCTCATCTCTGAAATTGGCACGGCCCATTGCTATGGTGAAGGCGGTGATGTGGTCGGTTGGATCGGATTTCCCTTCGTAAGTCGGCACCTTGACTTTTCCTGGGTCGGACAGCCTTGCCTTGGAGATGCGGGTTGTGAATGGTGTACGTTGTGCTTCCTCCAGTACTCGGTCGATTTCTGGCGCTGAGCTGGTTGCTCGGTGCATCTGAGAGCGCATTTCCTTCAGGTCCATGTCTGTTCGGCGCATGGAGGCACGCAGCTCTTCCAGTTCGTCTTGACGAACCTGCGATACTCCTCTTCGTGCTTCAGCGGTGCACTGCCTACCCCACTGAAGGTGTTCCTCTTCTTCAGCAATCCGTTTTCTCTCCCAGCGGAGGCGTTCTTCCTCTTCGGCGAGCTCGAAGGCGTACTGTTCGTCTTCGGGGTAATATGTTTGCCTTACAGTTCTTCGTCCTGGTTTGTTGGGATCGTCAGAGTCGTCCTCGTCGCCTCCATCTTCGAGATCGATTGCTGGTGTAGGTTTACTAGATGATGCCGAACCACCTTGTGATGCTGATTTGCCGGCCAAAGCTGATCCGCTAGGTAGTATAGGGCCTTTCGCCAAAGCCGGACCTTCAGCTATAGATTTTCCCTTGTAGATGTCTGGTCCGCCACTTCCGGGAGTCGGTTCGGTGTTGAGGTTGATCGGACGACGCCGACGAAGACGCTGGGCCTCCGAAGGTGTAGAGAAGTTGAGCGCTGTTGGAGCGATACGGTCCACGACGTGGGGTGTAAACCTCGCTGTTTTCCCGTGGCTCGCCGCGGTTAAAGAATCCATCCGATTCTTCATTATGCTGTTAAAGTTGTTCTGCTCTGTTGTCCTCTTAAGGATCTCCGAGAACATGCCTTTTATCTGCGCGATCTCCGCCGCGAGATGCGACGGGTTTTCTGTGGTCTTGTCCCCTGCGGTGTTGTCTCCTGCGGGTGCGTTCCCTTTTGTTTGCGGATTGGCGATGTCTTTGGGCGCGTTCGCGTTTATCTCTAGATCCTTTGCCGCTGATCCGTCTACCTCGATTTGCTGCTGATTGTTGCTTCCGTCGATGGTCATCTCTCCTGATCTCGACGTGGTGGTGCTTGTTGAGTAAGAAACTTTAATATCCCCTTAGATGGCTCCAAATTGTGGCGGTAGAATCTCACAATCACGATCTAAGTAATTCTTCAGGGTTTGTAAAGTTCTACGTAAAGCAACCAAACGCAAAGATCTCAAGAGAGGTTTTATTAAGCTGTGAAGAGAGCTGTTACAAGAGTTTTTTGCTAATGAGTTCTCCCCTTTCTGGGTGATAATGAAGAGCTATATATAGTAGAATATCTAAGGTGGGCCAGTTAATAAAATGGGCTTGGCCCATTAAACAATAATTCTAATTTAGGCCCATTATTCCATTAAACCTATTTTGCTCATGGGTTTAATGTCAATTTGGGCCCAAATTCAGACTGAGCCTCCGTAGATTCGTCGTGATTTCGTCAAGATATTGCGGAGTTGATCTCGTCGCTATATCGATCTCACAGGGGTGGAATATGACCCCTACAATATTGTGTTTCTATTTTTAATTCTGTGTGTGTTTAATTACTTTGAATTAGAAAACAAGTTGTTGTATTTCACATAGTAGTAATAGCAAAAAAAGTATGCATACCAACAACAAAAACAACGAAAAGTGTGTTTGGTAGACTTTTGACTCTAAATTATGTAAAAGGCGCTAACGACTAGCTATTATATAGTGGAACGATAATATTGCAAGAACGGTGCAAGATCATTATAAGTTTGTTCTATACTATTCTCGTTATTGTTCAAAATTTGAAAATGTTTTTCTTCTTTCTTTTAATATGTTGGTTGTAGAACAAATATGAAAAGTTTGATGATTCAGAACTACGTTTGGACAATTCATACTTTTTAATCTATTTCAGAACCAATGAAATTTAAATAATTATTATTCTGAATCGACCAAACGAGCTGAATTACTTTTTATACATATATTTATATTTAACGTATAAAATAACTAGAATTAAGGTTCAATGTTTTTGAAAATATAGAGGTAGGGCGAATGTACCTTAAAGGCCGCGATGATTATTGATTAGTAGTTTGAATTTCCTTGTAAGAAAAATCAGTTACACATAATTTTATGATAGTGAATTTAAAAAGTCATTATTTGGTCCTTATACAGACAATAATTATTACACAAGAGAAATCAATTAGTAATAAGTCGATACTGAAAAACAACACATTTTCTTATTCATTAATTGGTCACAACAAATTATGTTCAAGAATCAATCTTTTCTTGTGAACAAGTTTCTCTTCTGTATAAAAATTTGTTTCAGCTGAAAAAAAAACTGGCAAAAATGTTCAATACGAAAAATCAAATCTTTGGTCTGACTTAGTGATTTAGACAAAAATATTTCAACTTTTTGTCTGTAAACCAAAACATTTTGGCTTAGTAAACATTGTTTCTAAAGTCATAGTGGTAAAATAAAACAGCCAAAAATCAGCATAATATGTATATTTACACATTAAGATGTAACAATTTCCAAAACTGACAAATAGTTTTACCTCTACATATGGTAAAAATTCCTATAGAAGACTGTTACTATTACCTTCTCTCAGACCTTGACGACAAAGATGCAATGTTCTCTGAACACTATCCGCAACCAATTTGAGTTTGCCTTGAGTCAAATCTCCAGCAGCAGAACCGTTGACTTCCACTGTACGACTCACTCTCTGTTTGCATTTTTCCCAATCATCAACACGTTGCCAACAAGCTCGACCTCCATGGCTTCCTTCCATTCCAAGAAACGTCACGCTAGGGTTTTCCCCAAATGTATGCCTCAATCTAACCGATACACAGTAAGGCAACCACGCCGCTCCTCCAGCTGCGTTTATGTGGGGTATGTGCGCAGGATCAAGAACGACTGTCAATGCGAAGTCCACAGTGTTGTGAGGCCGGTCGTAATGGATGTTGCTTTTAGCTGCACAACTGTAGTCTACATCTGTTCCAGAATGATTCTCTAGGCATAGTTCGATCCGAGGTCTCTGTGCAGGAGCAATCTCTCCAGCTTGTTGTGATTGCGATAGTCCCTTTTTCCAAGCTATCAGTTTCAGAAACTCCCTCAAGACCGATATGGGTAATGTGAGGAGTGTTATAAACGAAGCAACTCTTGAAGCATCGTAAGGCTCTGATGCAACACGACGGCTGAAATAGTCGCAGATTTCTCCAATCTCGGATTGGGTTAGGTCCTCTTGAGCAGCAGCGGAAGAACCGTTTTGCGGCTGTTGTTGCTGCTGCTGGTGATGAAATCGTCTTACGCTAAGGACTTGAAGAAGAAGCTGAACTCTATGGACACTCACAGCAAATACATAGCCACTACAGAAAAAGAAAAGACAGTTAAGGTTAGCATAAACAAACTAAGTATAATAAACACACGATATGATTCATCTAAGTTTTTTGGTTTGGCTTACCCGACAAAGAAGCGTAAGGCTGGTTGTTCTTGGTCTAAATTCAAGAGAGCGCCTTCGTTTTCCTTCAAGATTGAACCTAAGATCTCTCTTAAGAGATCCGGTAACTGAGCAAATAGCCACAGTACTCCAAGATATTTAAGGATACCACGCAAAACCTTTTTAAGAGCCACAAGAGGAACCCATCCTCCGCCATAGCCACCATCATCACCTAAACCAATAATCGCTGTGTTTAAATCGCCTCTTACATGTGCTGGCATATTAGTGCCTGGTGCTCTACGCACAGGCAATCCGGAGCCAACCACTAAAGACCCTGAAGTAACACTGCCTACACGATTCATCGCGGCTCTTGACATTGCACTAGAGGGGGAAAAGTTAACTCTGTTCCCACTGGCACCAGTTGGGTATGCACTGTTTGGATTTGTTGCTCCTTGGCTACCAGTCAAATTCGGTTCCAAACCGTTCAATTCTTGAGCAACATGCTCCATGATGAAAGGTCTGAATTGGGGACATGGCAAGGAGCCTCCAACAGATGCACCACCTTTGGGAGGAGTTGCTGGTTGCAACCAGACTTGATCTCCAGCAAAGCATCTCATGTCCACTGCAAAACGTTTACGGTATATGATCCTTATCCAATAGGGCCCACGGAGTACTACAGAGACATCAATGGGCAAGAGAGAGCTTGGAACAATTCCAGGTCCGCTTCTCCCTGCAGCTGCTAGCATTGCAGCTCCATGGAAATTTCCACCAAGCGGGCTTGGAGCAGAAGAAGCAAGAGTATTTCCTGAAGTTGCTGAGGTAGACTGGCCAACAGCATTAGGAGCTGCTAGAGTTGAAGGGGCAATGATTCCTTGAGTTTGTTGTGACTGATTTGATTGCCTTGAAATCGCCGTAACGGGTACGACAGGCACGCCAGGGGCAGTACTAGCCCGGGCAGGGCGAGTAGCAGCAGCTAATGCAGTCAAAGGCCCAGCAGTAAGGCGAATGCAATCCAAAAGAGATTCAACCTCTGCTCCATTGATGAAATCCTCCAAGAACTGTACAAGAATAACCCACAATTAGGAAAAGCATAGATGCATAACTCTTATGGTATTAATAGTTTTCCATGAATCATTAAGTTGTGCGTACAACTCACCTTAGTATGTGGCCAGTGTTGGTCAGGAGAGACATGCATGGTGCATCCATCTTTACCTGATTCCCACTCAACAACAAAACGCGCCAAAACGCCTGAACCAAAGCTAAACCACAGGCTTGTTAATCCTACTGCCTCAATCTTGAAAGCCCTCCATCTATCAACTGGCTCACCACTGCCTTTCCCTCCAGCAGGTCCTTTACTGGCACTGCACTCTTCTGCTTTTTCATCCGGCTTTATGCCAAGTAGTTTCCGCATACCAAGAGAGAACATTCTAGCATATGAAAGCCTCTGTATATCGGCCACAAGCTTCTTTATACTATCAGCTTCTACAGATTGATAGCTCAGAACAACACCTTCAGGGTCATAACGAATATGGGAATCAACATCAGAAGAATTCGCAATGTGAACTCCAGATCCCCACGGTGTGGTTTTACTTCCCTTCTGAAGTTCCCAGAGATCCCTAAAGTGTTGGTCATTTATTTTCACATCCCAACACATGCTTCCAGGTCTACCAAGCTGCAAGCATATATGTTGCCAGGAATCATTTTGAGCAAATGGAAGCCGGAACCATATGTCTGAAAATGCATCTCTTAGTCCCATTTCCTCGACATATTGAATATCCAGTGCCTCCATCTGACTAGTTAATTTGGCATGCTTTATGGACAGTGAAGCATGTCTGACCACATGGAGAAGAGCATAGACAAAAACGCTTGAAGGTGCATTCCCCTTGTTTGCTTCAGCTATGAGATTCCCATAGCTGCATCCAATAGTTTTTGTTGATGTTGCCATGGCAGTGGATAGGGTCTGTGATGCAGGGCTCCAACTCTTCACTAATTCATTCTGTACCAATTCGGAGGTTTTTCTTCTCTTATTGGGACTAGCAACACCTTCCACTCCCTGGAGGGACGGGATTAATCTTAGCAAATCTGAAGCTGAACGTTTCCGGGACTTCTGATCTTTTCTCAACAAAGGACCATCAGAAGAAGTTGTTTGAGCTGAAATAAAAGAAATTAGGAATTCTGATATTGAGAAAGTTCTATGAAGTTGAAAGAAGGCTATGGAAAAATGTTCTTACATACGGGAAGAGGTGACAAGGAGGATTCAGTGACCAGTCTACCGCCTGACTCAGAGACTCCGTTCCCAGAAGATAGGGATGGAGACAGTATCATGGATAACTCCTGATCAGGGTTAGAGATGGGTATCTTCTGAAATGATAACATATTATAAGAGCTAGATTGTAAGGGACCCTGCAGATTATACATGGAGTCTGAATGATAGCTAGACAACAATGGAGCTTTTCCAGGGACGTTAACAGCAGAAAGATTCTTGGAAAGTGAACTGTGTCCATCACTTGAAGCAAGAGCCAATGTCCCTTTTTGAAGTCCAAACACTTCATCTACAATGCTAGAGAAACTCAATTGGCTTCCACTCATTTCTGCCAACGCCTCTTCAATTAGTCCAGGATGGTGTCCAGATGCTTGGTTTATGCCCTCAACATCTGAAAATGAAGAAACGAATCCAACCACATCGGATGTAATCAAGTTAAGGTCATCTTCGAGAATCCGTATCTGCCCAATATCGATTTTCTTAACTCGCAAAACATTGCTTAGATCATTGAAAGATTGAGGTTTTCCCGAACCATCCATCTGAGTTTCCACTAATTTAAACAATGGTGTGAAGTCCTTTTCGAGCTCCATGAGCAAGAGATGAGAGCTTTCACAGTCAGGGAATCCCAAAGTCAGAGTGCTTGATCCATCTGAGAGGTTTTTAGGAACTTTGTTTATACCAAAACCATGTTCATAGACCTGCATTAAACATGAAAAATCAACACTCCCAATTACAAAATTGAACTTGAGCAACAAGCTGAGGCAAACAATTATTACCTCAAGACCCAAAAATTTGCCAATGGCAGCAAAAAAATGCAGAATGCTTTTGCTTCTCAAGTTGATGAAGGCATCAACTGCAGATTTACTTCCTTGATTTAACGCATCTTCAAATTCCTCCAAGACGGAGGGGGTCAGGATACTCTTGGATGACTGAAGAAGAAACCGACCAGTCCTGCAATCATTAATACAACATGAGAAAAGCCAGGCTAAAATAAGATCTCTCTATGTGCATATATAAAAATGAATATATTATACCTTATATTGATCCCGAGTGTGAAAAATGAAGATCCATAGGCTCGGACGCGTAGGACCTCTGGCTCTACTTGTTCCTTAGAATCGACCATGTTACTTCCCTAAAAGAAGGGAGGAAAGAAGAATGACTTAATTAGATTCAACTAAATATTGAGAACAAATAGCAAGAAAAATATGGCCTCAGCTATACTAGCTCCCCATCTAAAAGAAGCTAAACCATAGGCCATGTGCATTGCAGAAAATTCACTACTCTTAACAATTAGAATTGTGTAAAAAAATATAGATTATCGTAACCTAGGTTCCGCCATCTCTGAAATATAAACTTCCGAGTAATGCTTAATTTCCTAATCTCTAGCATGATGCCATGAAAAAAATAGCAAGGGATTTGTCTGAACACAGGTAAGCAAAACGAGGAACGTGTCAAATAAACAGATGTCTGACTATTGACAGTGAAGTGACACACTTAATGTCCAGCTAGTGTAAGTAATTCTAACCCCATATTAAGCTTAAACAACTCTTTTTTTACCTCAATACCAGGCTCATCCAGGAAGGCCTGAAGGATGACATCACTAGGAGCTCGACAAATACGAGAATTCCTCAAAAGTTCTTTCTGAATTTCAAGAAGACGAGTATATCTGTTACAGCATATAGCTTTAAGCAGAAGCTTCTCCACGTCAATGCAGCTCTGATCGAGAGAAAACTCAGCTTCCTTGCCAGAAAGTGGGTCAATTACAAATGTGCTGTGAACACACTTAATCTGGAGATCTGACCCTGGTTCAATTTTAATGAATGGGCCCGAATTTTTATCAGAATCTGACCAGTACATAAGTTTCACTCCTGGCGTTCGAAGACTAACAGAATCAGGCTCTCCTTCTTGGTTCACTGGTGTGGAGCCAGTATCCGAAATTAAGTCGAAGCGAATTGCATCTTTCCATCTCCCCTGAAGAAGAGCTCGGACCTGCCTAATGACTGTGTCCATGACAATGGCAACACAAAGCTCATGAAGCACTGCATATAATATTGTGAATGGATTTTCTGCCACAGACATTCGACGCTCTAAATCATCTCCAAGGATATGCCGTCTTGTTACTTCGAGTTTAATTGGGCCACTTCTTTCACCAACAAGCAGATCCAAATGTAATATCCTCCACATGGATAGGTGCCCTCGGTAACCAAGAGTAACAAGAACCTTAAATTCCCCGTTGACGGATAAGGTAACTGTTCCTCTAGAAACTTTCACCTCTGTTAATTCTTTTGGAAGTGTGGTTTCAAGTAGTTTGGACCGTACAAGTACCTCCAGCTTTCTTAGTGCTGGTTTCTGCTGATCCTCATCCAAAGAGGGTTGCATCCCCACATCGTCTAGACACTTTGGCAGGCGCTGATAAGAACCTGTCAGCAAAACCTCAACAGCAGAGGGAACGTCATAGACAGGAGCACGAGCTTGCTGTAGACCTTCATGCATAAAAAACAGGGAATCCGCAGCTTGTGTGAAGCATATATCATGAGCGGATAATGTACTCCCGAGGTCTTGACAGTAATTTATGAGAGGAACCTGCACCCCAACAGGTAAAGCCAAAAGAGAATAAGCGGCTCAATATATATACAAAAGTTTACACCATAAAGATAGTGAACAAAAAGCACATCAATATACAGAAATAACTTAACTCTCAGCTGTTTCTACACTATGTACGCACTTAGCAACTAACTTAACACCGTATATACACATTAGCCTAAGTTGAACATCTTAAGTTTTTCCCTATGCCAGAGTAATCTAAAGACATAACTTAAGCATGTATAGGCTTTACCCTTTCATTGCTAATCCATATAACTACTAGAGAACCATCTAAATTTAAACAACAGCAAATACCCGTCAAGGTCACACAGAACTATATCCATGGGTAATGTGTTCAAAGCACTCATAGATCTTGAAAGGGATAATCTTGCAACATTATCTGATTCCAATCGAAGAAAAGCTTCCAACTTTCACTTGGACCCACAAAACCCAAAACGAAGGAGAAAGAACAAACCTGTTTACACCATTTGGCGAGCGCATTGAGGCGAAGCACCCGTTGCTGAGTCTTAACGACATACTTAAGAAGGCTAACCTTCTTGTCAGTATCAGAAAGCTCCGAAGACCTAGCCTTTTCCACAAGTTCTTTGAGGGAAAGAAACGATTCTTCGGTGGCTCGACCAACCAGAGCGGAGAAGTCCACCGTCTGTTGCCCTAATTCCGCCATCGCGGACACCACAGCCCGATTCAGAAACTTAGGAGATCCACGGTTTCGCAATTAGGGTTTTTAATCCTCCCCGCGATAAAATTGCCCAAAGCCTTCCCTTTTTTCAGCAATCGGATTTGATTCGGACAAGAGAGAATCCGAGTCCGAGAGAGAGAAAGAGAAAAGGGTTTTAAAATCCGAGTCAGGAAGAAGGAGGAAACGTTGAACGGAAGATGAATAAAAGAAAACAAAAACAAAAACGAAAAACGAAAAACGATTTTTAAACAAACGGGAAAATCTATTTTGTTGGTGTGGGTCCCGCTTTTCTCCACGTAATCATGAAGTTCACAATACTACTACTACATCTCTAAAGTTTTTTTTTTTAATTTTCAGGCTATTTTTTATTAGATTTCACTATTTTCGTAGGTTGGCAAAATTTAAAATCCCACCATTAGAAGAAATTGGAATAAATCTTCTTACGAAAGGATGATGGTGTTTCGACTTGTGGAATGATTTTTATGGTGGAAGGCGAACATTGTTCCGATCCAACAATAAATGGTTTTATAGTAAACAGTAAATGGTAGATGACGACATTAAATTATGGAATAGTACCATTAATCATTTTTTACAACACTAAAAGAAGAAGTAACTTTTGTAGATTTGTTGTGCTAAATGAAGACTGATAAACTAGTTAATCTCTAATTGAAGAAGAAATCCACCCATTTAACAAATTAAAAAATTAAAATTTTGAACACGTAAATTCTTAAATCCAGAAATTTACTCTTCTAGACATGATTTCCCAAAAATCTAGATAATGGGATTCTCTCGAGGAGTGTCGAAAAAACTTTCTCATATACAATATCCGAGAACAGTTATTAACCGTTGTATCATTTGATTTAGTCAACTAAATCCAATGGTTTTTTCCCTCTTTTAGAAACTTTTTCAAAAACAGTTTTTGCAAAACTTTTCACCAATTTTTCTACACCAAAGATTGACAATTATCCGGCGGTCTTTGCTGGCCTAGAGGGTCACCGGTCCAGCTCGCCTGAGCTCAACTCCGGAAGCAGTATGAAGAGCACCGGATCAACGGAAGCTTCTTAAATGAAGTCTAGCTCAAAAAAAGATAAATTTGAAGCTCCACTAAGCTCTTTTCCCTATGTCTAAACAAAGCAGAATCATATTTTTTCTAATAGACTAACTAATAATTTCATGACACAATGCATCTAAAGATTGAGACCAATTAAATTCCCCTAACTTCCTTTCATATTAAACACAACTGTCTCGATCATTGCTATTTACCCAAGTGTATGGATTATCATCAATAAGACATATTCACTATAAATATCAAGAAGTGATTTTTTTATAAACACAAACACTGTTAGCTATTTGACACACAAATTTGATACACAATTTTTTCACAAAGAAAAAGACATAAATCATGAGCATTTTGAAAGGAATAAATAGGTTTATGCTCGTGACAATAAGCATAGCATGTGTGTTTATGAGCAACGTGAACATGACACTTGGAAAAGAAATTGACTATCCAAGCATTGGATACGATATCCACGAAGCCCTCATGGTAAATGCCCACCCGAACAACCAGTGAATCCATACAAACCTGGATGTGAGAAAAGTAAAAGATGTCGTGGTGGTCCACCTCTACCAATTCCTTAAAATATGCAAACGAAAAGAAAACAAAATATAGTGTCATATTTTACACTAATGTAATCAATCTCCGTGAATAAATAAAATTATTGTTTTGCTTTCGTCTGATCCAAATTATTCTATATCTATCTATGAATTTCATATTTTCCATCGTGTGTATTGTATTGTATTTGCATTTTGTAATCTAAAACTGATGAAAGATTTCTATTTCTTTCATATTAGTTTTGGATTTTAGCTCCTTATTAGAGGTAAAATAAAAATAACTTGGATTCATCAATTGCTTACTTATCCAAAACACAATAAGGTACAACTTTACACCAACTCTGAGATTTAAAAGATGGGTTCAAATCATAGCCATATAACTAGTCGACGGTACATATCACTACAGCGATTCGTATATCACAACCTTTTTTTGTTTGATAAACAAACCAAACTTTAGTATCACCACCACCTATATATGTTTTAGAAGGTTTAATTACTTAATTTTTTTGTAAGTTTCCATGCTATTAAATTTTTAGTAAAATGATTACTCGATTAAATGTTACTTTTATTAAAATTTTATGTAAATTATTATGATTTTCCAACATTTGACATAAACGACGATATATACTCCGTCCATTCCTTATTTTTATGTGCCGCATGACAACATATAAAATTGTGTTTTATACCATTATGAGATCAACCATATCAGATTTAACGATTTATACATTTGCATGGATTTATGGCCATGTTCTTAAGTGGACTATGTTCTTAAACACTGAGAAGTCAGACGAGACTCGCATTAGTATTCCCTTCCTTATTTATTTCTCGTTCCACTTTCATTTATCACTATTATTCTATATGATGTTTTTTATAAATTATACTTTATTTCTTCTAATTGAGAAAGAAATGTAGAAAGATACACTCAGATAAATTCTACATTCCAAAAGTAATTTATTGGGGTAAGAATATGTTAATATATTATTATTATTATTATTATATAAAGTTATATGCATTTTAGAATATGACATGAAGCAAGAAAAACATAGTATATAACAAATTTTTAAACTAATTTAGCTATGTAAATACATATTCTGCCAGTTAATTCCACATCCTATTGTAATATCATTTTAAGTAAGAAAACTATAGAAAGCATCATATTTTGAATAATTTCATGACATAGATTCTAAAGATTGAGACGAATTACTTTCCTTTCATATTATACAACAGTATCGCTATTTTAATATGCACTGCTCTGTATAGATTATCTCTCATAAAAGTATAAACTTATTCACTATAAATATCACGAAATGAATCTTTACCTACCAACAAACAACTACATTAGCTATTCGATAAACATAATTCGTATACATTTACGTCACAAACAAACAAAAGCACGAAATGATGAACAGTTTCAAAGGAACAAATAGGTTTATGCTCGTGGCAATGTTCATAGCATGTGTGTTCATAAGCAACATGAACATGACAATAGGAAATGCAATTGGATATCCAGCAATAGGAGGAGATACTCCTTGTGATCCTAAGGGAGCTAAAAGGCCGTGTGCACCCAAACAACCGGTTAATCCATACAAACCGGGATGTGAAAAAATAGAGAGATGTCGCGGCGGTCCACCTCTACCTGTTTCTAGAAAGTTGTTAAATAATATCATGATGATATAATAATAATGTAACCAAGCTCAATGAATAAAAATATGGTCTGTTTACGCCAAAATATTCTCTATATCTATACCCTTAATATTTTCATAGTGTATTATATTTTATTTACAACATATTGGTGAAGTGTTTGATACATTGTTGGTAGATTCTAGCTCTTTAGTGGTAAAATAAAAACAAGATGTTCTTAATTAGGTGAATCTTTATAGGTTAAGTACTCACTTAAGAATCATATTTTTGGCTAGCTAATTTATATAAGTGAATCGATCATATACTTAAGGGAATTCTGTTAATATACACTCTAACTCATATGAGTTTATATATAGAGGAAATTTGGAAAAATGCCTCTCTTGGCTTCTTAAATTTGAAAAATACTTTCTTTCTTTTTTTAGTTTTGAAAAATACACTTTATTAGATTTAAAATTACCAAATATCCTCATTAAATCAGAACAAAAATTATATATTTTAAATAAAATTTAATTTGTTGTGATATATGTATTTAGCCTAAATTTTAGTGTTGATCATATCTTTTACAAGAATTATTGTATATTTGTTATGAGATTATAGACAATCTTATATAACATTTATCTGAAATTATAATTTTATAAAAAAAATTATTTACTATTAATATGCCATAAAATATTTTTTAAAATGACCCAATTAGAAGTTTTACATAAAATAAAAGAAGTCCAAAAAACTATTTCATGAAATGTCGTATTCGCTATGTTCTTAACAGGGTTGGGAAAATTATCCGTTAAATCCGATCCTATTCGCTATTCATTTTGATCCGATCCAAAAAATCTGGATATCCGTTTTGAATCAAAGCAAAGCAAATAATAAAATTTAGTATCCGTCTAAACCGAAACAAATCACAAATACTAATTTTAAAAATCCGAATATCTGATCCGATCCGTATATTACTTATATATACATATAATATGGTAGATTTATAACATATATTTATATTTTTTTACTTTTAAATATATTTGGCGAGTATAGTTATAGTAAAAATAGGTAAATACTAACTTTAGTTGAAATATATTTCTTAAATAAAAATTTATATATTTTATTTGTCACCGTTTTAATTTTTCACTTTTCATTTTTTTTTAATTCTATCGAATAAAATTAGATCTATTTCCTATATTTATTCATTAATTAGTTTAAGTCTTATATTAAAAATTTTGTTTTGAAAAAAAAAGATTACGGTGTTTAATTTTTTTTGTTTTTGTTTCAATTAGATATATCCGTGAAGATCTCGATATCCGCAAATATTCTAAAAAAATCCGGATATCCGTAATTCCGGATATCCAAAATTTTCCTAAGCAAAGCAAATCGGAAAATTAGATATCCATCAAAAATAAATCAAAACACAAATACTGCATTTTTCCGGATATTCGATTCGTGCTGAGAAGTCATGTAGACGAGACTCGCATTAGTATTCCCTTCCTTATTTATTTCTCGTTCCACTTTCATTTATCACTACTATTCTATATGATATTTCTTATAAATTATACTTTATTTCTTCTAATTGAGAAAGAAATGTAGAAAGATACATTGAGATAAATTCTACATTCCAAAAGTAATTTATTGGGATAAGAATATGTTAATATATTATTATTATTATATAAAGTTATATGCGTTCTATTAAAATATGACATGCAGCACAAAACATAGTATATCATACCAGTTAATTCCACATCCTATTGTAATGTCGTTTTAAGTATGAAAACTATAGAAAGCATCATATTTTGAATAATTTCATGACACACAGAGTCTAAAGATTGAGACGAATTACTTTCCTTTCATATTATACAACACTATCACTATTTTAATATGCACTGATCTGTATAGATTATCTTTCATAAAAGTATAAACTTATTCACTATAAATATCACGAAATGAACCTTTACCTACCAACAAACAACTATACATTAGCTATTCGATAAACATAATTCGTATACATTTACGTCAAAAACAAACAAAAGCACGAAATGATGAACAGTTTCAAAGGAACAAATAGGTTTATGCTCGTGGCAATGTTCATAGCATGTGTGTTCATAAGCAACATGAACATGACAATAGGAAATGCAATTGGATATCCAGCAATAGGACGAGATGTTCCTTGTGATCCTAAGGAACTTAAAAGGCCGTGTCCACCCGAACAACCGGTTAATCCATACAAACCGGGATGTGAAAAATCAAAGAGATGTCGCGGTGGTCCACCTCTACCTGTTTCTAGAAAGTTGTTAAAAATAATGTCATGATGATCGATATAATAATGTAACCAAGCTCAATGGTTTGTTTACGCCAAAATATTCTCTATATCTATACCCTTAATATTTTTCATAGTGTATTATATTTTATTTACAATATATTGGTGAAGTGTTTATATGTATCACATATTGTTGGTGGATTCTAGCTCTTTAGTGGTAAAATAAAAACAAGATGTTCTTAATTAGGTGAATCTTTATAGGTTAAGTACTCACTTAACAATCATATTTTTGGCTAGCTAATCTATATAAGTGAATCGATCATATTCTTAAGGGAATCCTGATAATATATGCTCCAACTCATATATGAGTTTATAAACATGAGTTTATTCTAAAAAAAAAAAAAACTCATATATATAGTTTATCGCTGTAAAGATTTGTCTAGCTAATTTATATAAGTGAATCGATCATATTCTTAAATGTTCAAGGATTTAATATTAATTCGCATCGAAAATGTTAAAGCGATACTTCTCTATAGAAACGGATAGAGTAATCTAGCTCTGCCAATCTTAACTAAATTCACAAATAGTTTTGGGGTAATTTCTTCAATACCTATGTGTCACTTAACTTTTAAGTAGCTGTGATTATGGCAAAGATGAAATTAATTTCAAGTAGTATTATATTTTTTGTCACTTTATATAGGGATTTTTTTGTCAGAAAAAGTTGGAAAAGTCTGTGTGGTTGTAAGAAAACGGTTAGGAGGACGTTGACGGCGTTAAGGCTATCGGAGGCACAATCCGGTCGAAAGCACACGTGTGAGCCTGTAATGTTATTGGACAGTGAAACACAGAACACAGTTTTTCCACTTGGGCCCAGCCCACACGAGGGTACATCTCTATCTTTTATTTAGTGTTGGCGTTTTTTGGCCCACGTGGACCCCTAATCTCCTTGTCCTCACGTTCACAAAAATGGCATAAATTTTAAAAAACAATTCAACATTACCACAAATCAATAATAAAATATATAGTAAGAAAGCTACATGAAGGTTTTAGATAAGCTTTCTCAATGGGGTTTTTGTGGTATTTTTATATATTTTTAAAAAAGTTACTGTATTTTTTCAAACATATATATAATTTCCTTGGGAATAAATAAATCGATCAAATAAATAAATATATTACGAAATGGCACACTTTAATATTATTATATATATCAAAATTTTGGCATGTAGATTAAGATGAAGTAGTTATCAACTTGACTTTCAATTTCTTTTTAGGTCAGATTATTCCATCATGGGCATGATGATGTTTAGTAATAAATGATGTTGATGATCATTATGCTTTGATCATGTGCATTGAGCAATTTTTTATTTTATTTTTGAAACTAGCAATTTGTTTATCTATGCTAATCTAATATTTTTGTGCTTCTTCGTGAATATGCTATTACCATGATTTTTGGATTGACGACATGGGCTTGACATGTCTCGCCATACCACATGGTTGACCATTTTTTTAAATAAATTATATAGCTTTAAAACTTGTAACTATTTTCTTTCTAAATGATTTTGAACTTTTGTTTTTTTATTTATTTTTTTGCGTGGTCGCGTTTGATGAATAAGGGATTCTTTTTTTCCACTATGCATTGAGCCATTGACATGTTGATAAATAAAAAAAACAAAAGTTCAAAATCATTTAGAAAGAAAATAGTTACAAGTTTTAATCATAAAACATGAGTAGATGTTTATTAGTAATCCTATCAATAATTTTTCACTCTGCAATGCTTTCACGCTGTCAAGATTAAAATGTGGTATGCATATTAATTTACATACGCATATGTTGAAAAAACCTATTTAATTAGTCTGAATATGAGTTTATAGATACCATTAACAACTATCGAATGATTGCAACAACATTGGTGAAAAAACTATATATAAATCATGTGATCTTCAAAACAGCGAACCTTTTGGCTCAAAAAGATGAAAGTTTCTACTAGCTAGTTTTAGTCTTTATAGAGATCTTTTATCTTTCTCTTTCCTCTACCAATAAACTCGGCTTATGGATGTGTCGCACATTCGCATAATAACAATTTTAATATCTATAGTTACTTATAATTTGCTATATATAATATATGTGATTTTCATATAAAAAAAATCCACTTCGACCGTATAACCAAATTGAACTGTTGGGTTTACCGGTTTAGTCAGGTTTGGAGATTTCAATCCAATAGACATGCATAATTAATTAGCATTGTTACCTTTTGTGTTTTGTCAACAAATTAACTGTCATTAGATTTAAGTTATTCCCAACATTATATTATACTATTGATCGATCGGATGGAATGTTTCCTAATGACATAATGCAAGTTACATCTCAAATGGAAAACCATGTTTAATTACACAATTACTAGAATAATATACATTAATCCCTAACTTTCTTTTGACTTCATGACAATAATCCAGAAATTTACAAACAAGACAGACGCACATGGGTCATGGGAAGTATAGTACGAAAACGATATGGCAGACCAGGACTTTAGTTTATATAAACTCTAAATTTAAAATTGGGATTTATTTAAATTAATTTTTGTCGGCATTTATATTATCGGAAATTACGAATTTTAGTAGTAACAAACAAAATAATATTTAAAAAAGGCAAGCATAGCCCTTGTGGATGGTGGGGCCCATATGAAGGACAACGAATCCATGGAATCAAAACACATGTTTGAAGCTGACAACTTTCGATTTCTTTCCCATCTGTAGGTCCCATATTGTCTTAGCTGTCATTTTATTCCCATTTTAAATTGAACCATTTACCAATAAATTAAAATTAATTTCCGACAAAACCTTTTTTGTTAATATTATATTTTTCTGTATTTAGTAAAATTGAAATTTATATAATTGTTATCTTTAGCCGTAAAATCTTTGATCAAAAAAATGATTTAAAAGGACTTTAAGGAGATAAGTTTTTAAGTAGTTATAAAACACACAAAAATTAAAAGTATAATTCATATTTTAATCTTTGAAAACCAGAATAATTTTATATTTTTATTTTGGTGGATAAATTCGAAATAGAAAAAGGCGAAACTGTGCCAAGTTGGCTTTTGCCCAATGGGCTTGGCCGCAATTATTCCGAGTAAAAATGACGCCATTCATGACATCACTCTCTCCCCCGACAACACTCTTTACGGTCCAACCAATCCCAGCATACACGTGTCAACATCTCACCCGTCCAACCAATACTCCTCAATGATGAGTTTGATTTATATTTTATACCACACACGATCCAATATTTTAGCCCTTTCTTTCAACACAATTTCACATCTCTCTCTCTCTCTCTCTCCAAACATTTTATCCCAAAAAAAAAAAAACCCTAGAAACCGAAGAAGCTCTCTAATTTCTTGCTAGTTGTGGGATTATTACTCGTTGGTAATCATTATTCAAGAAAAATGATTAATTTTGAAGCGACGGAATTGAGGTTAGGGCTGCCTGGTGGGAATCACGGAGGAGAAATGGCCGGGAAAAATAATGGGAAAAGAGGATTTTCTGAGACCGTTGATCTCAAGCTGAATCTTTCATCGATGGTTATGAATTCGGTTTCTGAAATTGACGTAGAGAATACGAAGGAGAAGATCGTAAAACCACCAGCCAAGTAAGAAACTTAATTCCAATTAATACTTCTTATATAATTACTTTATATAGCTATGCTTTTACTTGATTAGTTATCCTGAATAAATTGAGATTAGTTGTATTACTAGTGAATATATTCAGAAAATTAGATAATCCGAACCGGTCAGTAATTTAGAGATGGATATGTTATCTAATTCTGTTTCCTGTTTTTAAATTTATTCAGTGAATTAAAATAGGTTAGCTAGACTCTGAATGGTTATGAAAATAATTCAAGTAAGATCTGTGATTTTTCATTTGTTTTCTTTGTTTTTACTCTATGTTTTCAACAGTTTTACAGAGATTATTTATATTTGGTTGATAAATAAATAATTAAATATCCTTATGTAGTTTTGTTTTTTGTTTTTACTGTTCCTTATGTAGTTAGGTTGAGTGTTCTGTTTGAACTTTTTTGGTCGGGAAGAATTAAGAAAAATACAAAACATAAGGAATCTTACTTTATCTACGAAAAAAAGATCAAAGATAAAATTATTGTTTGGACAACTACAGCCACCTAACATCCGACACGTGTGAAACAACTAGTTGAAATGAAAAATTAACATTAATTTAATTTAATTGAAATAACAAAATTAAATATCATTACTGAATTTCAGGGCACAAGTTGTGGGATGGCCACCGGTGCGATCTTTCCGGAAGAACGTTATGTCCGTCCAAAAGCCAACCGCCGGAGATGCCGTCGAAGGAACGGAGAAGACTTCCGGCAGCAGCGGAGCCACCTCCTCTGCCTCTGCCGTGGCTTACGTGAAGGTTAGCATGGACGGCGCACCTTACCTAAGAAAAATTGACCTAAAACTTTACAAAGCTTACCAAGATCTCTCCGACGCTTTAAGCAAAATGTTCAGCTCTTTTACCATAGGTAAACAAAATATATACCATATATATATACTATAAACATAATTCTTTTTTATTTTTTGGTAAAACTATAAACATAATTCTTTATTTAATATATTGTCATTTTTTATTTCAGGCAACTATGGACCACAAGGAATGAAATATTTTATGAATGAGAGTAAATTGATCGATCTTTTGAATGGATCAGATTATGTTCCAACCTATGAAGATAAAGATGGAGACTGGATGCTTGTAGGAGACGTACCATGGGAGTGAGTATTAATTAAATTAATTTTTACCATGGGAGACGTGTGTTTTTTTTTGGCTAAATTTTTTAGTGCAAATATTTCTTATACAACTATATATTTACGTTTTATTTTGTTATTTTTATAGGATGTTTGTTGATTCTTGCAAACGCATCAGAATAATGAAGGGATCAGAAGCAATTGGACTTGGTTAGTAGTATTCTTAATCCAAAAATGATTTCATATACTTATACGATGTTTAGGATTTATTTGGACTATGTTTGTTAATACTTTTTTTTTTTATTGCAGCTCCAAGGGCATTAGAAAAGTGCAAGAACAGAAGCTGAGAGCTCTTGACAACATTTCTTGTGATTACCAAAAATGGAAGAAAGACCGGTTCGATCGGTTAAATATCTCAAACCGAGAAAAGTCAAACCGGCTCGAAACTACTGTTCCGAGCAGGGAGTTTGCGTATAATAATTATAAAATAAGAATATTGTGATGTATTACAATTTATAAACTTAAACCCTTTTTGTTATATGTATTATATATATACATATATAAGAAATATGTATATTTTATTAGGTTGCATATATTTCTGTTTAAAACAGCTTTTGTTTTTACGCATTATCGTGTTGAACTTGTCTATATGAGTCAGGACATCTTAATGTGTTACTTTGACGTACGTGACAAATTGTTTTTCACGTTTACTGTACTTTCATTATTTGTTTTTTCTTTTTATTATTTCATTTTCGACCATCTCAAAATTGTACCTTTCCATTTCATTTGTTTCTTGCTTAATTTAGTAACATTTCAATAATTCAATCACATGAAAAACTTAACAGCCGTAAAACCAATATTTACTCCATCACCATCACAATACCAATCACACGGCCTTTACGAGATCCAAATTAGTTTTTACATATTTTACCAAATTCATCTAATAATACTTCGTTATAAAACCATAACCATAATATGTCCATCTTAAGATTTTTATTAAGTTAAAGCTGCCAATGACTTTTTATTTCTACATACGCCTAATGGATATTTTACAATACTGTTACATATGTATGTAGACTATATTGAATGCTTATATAAATATGGATCTTTTCACCTATAACCCGTTTATCTCCTTGAATTTATTGACTATAACATTTTATATTTTTTTGGTTTTTTTATATTTATAATATGAGAAACTTTGATAAATAGATCATCAAGGTAATGTGTGATAGTGGAAAGGGCAAGAGCATGTGGATAATGTAGAGTTGTTGGGGGACAATATTATAATGGATTCTAAATAAAATTTAATAATGTCTTCAATATGTATCCTCCATTATTGATGCTTTACGCGGTGTCATCCATACCCTCAAGGCCTCAACAAACAATGGGTGACAACGATGATATTTGTTTTATTTAGACAAATTTGATCTATGTATTAATACACCAAGAAAAAATAGTAAATTGGTTGTAAAAGAGGTTACAAGATCACTAAGAGATATAAAGTCAAGTCAACTAGATGAAATCAAATTTTGCTATATTATGTAATTGTGACTTGTGAGTGGTTGAGGTTAATGAGGAAACGCTGGCGAAGTTTCGCCAAAAACTTAGTACCATAAACTTCGAGAGCTCATATTAATACATGATCGTATATACAATATGACCATATCAACATCATCACATGCAAGCACGACCCAATTAGCAAATTAACATAGTGCAAAAATTGTAAAAGACACTCTAAACTTTAATAATTTTTCTACAAAACCCCTATATTTTTAAAAAATACTATAAAACTCATATAAAAAATCGTAAAAATCAGTTGAACACGGTGCAAATGCACGAGTTGCACCATGTTAGAACTGGTCCTAATCACATGCATGGCTTTCTTTTTTTTGAATGGACACATGCATGGCTTTCATTCGAAAGAAAAATGAATTGCATATGTATAAAGGTCATTTATAATGATAATATTATTTTATATATATAGGCAATATCATAGTTTACGCCATTGCGAGAAAACGGGGATTGGCAAAGATTTGGGGCGTTTGGCCCCTACCTAATCACTTATCACTTATTAGCCTGACCTCTATGAAAATTAAAGAGTCATATTCACAACTGAAACTTTAATTTCCAAATTCCTTTTTAGAGGTTTTAATGGGCCTTTTATGATTTAAAAGAATTTATGGGCCAAATTAATCTTTTATATTCCCCACCAAAAAAAGAGTAAGCCCAGCTAGTGAACGAACTCTTTCAATATGTTGTGTTGGAACTTTATATGTACTTTTTTACACATCAAGGCTAAAGATAAAACATTTTTTCTTTTTTTTGATAAGAAGATAGATAAAATATGTTCATATCATCTAATATAACATTGCAAATTTACAACCAGTCATAACGAAAATTTAATCTCTACTTCTTTTAGAAGCTCAATTTTAGGGTTGAAACTGAAAATACTCTATACAATGATTTAACTATCGATTGGTAATCAATATTTTTAACGCATGATATTAAATAATCCATGGACCAGTTTTGCCAACATTGATTAGTCTTTTGTTTTCTGTTGACACGACTTAACATTGATTAGTCAAATGATCGAATCCAATATTATCCAAATGATAGCGACTTGTAACTACCAAGGCTGCTATTTTCTACAAAGAAACAATTACATTTAGCCGCCTCTCACCATCACCTGTATCGGTACGTACGAAAATAAATTTTGTTTTAATCCGCAGACTTACAATTTTTGTATAGAGCTATTATAATACTTTCACTTTCAGAAGAGAAGAGACCAAAGTAAAACATGTACAAGTCTCTTTTAAAACGTAATTATATAATACCGTATATATTCGAATGTATTAATCTAACAGCATAGTTTTGGAGACAGCTTCTTCCCTAACCAGTTGAATATAAGTAATTAACCGTTTGAAAACATAAATACTTAGAATTCAAAAAAAGAAAACATATATACTTCTATTTATTTCCAATTTTCTATTCAATCCAACGAAAAGTTCAAACACGTTATCTTTAACGTCTATAGATCAATTGTATAAATCCACAAGGAAAAACATTATTATATAATTAATTATCGATATAGTTATTATGTTCATGTATATATATTTAGATCGCCAAGAAGACAAAAAAACCAATCATGAAGAGACTTGATATCATTACCATCATACTCTTAGCTTACACGGCGGCTATGGTGGCCGGACAACAATGCGGCAGCCAAGCCGGTGGTCAGACTTGTGCCGGCAACATCTGTTGCAGCCAGTACGGCTACTGCGGCACCACCGCCGACTACTGTTCTCCGGCCAACAACTGTCAGAGTAATTGTTGGGGAAGTGGGCCTAGCGGACCGGGAGAGAGCGCGTCGAACGTACGCGCCACCTACCATTACTATAACCCGGAGCAGAATAATTGGGATTTGAGAGCCGTGAGTGCTTATTGTTCCACGTGGGATGCTGATAAGCCGTACGCGTGGCGGAGCAAGTATGGTTGGACCGCCTTCTGTGGACCGGTTGGTCCTCGTGGTCAAGCTTCTTGCGGCAAGTGCCTTAGGGTAAGTCATTTTGATTTTTTTTCTTCTAAATTCTTGAATTGCAAATCCTGTTATAAGTAGGGGATATGTGCATACTAAAGAAATATTCGGACATACTTGAAAAAGAAAAAACATGTATCACCATAATCACATATTCAAACATTTGTCTTTTTCATAACTTTTTTTTAATTACGAAATTTTTAAAATTGCATTTTAATGTTGCTTGTTAAATGCTATTTGTGATTTCTCCCTCTTACATATAATGAGACTATTTTTAAAGATGTCGATTTTGCTTGAGCTAGCTGATTTTATTACCGGCCGATTAAAATAGTGATTAATTAACCGGGGGATTTGAAATGGATGTTTAGGTGAGAAACACAAGGACAAATGCAGCGGTAACGGTGAGAATAGTGGACCAATGCAGCAATGGAGGATTGGATTTGGATGTTGCAATGTTCAATAAAATTGATAAAGATGGTCTTGGCTATCAACAAGGCCATCTCATTGTTGATTACCAATTTGTTGACTGTGGCAATGAACTCATTGATCAGCTTGATGATTCGAAAAACATCCTTATTTCGGCCATTGATCGCGTTTGATATTATGTAATGATTTTCGAGGTCGAGATCGATCGGTCCACACATAAAATAATAAAAGACGTCTATGTCGAGGGATACGTTCGTGTTGTTCTTGGCATTTTTCTTCTTCTTTCTTATCAATAAGAGACGGAATTATTGAATTTCCAATATTATTTTAGATATATACTACGATACTAGTGCATACTTATTACATATTACCAAACGATACTAAATCATTTGGTAAGTGTTTAGAAAATCATTTGTTCATAAAAAAAAATATTTGTCATGGACCGGTATTGAAAGCATCATTATCCATGATACCCACATGGTATCATTAACATTAGTATAATATTAATTTTAATAATAATTTAATCTTTGAGACTCTTTAAGAATTTTTTTAGTTTTGTATGTTTAATGGTGATACTCAATGAAATTCTAAAAAATAAAATGAAAAAAATCAAATTAATATATATAAATATAGAAGATTTTATAAAAACTTTAATTTATTATGTTTCATATTACAATCCGTTAAAACAAATTAAAACATAAAATCGCAAAATTTTTGGGTACAATTATTGGTATGTACATGTATCCAAATTTTTTGGGTACAATATTATGACTCGATCCAAATCTGTACCTGATCCGAAATCTTACAAGCACCTGTATGAGTATAAAAGTTCTATATCCGACAGACCGATAGGATCCGACCTGGATCTGACCCGTATGTCCAAATCTATTTAGAAAAGAAAAAAATTTCTAACGGCCCAATCCGGAATCGCCCCATAGCTCCTGATACCGTCTCTTGATGATCTGTCTCACGCACAAATCATGCTTTTACTAAGTCAAAATTAATTTTTTATTCAATTATTTTTTATGATATCCAATATAACGTTCTACGTACGGTTATATACTAATGGTGGTCTTGGCAAAGACGTGCACGTTTTCACTTTTTTTTTTTTTTTACTAATGCTAACTTGGTAAGTCCTCTATTTCCCCTGTATCTAGGTACTTATTACTTTGAAACAAAATATTTTTTTTATCAGAACATAATTTGAAAGAAAAAAACAATTTGCATTTTTCACTTTTCTTCACGAAATTTCGGGTACATGTAGCATACATTTTCCGATATTTGATTTGAGTATCTCCTTCTACGGAAATTAGTACATGATAAGATCGTATTGAAGTTAGAATTAAATGTAAATTGATTTAAACAATTTTATATTAACGAACCCTAAACTCTAAACCCTAGTATACAACTGTACTTGCATAACTGTAAAATTTCATCTATATTACAGATGAAAAAAAAACTACGTAATCAGTTTATTATTCCGTATGTTTTTTTTTCAAATCTTTTCTCCAACATTACTTAAAATTGAGAAAAGTTCAACCGAACGTGATAATAAGCGACTAGAAACGTCTCCCAAGAATAGTAAGTACATTGAATATTCAAATCAAAGCCAAAGAAAATCACACACAACGGTCCAAACTTGTTATTAGGCCAAGCTAGTAATTTCATAGTATATAGTCTTCTATAAATAGACTTTCATTAATTCTTTATTTCTATCCATCACAAATTTAAATTAAAGAAAACCCAACAATACACAAAGAATGTCAAGACTTAGCATATGTGTGTTTGTGTTGCTATGTGTGCTTGCGGCTAAAGCAGCCGCTCAATCCGCTTCCAACGTAAGATCAACTTACCATATCTACAATCCTGCCCAAAACAACTGGGATCTTTACCGAGTAAGCGCGTATTGCTCGACGTGGGATGGGAATCAACCGCTTGAGTGGCGTCAGAGATACGGCTGGACAGCTTTTTGTGGTCCGGTTGGACCGCGTGGTCGTGACTCTTGCGGTAGATGTTTAAGGGTATGCCATTTAAATATTTTGATCCATTTAAAAAAAAAAATCACGTTTTGAAAAAGCTATTTTCATTCCATCTAATATTTTTATGTCTAAAACGAATTATTAATATGCAAAAACATAAAAACGCAAACGCAGGTGACGAATACCGGGACGGGAACGCAAGCAACGGTGAGAATTGTGGATCAGTGTAGTAACGGTGGTTTGGACTTAGAAGAAGGCGTTTTCAGACAGCTTGATACTAATGGTCTGGGAATCGCTCGTGGCCACTTAATTGTCAACTATGAGTTTGTTAACTGTTGAAGATCTTCATGTTCATCTAATAATCATAATAAGAGAAAATAAATGTCTTTATCTTTCATGTTAAAGATTAAACCAAACAAAATAATGTACTTGAAAATATAAAATAGTAATTTTGATATCAGTATGAACAGTGAGCGTATAAATGCAATGCCAAGCTAATTTTTGCATATGTAAGATAAACTCAATATTTGGATTTGAATGTGGTTGATAACACTATTGATAACACTAGTGCAAATTACCAATCGTTATATAGATATTGTTATTCATATAATCATTTGTGAGAGATATATGATTTTTTTTCCTATTCATATAATCATATGTGAGAGATATATGATTATTATTATTTTCTCTGATAAACAAAAAAAAAATCATATATCTCTCACATATTCAAATAAATCCAAATCTATTATGTCCAAATATTAACTTTTGTGGATGTAATAATCTGATTTGCTATCCGGATTTCTCTTTGGTATTTACATTGGATTCATGAATATTTTTGATAACATTTTTTTTACATCTATACGTTCGATCACATAAATCAAATATTGAAATATTCTAAATTGCATATTTATGTATTTAATGTCAATATATACTCGGATATCTTAGATCAACTAATAATAAAACAAGTAATATATAGTTTGGATGGTAACATAAAGTACAGTTGATACTAAATACTCATTAGTCATTTCATTACATAACACTTACCGGCAACAGCAAACAAGTAATCAAATTTTGTTATCTATTAACTATCCAAAAATTCCGGGAACTTTAATTTTTTGACCAAGTACGATACAATTACAAATAATGTCTAAAGACTAAGAGCACCTCCATTGCAAAGTTCTCAAAGAGTTTTTTAACATTAAGAATAAAAAAAAATTGAAAAAAATAAAAAAGAGAGAGAGATGAATTTCTCAAATGAGAGACTTGAGGATAATAAGAGACTCTTATAACCACATGTCAAATTGTGAATGAGTCAATTTATTTTAAAACATTAAATATTAGTTAAATAATTAAATTATGTTAAAATACTAATATTATTTAGTTTAGATACCCATTTAAGAAACCCAACCAATGTAGATGTTCTAAAGGGACATTACATAAAAATGTGTCAAATCTAATAAATGTTCAATCTTATTACCTCAAAAACTTCCGATTTCGACCACAAAGATTGAAAAGCCACCATAGCCATCTCCCAAGACTAGTAGTAATCCATTGAAAATTCAAACCCAAGAGGAATCATTCACAACGGTCCAAACTTTTCAATTTAGCAATTTATGCATTCTACGAAAAATAGTTCCCCTATAAATTTCTTCGTCCATCTTTGATTCAATCACAATACATTTTAAAGAACAAAACACATAATGGGAAGACTCAGCATTTGTGTGTTTGTTTTGCTATGCGCATTTGCGGCTAAAGCAGCCTCACAAACCGCTTCTAACGTAAGGGCAACTTACCATTACTACTATCCCGAACAGAACGGTTGGGACCTTCACAAAGTAAGTGCGTATTGCTCGACTTGGAAAGGAAACCAACCGCTCGAATGGCGTAGGAAGTACGGTTGGACAGCTTTTTGCGGCCCGGCTGGACCGCGTGGTCGTGATTCTTGCGGAAGATGCTTAAGGGTAAGTACTTCACACACCATTACCAAAATCGCATTTCCGAAACGCCATGCATTTCTATATATAAATTAATTTCCACATGTCATGTATCCTGTTTTACATTTTGATACGTAATATACAAATAAGCAAAAACCAAAACGCAAAACGCAGGTGACGAATACTGCGACCGGAACACAAGCGACAGTGAGAATCATAGATCAATGCAGTAACGGCGGTTTGGATTTGGACGATGGCGTTTTCAGACAGCTCGATACTAACGGTCAGGGATACGCTCGTGGGCACCTAATTGTCAACTATGCATTTGTCAATTGCTAAAAAAGATCTTCAACTTCCTCCAATCACCACCTTGCATCTTATCTTATAATTATTATCACCTTTCATAAATTGTACGATAAAATAAAATGTCACGAGTTTAATATGTCACCACAATTGTGTACGGAGCTGTTTGTAACTTGTAAGTTATTAAGGAATAAATGAATTATCAAATATAAAATGTGAAAATTTCATATTCTCCTACCATAAATATCAGTCGTAACCACCATTTTTTTTTATCTAACTGTAAATCCGGATAAATAACCAAAACTGAGCACAAACGAAACTTTGTTCCTGAAGTTTTGAGTACATTTGAAGTAAAAATAAGCAACTGTGTAAGGGAGAGACAAAGATAAGAAACAGATCAAAACTTCATCTAGATTTGCATCTTGAAAATCTTATGATTTGTCTTCAATCTTGTCCTTGCCGTGAAATTTCCTTCCGGCATCTACGGCTTCTCTGTATAAGAAAGGGGAGAAAGAATCCGATATTTCGAAAACCCAATACAAAACAATAAAAATCAAACATCATATCGGTTTGAAACTAACCTGAAAGCATCAATGAGCTCTTTGCTTTCAGGGCTAAGCAATACTCCCTCGTAGAAAGCATTGGCTGCCTCGTCGAATCGCTGGAGATTCATCAGTAACACAGTGAGTTATATACGGTTTTATAGTTAAAAAGATCAGAGCATTTTTTAATGGAGATTGACTGTTTTTACCTGTAGCAAACGCAGAGCAGCGCCTTCTCTGAAACAACCTTTAGGCCAATCAGGTTTTAGTTCTCTGCAGGTTTTAGCATCGGATAAGGCATGCTCAGCTTTTCCTAACCGCAACCAGCAGAGGCTTCGGTTTGAGAATAAGGTATGATCCGTCGGGTCGAAGTCAATTGCCTTTGTTCAAAGAAAATGCCACAAAATCACAAAATGGACAGAAATTACAAAGATTTCTTTGATTGAAGAAGAAGTTTAGTGTTGAATACTTGAGTGTAGGCATCAATGGCCATCTGAAAATCCTTTCTGTGGAACGCGTCTTGTCCTCTTGCTTTTGCTTCTGCGGCTTTCGCCTTTGCTTCCGGAGAGACCTGTGACAGTTTAAAATTTGAGTAATAGAAAATTTGATGCAAGAGAAATACATATTGATCAAAGTGTGAAGTACCTCAGGAAGATCTTTCTTGATCCCATTCTCTCTGGATTTTGCCTTGTTTGAGTTTTCCTCTTGTTCCTGAAATTGTTAAGTTGTTTCAGACAAGAATGTCAGAATAATCGAGTCTAAAAACCAAGAGAGACGTAATACCAGTTCTTTGTTTGATTCCATGTGAGCCAGAATTCCATCTACTGTCCAATCTGAAACAGATTCGGGTTTTGTTGTCAACGGGAAGAGAATCTCAACAACCTTTCTGTTCTCTCTTAAAGATGCCACTTCTAATGGCCTATTTCCTTCCTGCAAATTACAGAGTTTACAGTTAAAAATTAGCAAAGTAACACGAGAAATTTGTATTCATATCGAATTAAATGAACAAAAAGAAAAAGGTTTTTTTGCTAACGAACTGATTTCGAAGTTCGGTTTTACCTCATCTTTCTGATTAGGATCAGCCCCAGCTTTAAGCAAACAATTAATTAACTCGAGATTTCCAATATCAGCTGCAATGTGCAACGGAGTTGCACCACCAGCGAAAACATTAGCTTTGGCACCGGCCTGTAATTACGAAAAAGAACAAAGCCTTTTTTTTGTTAGTTCTGATTTAAGATGTACAACAACCGAAACACCATAACACTAAAGACGAGGAAGATTCCAATTGCCAGACCTTGACCAACAACTCTAAACATGCTAGAGAACCCGCTGCCACCGCAGATAACAATGGTGTAACATTATCTTCCGTCTCAGCATTAGGCTGCAGAATCATTAAAGAAACAAACTTTAAGGTTTACACGAAATACGGTTTGGATGGACAATCAAATCAAATAGAGAAAATAAACAAAAAGTTTTACATCGGCATTGTGCTCTAACAAGACTTCCACAGCTTCCTTTTGGTCATGGCCAGCAGCCCAGATCAACGGTGTTCCAGACTCGCTTTCGGAATCAACAGAAACGCCTCTAGAAAGCAATTCCTTAAGCAACTCGATTTCACCTAATAAAATGTATGGAGAAGCCATATAAAGCGAAACAGAATAATTCATGACCTGAGAAAGTGAAAATGAAATAAATAACAAAGCAATTGATAACCGACCTGTCCCAGCCGCATGATGCAATGCCGTGGCTCCTAGCTCACTTGCTATATTAGGATCAGCTCCATGCTCTAAAAGATACTTTGCCGTTGCAATCTGTCCTTGCCTCGCAGCATGAACAAGCGGAGTATCCCCTGCAACATCATAACAATCTCACATATAAATTCTCAAATTAAATGAATTTTTGGATTATAAAACTGTTGCAAGTGTAAAATATAAGGAAACACGAACCAGCTTCATCTTTTGTGTTGGCGTCGAGTTTAAGCTCTTCCAAGAGATATCTGCAGACTTCAGTTTGTCCTTCTCTTGCAGCGAAATGAAGCGCCCCGCGTTTGTTTGCGTCTTTAATACTCTCAACAGTTTTGGCTAAATCTTTCCCTTCATCAAGCTGCTCCGCAACCTCTGCTTGGAGAAGATACATCAGAGACAAATCGACGCAGTATAACATAAGGAAGTTTTAATTAAACAAATATGTTAAATCAACGAACTCACTCTTAAGGAAATCAAGGTTTCCGGTACAAGCTGCATTCAGGAATTGCTGAACTTTCTCCCTCGCTAGAGTAACAATTCAATACGGAGGAAAAAAACAAAATTAGAGATACAACAAACTAGCAATGAAACTTATACTCACTCATCAAGTGTTCAACTTTCAATACCCAAATCAGAGCCAATTCATAACATTGATTAAAGTAATGCAGCAACGAAAAAAAAACGAAACTTTTTCATCAGATCAAATTCAAGTAAAGAAAACAAAGAGAACCCATCAAGGAATCTCGAATTCATGTGCATTCAAAGACAGATTTTTTCTTAACATATAGAAGCAGGAAGAGAGTTACAGACCTGCAAGAGCAGCAGAAGCATCAGAAGCCATGGCTGATACTAATCCCTAGATTACTTCTCGGATGAGTTACCGAACTTCGAAGTAGGTTTAAGTATCGGAATTAGCTCCGTTCGTCGGTATCGGAGTTTGTGTCTGAATTATCAGAAGCTTTTGTTTTTGTTTTTTCAATTTGCCCGGAGGCTTCTAGGTTTTAAGAAGATTCGAGAGGTATTACCTTTCAATAAATTTGAATTTAACACCTTCACTTATGTTGACTATTACAAAACACACCCATAACTTTTAAATTTTACTGAATACACCCTGACTTTTTAAATCTCTCCTCTGAACGTTAGATGCAAATTGGCTCGTTTTTTAGTTTGAAAATCGATTATCTTTCTAGCTAGAGAAAAAGGATCAAAAGAATTTCTCAATTTATTATCCAATCCAAGAACTGTTTGTTTTGTATACAGTTTATGAACAAGAAAGGCTTTTTTTTTTCTTCACAAAGTATATATACAGAGCCATAATCTTCTTCTCTTTTTGAACAATTTTCTTTCCTCCCAAAATTTTCTATCTTTTTTGGTTGCTTCTTTGTTTCTTCAGAATCCTCCTAATTTTAAAAGGATTCTTTGTCTTCCTATCTCTCATAAGAAAATCTGAGTGATTGAAGCTTACAATCACATATACACTCTCATCAATAAGACTGCATTACAGAGCATGCAACTGCTTGTGCCCAGTGTCTCAATCTCTGCTTCACTTGTTGAGGATCATCCCCTGCGAAAGAAAAAACCCAATCAAGTTCATGATTTTTTATCACAGTGATTGTTACTACATCCAAAACCAAGCAGCATAAAGATATCTTTAATTACCTGGGCATAAGATCTTCAATGAATCTGAATCAGTTTTCTTCGGGCTACAAGGTATACTGTACGAGAAAGTTGATGCAGATGCGCTGCTGCTACGGCTGCTGCTAGGTGAAGGGAGAGGCGAGAGCTGACGATTGACTGCAAAGTAAAGATCAAGAGCTGGTAATGTATTGCAGAGCTTTTGTCCAGCTTCTTCATTGAAACCGAAACCTAGCTCAATAGATCCTTTTAGCTCGTTTAAATCCTCATCGGTTAGTTTCGTGTGTTCACTAAGATTGTCTGAAATGCCTTTATGAAGCAGCTTCTTCTCCTGAATCATTATCATCTGCCGTCTTCTTCTTTCCCAAGCAACATCTCGTGGTGTCTCACACATAGATAGTTGTTTCGATAACCGTTGTTTTGGTTTTTGTGAGGCCACCGGCGTTGTTGGTGTCGTTGTTCTGACCTGGGGAAGCGCCGGTGTTAAGATTGGCAATGTAAGGCCTTCTCTTCTTCTCACCATTGTTTTTGATGTGTATATAAAGCAGAGTGACCGGAAGCTAATGTGTTATGAAGAGGTGGCTTGTGGATGCAAATAAAGGTTCTTCTTTCTGATTTTTATTACCTCTTTAAGAGATTATGAAAGCTTTAAGCTTTTGAATCTTGTGGATTTTTTTTAAATGTATGTTCTTTGTCTGATGGCCGCGTACGAACATATAACGCGGCCAACAAAGAGGTTAAAACGGGTCGGGTTGATCAGATGTTATCTTTATGCCCTTCTCTAGTTGGATTTTGCCCAACCCGACCAGATAACCTTTGAGGAGACTCCAGGTGCTTTAATGGAGGATAGCAAAATAGTTTCCACCATTGATCTATGCAATGGATAGAGGCTAAAGCTATTTTCCTCCATTGTTTAAATTTGATGATTGACTAAACCAGATATTCAGGGACTTGCTTTGCTTTGACCATTCCAAGAAAAGACTTAAAAAAAATTATCTTAATCTATCTCTATCAAAATCAAATTTTCATAACATTTCGTATAATGTTTGTAACAATATGGTTTTGTAGGTTTCTATATTTAGATTAAACGAATTCCATGTTGCAGTCAAAGGAGAAAAGTCTTTTGCATTTCTCTAACTATATGCTAAACATAGCTTGTTCGAGTAATCCTCTCCTCCATGGATTCTCTAACTACTTCTGTTTCTCTTTCAGACAGAAAAACGGAGAATGAGAAAACACCAGTAACCTCATTGTAGAGAAAACTAATCAGACAGAGAGAGAAAATAGAAAAGGAAGAATAACTTACCTTGCGATTTCTGTCTTGCCTGGTTTTTGCTTCTTGTTGATCCAGGCAAGTCCTGTTCTGAGTTTCCATGGTTAGGTCTTAGAGAAAATAAGAAACAAGCTTCCAGATTTATTTGCAGGCGTAAAAGACAACGCCTTCTCGATCATAATATCTTGTGAAACAAGGAAGCTTTTCTCTTTTTTCCCTTTTTCCTTTAGGCCAGAGAGTTTCTACCCGTTGATGTGTAAGCCATGAACGGGAAAGCTCGGATTCTCCTTCCTCTCTTGTGTCTCTCTATTCTCCTGGTTTCTCCAACCAGATCTAACGGTCAAGATTTCGCCCTGAGCTGCGGGGCAACAGAAGCTTCTACAGATCCGGATAAGAAAAAATGGGAACCAGACACAAAGTTTCTGAAAACAGGAAACTCTATCCACGCAACAGCTACATATCAAGACCCTTCACTGCTCTCTACGGTTCCTTATATGACAGCCAGAATCTTTACAGCTCCAGCAACTTATGAAATCCCGGTTAAAGGAGACAAAAGGCATTTGCTCCGGTTACATTTCTACCCATCAACATACACCGGTCTCAACATTGCCAACTCGTATTTCGCTGTGGCAGCTAATGATATTACCCTATTGAGCAATTTCAGCGCCGCTATCACATGTCAAGCCTTGACACAAGCTTATCTAGTTAGAGAATATTCTCTTGCCCCCACCGAAAAAGATGTTTTGAGCATCACTTTCACCCCATCGGACAAGTATAAAGACACATTTGCCTTTATAAATGGTATTGAGGTGGTTCAGATGCCGGAGCTGTTTGATTCAGCGGTTCTTGTTGGTTTCGCGGATCAGACAGCAGATGCCAAGACCGCGAACCTGCAGTCAATGTTTAGGCTTAATGTCGGTGGTCAAGACATCCCTGGAAGCCAAGACTCTGGTGGGTTGACAAGAACTTGGTACAACGATGCGCCTTACATATTTAGCGCAGGTCTTGGTGTTACACTTCAAGCAAGCAATAATTTCAGGATCAATTACGAGAAAATGCCGGTCTCTACAGCTCCAGCAGATGTGTACAAGACCGCTAGATCTCAAGGTCCAAACGGAGATATCAACATAAAATCCAATCTTACATGGATGTTCCAAGTCGATACAAATTTCACATACATCCTCAGACTCCATTTCTGTGAATTCCAGCTTTCCAAGGTCAACCAGAAGGCTTTCAACATTTACATCAACAACCGAACCGCGCAGGTAGATCCTGCTCCTGCAGATATAATTGCGTGGACAGGAGAGAAAGGAATCCCGACTTACAAAGACTACGCGATATTTGTTGATGCCAACACCGGAGGCGAGGAGATTACACTTCAACTGACTCCATCAGTTATTGCTAAACCGGAGTATTATGATTCGCAGCTTAACGGGTTAGAGATTTTCAAGATGGACACCATGAAAAATCTTGCGGGTCCAAACCCGGAGCCATCGCCTATGCAAGCTAACGAAGAGATTAAAAAAGAATTCAAGAACGAAAAGAGAACTGCTTTCATCATTGGCTCGGTTGGAGGAGTTACAGCGGTTTTAATCTTTGCGTTGTGTTTGACGGTCTATAAGAAGAAACGAGGATATCCAGGAAGCGACTCTCACACTTCAAGCTGGCTTCCTATATATGGAAACTCAACCACATCAGGAACCAAATCAACAATCTCAGGTAAGAGCAACAATGGAAGCCATCTATCAAATCTTGCAGCAGGTTTATGCCGTAGATTCACCTTGCCCGAAATCAAACACGGAACTCAAAACTTCGATGATTCCAACGTCATTGGAGTTGGAGGGTTTGGTAAAGTCTACAAAGGAATTATAGACGGTACAACCAAAGTAGCAATCAAACGATCAAACCCAAATTCAGAACAAGGACTCAACGAATTCGAGACAGAAATCGAACTCCTTTCAAGATTAAGACACAAACACTTGGTTTCCTTGATCGGATACTGCGACGACGGAGGCGAAATGTGTCTCATCTACGACTACATGGCTCTAGGAACACTCCGTGAACATCTCTACAACACAAAGAAACCACAATTAACTTGGAAACGAAGGCTAGAGATCGCCATTGGAGCTGCAAGAGGATTACATTACCTTCACACAGGAGCAAAGTACACGATCATACACAGAGACGTTAAAACAACAAACATCTTGGTAGATGAGAACTGGGTAGCGAAAGTTTCCGACTTTGGATTATCCAAAACAGGACCAAACATGAACGGAGGTCATGTAACAACAGTCGTCAAAGGAAGTTTCGGTTATTTAGATCCAGAGTATTTCAGAAGACAACAATTGACTGAGAAATCAGATGTTTACTCATTCGGAGTTGTTCTATTCGAAGTCTTATGCGCAAGACCAGCGTTAAACCCTAGTTTACCCAAAGAACAAGTGAGTCTTGGAGATTGGGCAATGAATTGCAAAAGGAGAGGGACATTAGATGACATAATCGATCCGAATCTGAAAGGGAAGATTAACTCCGAATGTCTTAAGAAATTTGCAGACACGGCGGAGAAGTGTTTGTCGGATAGTGGATTAGAAAGACCGACCATGGGAGATGTGTTGTGGAATCTTGAATTCGCGCTTCAGCTTCAAGAAACTGCTGATGGGTCTCGTCATCGGAATCCGAACAGTGGAGGTAGCTCCGAGGATGTCGGTGGAGGAGGAGGTGTGGCGGTTAACGTCATCGGAAGAATCGAAGAGCACGACGTGAGTGATCTTTCATCAGAAGACAGCAGTGGAATATTTTCTCAGATTGTAAATCCTAAAGGACGATAAGGTAATTTCACAACTCTGTATTACAAAGAGAAAAACAAAAAAGATTTGATGTTAATGATCTTAATTTTTTTTGTTTTTTTTGTTTCTGTGTGTAATTGACAGGGAAAAAAAACAAAAATCAAAGGTGGTCCAAGTGATTTTTCATTTATTTTGAGTGGTAATTGTTATTAATTAATCAAATACATTTGTGAAAATTATATAATCCCTTGTGATATTTTTACATGTAATTAACAATATTGTATTACGGATTCATAGTTAGAATTTTTATATGGTGATTATTGTCATAATTTTTGTCCATTTATTGTCAGCTAAAAAGCTTAAAATCTAGAAACGAGTAATCGTATGTATTACTGAAAAATTTGAGAGAAATAAAAGCAAAATCTTTCAATTTAGCTGTTAAAAAAAAATGGCAATTTTCCAATTTTGCCCTTATCGAGAAAACGGAAACAAAATCCACAATAAAATCCCTAAAGCAAAATCTTTCACTCTGTTTCTCCCCAAACACACTTCGCGTACATTCCTCCTTTTCCATTCGCCGTCGAATCACACCATTGTTGCCTCTCCGTTCATCCTTCGCCGCCGTCTCTCTTATCTCCGTCGACCCTTTTAGTAAAATTCGTCCTTTTCCGTTCTCTCTTCCTCAATTTCTGGGTACGAAGATCAATGGCGTTATAATTCGGGGATCAAGATTGGTTTGTAAATCTAAACTCAAGTCTGCATCTTATAGCTCCGAGTGATTGTCTAACGGTGAGGCCATTATCTCTTACTCCCAGTGAAAGCATGGCTTACGGTGGTCCGTCGATGAATCCTCCGGCTATGAGCGGCGCGGTTCCGGGGTCTAGTAATCTCAAGCAGGTGAAATTGGAGAGGGAAAGCGAACTCAGGATCGAAGTCTCTGAAGAACCTCTCAGCCTCCGTGTGGTGAATGGGACTGCTGAGATTTTCGGCTCTGAATTGCCTCCTGGAAACAGCCTTACCTTCCCTCCTCGCCTGAAATTTGCGGTATGTTTTTACTTTATACAATTCTTGTCTTTTGAGAGCGATTGTAAGCATTATGATTATGAACTGTTAGATCTATGGTTATCTTTCTCGAATTGGGTTCTTGTTTGGTTATCGAATTCACACTTTGGCCTTGGAAAGGTGCATCCTTTGTGAGTGAAGATTGATGGTCTTTTAGGTTTAAGCTTTAGGTAGTAAATGAAGATTCTGTTGCGTAGTTAAGAGTTGTTAAGTTGGTTGTATAGAGAATTATACACTCGATGATATATGTGATTCTGCCTAGTTTTTTTTCCTTCTGGTAATGATTTATATAATCCAAAAGATCAAAGCTTTGAAACCTTGTGTTTACCGTCTAGTCCCCTTTCGATTATTGTCAGGTTTTCACCTGGTATGGAGCGACGATTGAGTTGGATGGTGTCACGGAAACTGACTATACTGCAGATGAGGTAAGGTTCTTGATTCATTCCCTACCTTTAGATATTTAGAGCCAAAATAAGAAGTTTACTAACAATGTATCGGATTCTAGACACCGATGGTCAGCTACATTAATGTGCATGCCATACTAGATGCCAGGAGACGTTTAGCCAAAGCTTCCTCACCTGATGACGCAGAATCTTCTCAGGTACTTATCTTTGATGATTTCATTGTTGTATGCTATATTGGCGAGTTAAAACACTTGGTTCTTAATAATCCTCTTAATGCAGGGACCTCGGGTTATTATAGTAGGGCCTACGGATTCCGGGAAGAGCACATTGACAAAGATGCTTCTTAGTTGGGCAGCCAAACAGGGATGGAAACCTACATTTGTAGACCTTGATGTTGGCCAAGGCTCGATCACAATACCAGGATCTATTGCTGCTACTCCTATAGAAATGCCACTGGATCCAGTTGAAGGGTTTCCTCTAGATATGGCCCTCGTGTACTACTACGGCCACGCAACACCGAGGTAAGTGATTTTGAAATTATGCTTCCCCATCATATATTATTTCTCTTGGCGAATATAAATGTGATCTGTGGTTATTCCTCTCTCAGTAATAACGTTGAACTGTACAAAGCTCTGGTGAAAGAGCTTGCTCAAGTACTGGAGAGACAGTTTGTTGGAAATCCCGAATCTCGAGCTGCTGGAATGGTGATCAACACAATGGGATGGATCGATGGCGTCGGTTATGAGGTAAAACTTATATCCTTCTTAGCGTATTTTCTTGTAAAGTTAGCTCCTTTTTAGCGTATTATCTGCTTAAAAAACTGTTGGGTTAAAGAAATCTGTGTTTGCTTTGCAGTTGCTTCTCCACGCAATCGATACATTCAACGCCTCAGTGGTACTTGTATTGGGTCAGGAAAAACTCTTCAGCATGCTTAAAGATGTGCTGAGAAGTAAGAGTAACGTCGACGTCGTGAAACTTCACAAATCAGGTGGAGTTGTAGCCAGGACCAGTAAAGTCCGTCAAAGAGCAAGGAATTATAGAATTCATGTAAGTAATTTCAGTTTCATATCTTTTAATAGCCCTTTTCATTCTTTTACAGACTGAATTTTGAACTCGGCAACTTAATTTTCCAGGAATATTTCTATGGTCTATCACAAGAACTCTCACCATATGCCAATACAGCCGGTTTCTGTGACCTGCAAGTGTTCCGCATTGGCGGTGGACCACAAGCTCCAAGATCAGCTCTTCCAATAGGGTCTGACCCGGTTTCTAATCCGTTAAGGGTAACGCCTGTAAATATCGATGATCGGGATCTGCTGCATTCTGTTCTCGCTGTCTCATATGCAGAAGAACCAGACCAGATCATCTCAAGGTAATCTCGAGAATGTTCTTGCTGTTTCAAAAAAAATCAAAAGGCTTGTGTTTTTCTTTGGTCCTCTCGTTTGTTGATCTCTCGCTCTGGTTCTTTGTATGCAGCAATGTTTCCGGGTTTGTGTATGTGACGGAAGTTGATGTGGCGAGGAAGAAGATAACGTTTTTAGCACCCTCGCCTGGGATATTACCCAGCAAGATCTTGGTAGCTGGATCTTTGTCATGGCTCGAGTCATTAGAAGCAAGAAGATGATTGATTAAAACCAGAGAAGAGAGATAGAGCCATGTTATTTGCTAAGAGAATGATGCAAATTCTCTGTTTCATGTAATTTTAATTACAGATTAGCCTTTTTTCTATATAAATTTTTGTTGTTGTGGATTAGGTTGGATTTTCTTTTGTAATTTGATACTAGTACTAAATAAGAAAATAATATGATGCTCATTTAAATCCTCAAAAGTGTGAAATGTATTCCATTTTCGTAATTAATTACAACTTTTGCTTTTCAAAGATATCCGAAGATAAGATGTTTAAGATACATTATCTAATTTTGCCTAGAAAAAAATAACATTCTATATTCTGATATGATTTTAATCATTTCGAAAAAGAGTAGGTGCAAAGTAGGTCCATTAGTAGGGACCCACCTAGAAATCTTTAACAGAGAGAGTTGTGTTTTTTTCTCTCCTCTCTCCTCTCTCCTCTCTCCTCTGAGACTGCGACGACCACTTCTCTGCTCCACGGTCTTCTTTACTGTATTCCACTCTTATTATTTTTTATTACACAACTTTAGCTTTTTGTTTTGTTTTGTTTTTAAATTGAATTTTTGTCTCCTTGAGATGTTGAATAATTATTTATTTAATTTTGAAAAATATTAATGGGGGAATTTTTAAGTAAAGTGGAGTCTTACCTCTTCCCCACCCACAAAGCAGAGAAAGCAAAAGTCATAACCTTTGACACTTTTCTCAACATTTCTCTCTACAAAGAAACAAACAAGATCAATCTTTCTCTTTTTTTCTATTTTATCCTCATTTCCTGGGTGATTGATTTCTTCCTCTTTCTTGAGCTGCTTTTTTTTTTTTTTTTTTTTATCTTCTGGGTTTTCTTAAAGATCTCATTTTTCTGTTTATCTCTGAAATTTCAGGAAATTTTCCCTTTTTTCCCCTTCTCTTGAGCTAATTCTATCTTTTTAGGTGTTGAGAAAGATCTCATCTTTTGGCTCTTGAATTTAGCAATCTTCCTCTGAAGTTGTTTTGGAGAGATTCAACATTTGGAGGAAGGAACTTATGGTGATTGGTTTCTTTTTAGGGTTTTTAGGTGTTGAGTTCTGGATTTTTCACGCGCCTTGGATTTGATCTAATCTAGCTTTGAATGTACATGTCTTATCTGTTTAGATTCACTGGGATTTAGAATTTGGGATCTTTTGTTATGGGTTGAAATTTCCATCTTTGTAAGGCTTTTTAGGGCTCTGTGTTTGATATGATTCTCTAGGGTCTTGTGAGATCTGTGTGGTTGATTTAGTTTTTGAATTGAGAAATTAGGGTTTTTCTTGTTCTCTCTTATCTGTAAAAAAAAAAAAAAAAAAAAAAGTATGGAGGAAGTTGAAGCTGCTAACAAATCAGCTATAGAAAGCTGTCATGGAGTCTTAAATCTTTTATCAAAAAGTGATCCCAAATCCCTAATGGTTGAAACAAGAGAAGCAGTTTCCAAGTTTAAGAGAGTAGCTTCTTTATTAACCAGAGGAGGGTTAGGTCATGGGAAGTTTAGGAGAATCAACAAGTTTAGGTCATCTTTTCCTCAACATATCTTCTTGGAGAGTCCTATTTGTTGTGGTAATGATTTGACTAATGATTACACTCAAGTTCTTGCACCAGAGCCTCTCCAGATGGTTCCAGCTCCTATTGTCTATGATGAGATTGACCAGAAGCACCAGTTGGGTCATCCTCCGTTGATGCTTAGTCACAAAATGTGTGTTGAGAAGTCGTTTCTGGAGTTAAAGCCACCGCCTTTTCGAGCTCCTTATCAGTTAATCCACAACCATCAGCAAATAGCTTACTCCAGGAGCAATAGCGGTGTGAATCTTAAGTTTGATGGATCTGTTAGTAGTTGCTATACCCCGAGCGTATCAAACGGATCAAGATCGTTTTTGTCATCTCTTAGTATGGATGCTAGTGTGGCGGATTACGATAGGAACTCGTTCCATTTAAGCGGATTGTCCCGTGGCTCTGACCAGATATCGCAGCATTCCAGGAAGATGTGCTCTGGTAGTTTGAAATGTGGAAGTCGAAGCAAATGTCATTGTTCCAAGAAAAGGTTGGTCATTTTCTTTGTGGTTATGTGACCCTTTTATTGTTTTTGTATCTCTTTGTAAATATTTGTATCTTTTACAGGAAACTGAGGGTGAAACGATCAATCAAAGTGCCTGCAATCAGTAACAAGATTGCGGATATTCCTCCCGATGAGTATTCATGGAGAAAATACGGGCAGAAACCGATAAAGGGTTCACCACATCCACGGTACATATACATCTTGTGGTGTAAGATTCTTCTAAATATGTGTCCATTTAATATAATTTCCTTCGTTTGTAGGGGATACTATAAATGCAGCAGTGTGAGAGGTTGTCCAGCAAGGAAGCATGTGGAGCGATGTATCGATGAAACTTCGATGCTAATTGTGACTTACGAAGGCGAGCATAACCACTCAAGAATATTGTCTTCACAATCAGCTCACACCTGATGAAACCGAGTCGGCGCTTATCTTTCCTCATCCACTCTCTGATTCGAAGAAACAATGAATTAGATTCGAGATACCGGTCTTTGTAACTGTGATTTGCAATTGTATATTTCACATTGACATGAGTTGTAAGAGCACTTGTGAGCTCGGATTTACCGAAAAGCAATCATGAATTTGGCTTTTGCCAAGTGTTTTCATATCTACAGATGGGTTGTAGTTTATAGCTCACCAACGAGGAATACTGAAAATGGGAGTCTGTGAGTGGAAATTGAAGTCAGTGTAAGCTTGCTTGACTCCTAATTAATTACATTGATGGGTTTTGCTTCGCGGGTTAAGACTACGATTAAATTTTGTGTTGTGTAATGAAGCAATCTTTGGTTTGCAACGAAAGGATGTCTTAGATGCTTCTGATGATTATCGGTAAACCAAGTATGTAAAGTGTACACTCAAGTCACTGTAAGCTTTGCAAACCTAATCTGCATCTATGGAATTTCCTTCACAGAAGTTGATACGCTTTAGCTTCTCCCGCCAATGTTAAACCCGGAAACTGCCCAATATCATGACCAGCAAGAGGACTTAACCTGTCATGTAAACCGATTGCAAACTCTTCCGGATTAGCTTCACCCTTCTGTAAGAAATCAGCAATCTGCAGGGGAAGACAAAACATTTGTAATCTTTTCTTCTGCAATAAGCAGATTTTTAAGACAAGAACGCAGCCTTGTTAACAAGAGTCATTATAGGAAAAGCTTTCTTACATGGTTTCCGAGGGCTTCGCCGCTTAAAGCTGCAGATTCTAAGTTAGAACCGAGAAGCCAGTCACCGCATATACCAGCACGGCCTTGTGGATCAAATATACATGAAACTGCAGGAGTGTTCTTTGGAAGAGCTGCTCCCCTGTAAAAGAATATCGAATCACTCCACATATCTTCAAACATTTTAGCAAACTCTATACAATTTTTTACTTACCATAGCTGGAGACGTGTATAAACCGGTTTAGGAAGCGAGCCTTCAGGCAAGCCCAATGCGTTTTCCACACCTTGAAGCATACCGGCTCTAACTTTCTCTGATGTCACCGTTGGGATGTTTTCCTAAGAGGAAGGAAACCAATTGGTTTCTACAGTTTTTAACATTCACGTTGTAAGCTTTGAAGAGAGAAAACTAACCTGAGGAACTTTGTTCTGCTTTCCGTATGTTGCAGTACTGAAAAAAGTCCAACAATGTGAAGCTTTGTCATTTCCAAGCTTTACAGAGTTGTTTCCCATCCAAGACAGTGATTCCACTCCTTTCACAAACGCTCCCTCGAAGTTTACAGTAGGAAGAGGATCATCGAAAGCTGCTAATAGCGCCCATATGGAACTCAGATCCAGTTTCTACAACAACAAAAAGAGGATTGTATGAGAAGAGGTCAAAGGGTTTAGAAAGATGATCTATTCCGCTAGATATTGTCTACCTTCATCTGTTTAGCAACTAAAGGCAAGCCTGATGCAGAAAGCAAACGATTCGCACATTTACCTGAACAAAAAGTGAACCATTTTGTATGAAAAAAGAAGATGTAACAAAGCATGCGAAGATAGGAAAAGAGATACAGATACGCTTCTTACCGTTATGAGCAATGACAATTACATCAAACTGACCACGAGGAGTTCCATTCTCACTTAAGTGCCACATTCCATTTAATGGTTCCAGCTTACTAATCCAACAAGGCCTCACCAAATTAACCATTTGACTCTGCAACAAATCAATCAGCATTCCTTACTTCAGCTCACAAAAAGTAGAAAAAGACTCAACATTTTCTGCAGAAAGATAACATATCGCACCTCTAAAAGCAATGAATCAGCGAGCGATCGCATGCCATTAACCGCAATGTATCTTGGAGGAGATGATGGATGAAACGGTGAGAAACTACCCCCAATTTCAAGCTCTCCAACAACACCATTCCACTCTCGAACAAGTCCTTTCTCTATCCACCCACCGACATATCGGATAAACCGAGAATCATTCGCAGTGAAGAATTGAGCAGCGTGGTCGAAAATTAGTCCTTGTGGTTCAATAATCCTTGTTCCAAGTCTTCCTCCTAATCCATGTATCCCCTGCAATAAGTTACATCAACACAACACAACACAACAGAGTCTTAAGCACTGATTGCTCTGTCCAAAATTTTACTAATTCGATTCAATCAACCACATTTGAGCCCCAAAAAAGGTTGGATTTTTAAGTGAAATTACAACAGCAAAAAACACCCATAAACCACAAATTTCACATCACTTCACCTACCAATCTCTAATTCAGAGAGTTTGCAAAGGAACCAAACAGACGAACCGTGTCGAAAACTGTGGATTGGACGCCACGAGCTTCCAGGTTCTGTGCGCAGACAAGACCCGCCATCCCGCCGCCGATAATCGCCACGTGTGGATCTTCGGAGACACGTGCGGTGAAAGTAACCTGTTCTTGTAAGAATGATTTCTTGAGAATCGATCTTCTAGAAGTTCCATACTTTGAGGAATTTCGCCGTTTCTGGAAATTAGGGTTTCTGCTGCTGGGGTTTGACTTCCCGGAGTTCTTCTGAGAATCGCAGGTTGTGATTATTTTTCTGGTGGTGGTTGATAGATTAAGGTTTCTGGGTTTAGCTAGGGTTTTGAATTTCAGAGGATGGAGAAATGAAGAAGAGAGTGGGATGAAAGAAGTGGCCATGGTTGAATTTTGGAGGGAGGACAAAGATATAAGAAAAAAAACGCTTCGTGAGATTATCTGTTACTGTTATCTGTTAAAATCTCGAAACTGAAATTACCATTTTGTCCTCCTTCATATTTTCTTTTGTAATATATACTGTTATCAAGAACCAATACAATACAGTTGAAGTTATAATATTAATGGAATAATGTTGTTTTCCATTTTTTTTTTTTGGTCTAAAAAGTAATTTATTTGATAAACAATTCTGTGTATAAATTAAAGAAGGAGCACGGAAGACGGAGGAAAAAAGCAAATTGAAATCATGGAATTGAAGAAAATATCTTTGCTTCTTTACTTTCTATTCTTTCTCCATCTCCAGCACCACTTTCTTCACACGATCTCACGATTAGCTTCCGTTGATCCAAACCATGATAATCTCCAGGTCCAGGCAGCAGAATCGAACCCGTACGGTGACGCATTCGCCGGAAAATCGCAGGAATTAGCTGTCGTTGTTAAGAAGGGGAGCTTCGGCGGAGGAGGAGGGCGTAGTTTCGGCGGCGGAGGAGGACGCAGCGGAGGTGGAGGAAGAAGTGGCGAAGGAGGGAGGACTATCGGAGGAAGAGGAGGAATACGTCCGATTCCGATTTATGGCGGTGGATCGCACCACGGTGGTCACCGTTCAAGCGGAGGCCGGTTAAGTGCTAGTTGTTGGTTAGGTTTATCGACTCTAGTCGGTTTGATTTTGGTTGTTTAATTGATTTACCGGTTTAGGCTGACGGTTTGATGTCGGTTTTGCTTTCTACTCGTTTTGCTCTCTGGATATATCAAAACTCAAAAGTCTGTTAGAACTTATGAACTTAGTTACTGAAATAATCGGTTTCAACCCGTAAATAATTGTCTAGATAATTTCTTTTCTTTTTTTGTTACTTAATCCAAAAACACTCACAAATATACAAATTTCAACATTAGGAGGAAGTTCTTCAACAATCAACATAAAAAAGTTTCACGTTTACAATTAAAACCGAGAAGGTTACATTGTGTACCAAACATTTAGTACCGGAAATAACCGAAAAACAAATAGTCTTTGTTCTGATTTTAAACTTTCTCTGGTAAGATCAAAGTTAGTTTGAGTAGTAAACACAGACCAACAAAGCAATCATCATCTTCTTTCAAGCCTCACAAGCTTCTTCCGAGCACTCGTTAACCGGTTTCAATCCTGCTTTAGCCTTGCCAGATCTGACACGAGGGTTGTCTTGCGCGGCATTGGTGTTCTTGCTCTTGGGATCGTCTTTGTTCTGAACTGTTCCAGTACTGTGTCGGTTCCGGTTAGAGGCTGTCTTCAGAGTCTCTTCACGGGAAGACGAGCTGATTGCGTCGCTGAAGCTTTTTCTCCGAGAAAGGATGAGTTTTGGCGATTTGGGACGCGTCAAAGGAAGCTACAATGAAACATGACATGAGCTACTTAGTCACAATAACAATGCTTAGGACTCTGAACAAAGAGAGTGTTTTGGTTCGAAAAATACCTTCTTGAGCTCGGGTTTTGCAGGAGGTGCCTCGTAGTAGAAGTTGGGGACAGGTTTAGCCTTGAACTTGAGATTCTTTCTAAGTTGTTTCAAGGCTGCTTCTTGTTCTTCCTGCAAACCATTGAAATCAATTGAGGTTTTCGATTTTGAAAATCCGAAAAGACTGCATCTACTCGAAAATGTGTGCTTTACCTTTTGCCTTTGTTCAAGCTCGTTCCTTTCAGCTTCAAGCACTTGGTTTTTCTCTTCAAGCTTTTGGTAATACTAAGCCACAAAATCCCCACAAAAGATCAATCAATAAGTCAAATTATGTTTCTAATTATGAGTTTATGTTGGATTTTGTTAGCTTTGCTAGACAACTACCGCCTAATCAACCTCTTCAAAGACATTATTTGATTTATAACCGAGATGTGGAAGCAGAAACATGGAAGATTTACTCACCTCTTTACGTTTCTCGGCACGTTGAGCACTCCTAAACGTTGGAGCACTTCCATGAGTAACTCCAGACTTACCCATCCTCATTGATGTTGTAGCACTATGAGTAGATAGATATCGTTAAGGAACAATATCAGTTTTCTTAGCTATGAAATGCATATAAAACATAAGCATCAAGTATCAGATAATAAAGTCAAGCAAATCATACGAAGAAGCGATTGAGCAATTATCATCGTCATCGATATGCTTCTTGTTCTCGGGTTGCAATGGCTTCCTCACCGCAGGAACATGAACATCGTTCTACAAAAAAACATAAACAATCAGTTCAAATCGTCTTCAAGACTCTATCTTTTACACATCTCCTATCATCGACACAACATTATAGTTCCCAATTTTTCAAATACCTTTGAAACCTTAGCATTTCGGGTTTTAGGCGATTTTTGAGCTCCGATTTTCTCAGGAGTTTCGACTTTTGGTGCATTCTCGGAAAGAGAATCCTCCTCGGTGCATTCCTTGACTTCAAATTCCTCCTCAGACTCAGCTGCAGCTATCTTAGGAGCAACGTGAACTCTACCGCTTGAAACGTCGGCGTTTCGGTCCGTAAGCACCTCAACAACTTCTCTTCCCATTTCACCTGCTTTAATCACCCACCAAACCCAAAACAAAACAAAATAAAAAAGTCTCTCTGTTACACAGATTCTCAAAGACCCAATTTCAAATTGTAAGATCTCTCAGATTATCTACCCTAGCGACAAAAGTATAAAGTTTGCAACTTTTTCTTCATCTGACATTTGAAAGCTAGATTGTAAGAAAGGGAAATTGGTTAAAAGTTAGAACATTCTCGAATCTGAAATGGTACGGAAACTGTAGAGAGACAGATGAGAGAGTCACATAAGAACATTTCAAAAGTGAAACCAACACGTATAAACAACCCAGAAGAAGAAAGAGTCAAATTTTTAAAAAGTCGTAAATTTTGAAACCCAGATGGGCAATAATGGAGGAAAAATTGAAGATTTTGCAAACAAGTTTACATAATAGAACAAGGTTTTAGAGGAAGAACAGGTACCTAGAATTAGAAACAGAGAATGATGATTTGAAAAGATGAGGAAAGAAATTGTTCTTACGAGTCTTGTGTAGGATCAGGGAAGGATTCTTGTGCACCACCTCTGTCTCCTCTCTCCGATCTCCCGTGAGAATTTTACAGACAAAATAGAAATGAATGTCTTTATCCAGAACAAACTTGTCTCCCTCTCTCTTTCTCTCTCTCTCTCAAGAAAAAAAAATAGGATTTTTTGTTTTTTGTTTTTTTTTTTGGGCGGTGACTATTTTGGAATTGTATTCGTTAAGCGGTTTGGCTTATTTATCAGGAGTTTTCAAAATTTTAATTTTTTTTTTTTTTAGTCGTTTTCTTTATAATATTTTTTTGGATTTTCTTGGCGCTTTACATCACTTTTATTTTCTTTTATCTTGTTTTCAACTTAAAATTAATTATTTGAAATAGATGGACTTAATTCAGAAGCTTAATTACACCCATTGACTATTTGCATTTTGTTTCAAAATGTGGTTAGTAATATTACACATCAAATGTGGTAGTTTAGTACTCTTTCTCTGTAATCAATACTCATCATGAACCACAACTTACTATTTCTATTTTTGAACATTTTTTGGTTGAATTTTCTCTTAAGATATCAAAAATTGTAATCATTAATTTGGAAAAGAATGATGACTAATTGTCTAGATTTACCAGATCTAAATGATAGTATTTTATATCGAACATAAATTTAGATTACACACTTTGAAGTATAATTAGTTTCATCAGCCATATTGTTATATACTGAAAAAGACAAAATTACCTTTTTCAAAAAAAAAAAAAGACAAATTTAAGCTACAACGTAGTCTAATATATAATGACACTATATACTCAACTTATTACGTACTAATTGATTTCTCTATAAGAAAGAAATTCAAACTAATCAATAATCATCTCGGCCTGCTTGAAGTCACGAGACGAGAACCGATGTGACAAATACATCATTTAATAATAACCATAAATACCAATGTGACATGTAAACTCATTTAATAATAACCACCTCTCGGACAACGTGACACAACTATTGAATTATCACTACTTATTTGAATTTTTTCAAATATGTATCTAGTGTGTATTTTTTGCATCTAGTGAAAATGCTGCAATGTAAAGTACTTACTTACTTTGTAATGTAAATTAAAACAACAAGCTTTAGAAATGATTCATGCCTTTTCGAGTTCAAATCTCAAGATTATTTTTTTCTTTCCCTCGCTACTCTGTTTAAAATTTGCAGCTTTTTTAAAAGTTTTTCTTTGGTTGTGTTCCTACCATAACATACGTTCGTTACAGAATTTATACAAATTGAGTTTATATCAACTTATTGATATTTTGTTTGATAAATTTTACATTCACCTTATTTATATATTTCCAAAACCACTGAACACAATTAAAGTTCGTTTATATAACTATAAAATATATATAATACGCATATAAAGCAATTAAATTCATTTCAAATTCGTAAAGAAACGATTCAAAATAATAACCATTAATCAAATTTCATTGATTCTTAGTTTCTTATGCTTAGTAAATGGATCAAAAAGTTGGATTTTCATTCTTAATTATGAATCATTCATTATACTTTTCATATTTGTGTTTACCAGCTAACAGATTATAACAGAGTAAAAAACATTTTCAAATTTTGAACAATAACGATTTTTGCACCATTTATACAATTTGAGCATTCCACTATAATAATAGTCGTTAGCACCTTTTACGTAGTTTTAGACTTTAGAGTCAAAAGTCTAATAAACACACTTTTTGTTGTTGTTAGCAAACTTTCCAATATTATTATATATCAAATACAAAAAAATGCAAAAATCAAAGTAATTAATCACACACAGAAGAAAAACAAATAAACGTATAAACATTTGCTAGAAACGTCCAATTTCCGACCGAATACACGTTGTGTGTTATTTAAAAAAAAACAAACAAACAAAACGGTATTGATTTGAATGAATTTGGACCCACGTTGCATTGGAATAACGTAGGACCCACGTCGCAACTCAAAAATCAGAAAAATCTGTATCCTCTTTTTGGCGGCAAAATTCTTAACGAGGAAAATATATACAAACAAAAGGCAAATCGGTCGGTTGGTCCAACAAATGGTCCCAATTAAGATATGATTGCCTATCAAAATGCTGATAAAACCTTCAACGATATTGGTCTTTGTGTACTGTTGAAATGAACTATCTCGTTACTATTAAATGATTTATATACTATACAATATTAACGGAGAACAAATTGTGAATGATTTTGATGACAGTCCGTAGAATCAAATTGATCAGAAACTAAATTTTGTAATACGGTGTATCACCAATTAATATAAATCCAAAATTCAGGCCCATTTAAGTTACAGATATTCGAGGCCCATTTAGATTGATAAAGGCGCAAGTGCGCAACCATTAAACACCTCACAAACATAAGGGTACTCTCGTCATTTCAAAGTATATGAACCAATCCGTCTTTCGCTCTTACTCAGTCAAAGACGAACACGTGTCAAGTTTTTGTTGGTTTTCTGAAAGTCACGTCGAGTGCTATATAAATGCCGTTAAGCAACGCAACGGTTTTCTAATCCTCCCAGTAACAAACCAAAAGCGATCAGATCGAACATTTCCCGCGAGCGAGAGAGAGAAAAGTCTTCTTCTTCTTCTTCTTCGAGAGAAAGTTACGCAGAGACTGAAGTGTGATCGAAAATGGCGATGGAAGTAGCTACACCGGCACCGGCTCCGATCCCTGCACCGGAGAGAAACATCGTCCTTGCTCCGGTGACTGTTGAGACTCACAAGAAGAACAGGATCCAAGTCTCCAACACGAAGAAACCATTGTTCTTCTACGTTAATCTCGCTAAGGTACGTTTGATTTCTTTATCGGAACGAAAATTTTCACACCGGATCTATAGTTTTCCGATCAGATGAGTTTTTGATTCTCATAAATCGATTGATCTGTTTTACTGGAGATTGAGAGATGCGCTTAGAACATCGTTTGAGTCATTTCTAATTTGATCACTAGTATTTGCTTTGAATTGGTGTTTACTTGCCAGATCTGTTGGTATAATGAATCATGGATCGACGATCTTTAACCATTTGATTTAAAACTTGCGATTTGATATTTCTGTCTACCAAGTGTTTGATTGTATTGCCAAGAGAGTAATTGGAAGATTTCTGAAACAATCTTGTGATTGCATTGCGTTTGATCCATTCGTTGTATTATGCAGAGGTACATTCAGCAACACAACGAGGTCGAGCTCTCTGCACTTGGAATGGGTATAGATTTAATCTTCTGTATAAGAACTTAGACGGGTCTTTCCTCTTTGCGTATCTATATCTAATTGCATTCTTTTTATATAGCAATCACAACTGTGGTAACAATCTCTGAGATCTTGAAGAACAATGGATTGGCAACTGAGAAGAGTAAGTGAAAAACTTTCTTTTAACTTTCCTGAAAACACAAAATCTCTCGTACAATTCAAGAATCTGTTTCCATAATTGGTAACAGAAGTGTTGACATCGACTGTGGGAATGAAAGATGAGACCAAAGGAAGGATGGTGCAGAAGGCAAAGGCAAGTATTTTCTTTGAGATCTCCTTGATAACTTTTGATTTGATTTGTTATTTTACAATCTTCTTGTTGTTGTGCAGATTGAGATTGTGTTGGGAAAATCAGACAAGTTTGACTCTTTGGTGCCACCAGTGACCAGTGGTAAAACTCCGGAGGAGGAAGCTAATGCAGAGACGGAGGTTGAAGCTAAGGCTGCGTCTGTGGAAGTACAAGAAGAAGCTGCAACTACCGAGGCCTAGGTTTGAGAGCTGCTTTGAGATACACTACTACAGAAGGAAGATTGATTTCTTTCTCTTTTACTATGTTTTGTTTGTTTTTTCTGATTCGTTGTGACATATCGAATATAATACTCTAGATATGATAGTAATTGTTTTGTTTAGAAAGAAACTTATTTTAGTATTCTCCTTTCTGCTTCCATTACCCATTTCTATGAGATGATATGATATTTTTTTCCTCAAATTTATGTGTACAAAACAGTAAGCCGACTTATTTCGTGTCAAGCAGTCATACAGATGGCAACTAGTTTAGTGATAAAGAAAAAGTATTCATCATATCACACATAAGAAAAGATCAAGATTAAGATGTGAATGACAAAGACCACCATGTTCTGTGTGGTGATTACCTCTATCGGTTTTGGTATAATTTGGCCGATTGCTCTTTTTGAGTCGTAGTGTTTTGGATAATAGTTGTAACCTGAATTACCTATCCCCAGTTTTAATACACAAGCTCCTTTAGATGAAAAAGAAAAGTACAAAATCATTTGCAAAGCCTTTGGCTGTGATACTTATAGAAAGGCTTACCAATATATGAAGCCAAACAAGAGACTCAATGTTTTAAAAACTGGATCAACAACCGAACCGAAAAAACATTTGAGTCGTGAGTTAATATGGTTTAGCCGGGTTTGATGATATTTTAAAATTATTAGTATACTTAATCTTATACTCTTCTAATATAAAAAAAAACACTTAAATAATTTTAAAAATTTAGAAAATCTAAATAAATAATATACATAATAAATATCATAAATATTAAAAGCCAATTAATTCTAATAGTTTTGGTGATTTAACTAAAGAGTTAAGAGAACAAATCTATGATTTTTCTAATACGTACCTAATAGTTTGATTTTATAGTGTTGGTTATTGAGCATCCAAACAGAAGACTCGAAAAAAATTAAGAAAATAAATATAACTAGAAGAAACATAAAAGTCATTACTTATTTATAAATCTTATTTCTAGTTTTTTTAGTAAAATTTGGTTTAAAAACCTGGATCGAAACGGTTTGATTGGATCGCCGGTTTATAGGTATTTGTCTTGAGAAATATTCGATCTCCAAGAGAAAAAAATAACAATAAAGAAATTATACTAGGCCTTGAAGCAGACCAAAGGCCCATACTATCTGACCCATATCTGCGGCCCTAATTTGTGTGCGGTTCGGTTAACTTACTAATTCTCTGGTAAAAAATAGAAAGTATTATAGTTATAAGGGTTAAAGTGTAATAAAGTAAAGTTCACTTCTCCTCGATCGCAACTTTAAGATAATTTCACCCGCCTCCGTTGTTACCGGAATCTCTCTTTCTCTCACTTTCTCCGTCGAAACCTTTTTGAAGGGAGTCTCCGTTTGTCTCTCTAATAGCGTCGAAGGTTAAATCGATACCATGTAAGTTAGCTTTCTCATCTTTGAGCTCTCCGGCTATATTCCTCACTTTTTCATTGGTAATTCTAGGGTTTTTGCTCGCTCTATGTATCCACTTTTGTTAGTTTAGGGTTTCTATACGAATTTTTCTTGTTTTCGAGTACTCGGGTCTAAGATCTAGGGTTCCCTTGTATCTGTGGGTAGAACTAGCCGATGTTTCTCACAGTAGTGCTATAGAGTAATCTTATCCACTCTTAGAGACTTGCGTTTGGAGCTTATTTTCGCCAGAAGACAATAGAATTCTCGAGGGCTCTGGGTTTGGTAGCTCTACATAGACAACAGATTCGAATTTACGAACTTACCTTCTGCCATTTTGAAGTAAAAATCTTTGATTGTTTGTATATGTATAGTGGGACTAATGTGTGTGTTTGGACTCTGATTTTCTATGCAGTGCTGTAGTCATGGCTGAAGCTGAAGATCAGCAGAATTTTGTTGCACACAATGGAGATCAGGTACCAAATCAAGGGTTAGATGAGGTGCATAATGGGTTACAGTACCAGGTCAATGATGAGACCCTTGGTCACCAACCCTATGAGGTTCAAGATCCGACTCTTGAACCTCAGCAGTACGGGGTTCAAGATCCGACTGCTGAGTACGGGGTACAAGATCCGACTCTTGAACCTCAGCAGTACGGGGTACAAGATCAATTAGAGTACCAAGAGTACCAGGTACAGGACCAGGGCAATGAAGAAGTCCAAGATCAGCTGCAAGACGACCTACAATACCAGCCGCAAAACCAGGAGCAGTATCAGTTGCAAGATCAGGCTCATGATCAGGCCCAGTATCGGGTGGAAGGTGAGTCACAAGGTGACAATGGTGACGAAGTGCAAGATCAAGTAGCAGATGAGGAAGGAATTCCTGAGCACGACGAGTCGACACTGACACTAAAATCAGAGTCTGAAGGAGGTGCAACAGTTGGAGGTGAGGAGAAGAGGTGGCCGGGATGGCCCGGAGAGACGGTATTCCGCATGCTGGTTCCTGCACAGAAAGTGGGTAGCATCATTGGTCGCAAAGGTGATGTCATTAAGAAAATAGTTGAGGAGACAAGGGCTCGAATTAAGATTCTCGATGGTCCTCCAGGCACAACCGAAAGAGCTGTGAGTCTCTAAATCTTTTTTCCCTTGGCCTTACATTTAATGTTATATGAACTGCAATTATTAGTCAAATAATGCTCTTGAACCAAAACTAAATCCAAATGGTAAAAAAACTAATATGGTAGAAGATTTACACTCTTCGGCAGTATAATTCATTGATCTGAAGTTTTTAGGCTGTAGCTTCTGTTGAAAAATGTAAAAGGCTATTAACTTAGTTGTAAGACAACCCTTAAGCATACTCTCCCCTTGATCTTAGTAAAATGTAACTAAACGGATAGGAAACTGCACATCCCCTAACTCAGAGAAGTTATGAACAAAGTCATGCTTGAAAAGTGTTTTAGTTTGGCTGAGTGATAAGATTCTGAGCTGCTAAAAAAAGTGTTGAAGAATGTAGGGCATCAAGGGAAACTACCTTAGTAAGTAAATTAAAGCCTTAATCAAGTAGCAGGCTTGCTTATCATTTCCTTCAAGTGAAAGGAGGAAGATAATCGACGAAGTTGATAAGTAGGGTTCCCTTTATTGCTGTGACCACCATGAATCTGTGCAGGTTTCATCTTGCAAGTTTTATGGCAACATCTGTAAGGTCTCAGATATGAAGAACCAAAGCCAGACGGCAAGGATTCAGCCTTGAGCACTACAAAGTGCGGATAAGTTTATCCGAATAGGCAAGATTTTTCTTGTATAAACCTCAGAGCCATGAAGTTCTGCATTCTTTCTGGTAACTTCAGTACCTGGATGATTGATATATTGCTGCAGACTTTCTGCAGCATGCAAGGACCTGCTTAAACGGATGTAACAATATGTGGACGATGAGATTATGGTTTAGGCAACAATTAAGTAAAGAGAAATTTTAAGATTGAATGAAAAAGGTTCTATGAAGAGCTTCTCTAAGTCTAGAAGATTGGTAATGGCTGCTATGGCATCTTAAAGGCGATAACCTAATTACCATGGGTACAAACTTGAAATGAAGATCATAACAGTTAATAAATAACTAACTGGTCAAAAAGCTTATGAGTTTTGAATTTTCTTTACGCTCTGAGAAATATGGCACCAAAATGATTAATTGGTATAGAGACTAAGATTGCTGTTTGTGAAATGTCTTAAGCTGTTTAGTAATGTTGTCTGTTTGTTTCCTCTTTGTCGGCAGGTTATGGTTTCTGGAAAAGAAGAGCCCGAATCATCTCTGCCTCCTTCTATGGATGGCCTTCTGAGAGTCCACATGCGGATAGTTGATGGTCTGGATGGTGAAGCTTCTCAGGCCCCTCCGCCTTCAAAGGTTTCAACAAGATTACTAGTCCCAGCATCTCAGGCTGGAAGTTTGATTGGAAAACAGGGAGGAACAGTTAAAGCCATTCAAGAAGCATCTGGTTGTATAGTTAGAGTTCTTGGAGCAGGTTCCTTCTCTTCACATTTTTCATTCTGAAATCGCCTTTCCTGTTTATTGTTTTCGGTGATAGGGATAACGTGAACCAATTCAAAACCTGATTAGGATCTCTGTAGTGATTTTCTGTTTCTCCATTTCAGATTGGCGTTTTTTTGGTGTGGTTCGTGTATTCCTTAGTTCTTACTGAAATTTGTTATGTTGATTTTTGTAGAGGATTTGCCTGTTTTTGCTCTTCAAGACGATAGGGTTGTCGAAGTTGTGGGGGATCCAACAAGTGTTCATAAAGCCTTGGAGCTGATTGCATCACATCTCAGAAAGTTCTTGGTTGATCGTAGCATCATCCCATTCTTTGAAAATCAGGTTGGTTATCTGCTGTTCTCGTCGGATCTTTGGCAATGTTTCTCAATTGCATGTATGAACTTTTTCTCTTGCTTCTTAAACAGATGCAAAAGCCAACTCGCCAGATGGATCATATGCCGCCGCCACACCAGGCTTGGGGTCCACCTCAAGGCCATGCCCCTAGTGGTGGAGGAGGTCCTGGCTATGGTCACAACCCACCTCCATATATGCAACCACCTCCTAGACATGATAATTACTATCCTCCTCCTGAGATGCGTCCACCTCCAATGGAGAAACAGCCTCATCAAGGTATATCTGCATATGGAAGGGAGCCTCCTATGAACGTGCATGTATCATCGGCTCCACCTATGGTCGCTCAGGTATTCCTCAAATCTCTTCAACATGTCGTGAAGTCGATTTTAGTACATCTTGGAGAACTTACCTCCTCAATCTACTGCAATGATGTGTTTAGCATCTTCATAGAATCTGACTGATGAGGATTTGTTTGTTTTTCCAGCAACTTACGCAGCAAATGCAGATTCCACTGTCTTATGCTGATGCCGTGATTGGGACATCAGGTTCAAACATCAGCTACACTCGACGTCTTAGTGGAGCAACAGTAACCATTCAGGAAACTAGGGGAGTACCTGGTGAAATGACTGTTGAGGTTAGCGGAACTGGCTCACAAGTCCAAGCCGCTATGCAGCTTATCCAGGTACATATTATCTCGCAATTCAATAGGATAGTGATGTAACCTTGCAGCTGTGGAACCTGTATGAAAAAAACAGAAGCTGGTCTTTTTTTTACGGAATTTTGACAGTTGATTGTGTTGATGACAGAACTTCATGGCCGAAGCTGGAGCACCAGCACCAGCACAGCCGCAAACTGTAGCCCCAGAGCAACAAGGCTATAACCCATACCCAACACACGGCTCAGTCTACACAGCAGCTCCAACAAACCCGCCTGGTGGATACGCTGCGGATTTCAGCTCAGGCTATTACTGATCAAAGAGATTAAGTTACTTTCTTTAGAATGTTCTACTAGTTGCAAGGAAGAGTGAGAACGCTAGGTGATATACCTAATCGATCGAGTATATGTTGTTATTAGCGAACACCCTTTATCAATTATCATTTTATTTTCCAGTCCTTGTTTTGAGATATGATGGTGTTACTTTTTCTCATTTTGTGTTTTGTCTTTATTAATTTCGACATTAAACCATATTTAATCAAATGTCTGGATTTAGAAAGAAATTACCAAATTATATCATGTTTTGTGATTTTCTCTTTTTTTTTTTTTTTTATCATCTTCTTAATTTCATATGTTATTAGGGAATATGATATTACAGAGGTGTTTAGTAAATAACTAAATATTAAGAGAGCAAATAATCAAAAAGACTAAGAGCTACAAAACCTAATCAAACAATTTTTGAAGACTAAAGAATCTGACTTGTGTGGATACAACAATACAAGAATACTTTGATCTGCGTTTCCTTTCTCTCCCAAGAAATCATCTTTGCATCAAGATTTTGGTAAAGTTCAGCTAATCCAGATTCTACATAACTCGTGTAACATTCTATGATCACTACAATTAGGATCTTTAGTTTTTTTTCCATTTTTTCCTGATAAAGTTGGCTCTTTTGTTACAGCAGAATCGTTCTTGAGACATAACAAAAATGTGCAGATCCATGGACTGGAGATTGCTTAAAGCTGCAGCTAAAGGGGACACTAATCTTCTTCATCTTACCAAATTTCAACAAGGTAACACCACAGACCAACAATGTTCTTCACATTGCAGTTAAACATTAGAGACAAGATTTCGTTGCAGCCATACTCGATCTTTGTCCATCACTCTTACCTAGAGTAAACAACAATGGAGACACACCTATACACGTTGCAGCTAGTGTTGGTTACTTTAAAATTTTAAAACTTCTTGTGAATTCAGCCAATCAAGTAACTTCAGATGTCGAAAACCGGAGTATAATCGACACGCGGAAGCAGCTATTGGGACTACTAATAAGCAGAACGATACAGTTTTAAATGTTGCATTAAAGAGCGGACATGTTGATGTAGCTAAGTTCCTAGTTGAAGAAGACATAGGATTGCTAGATATAGCCAATACCAACAACAATGTATTGTCTCCGTTGTACTTAGCTGTCGAACGAGGGCTTTACGACATTGCTGATCACATTTTGGAAACATTTCCTTCGGTTTCCGGTAAAGGGCCCAAAGATCTGAATGCTCTGCACGCCGCGGTGGATTCGGACGTTGTCAGTACTGATTTCTTGAGAAAATTGATGGAGAAAAGGCCGGAAATGATCAAAGAAGTCGATACTAACGGATGGACACCTCTTCATTATTCGGTATGGCTAGGAAAAATGGAGATCACTCGACTCATTCTTCGACAAGATAACTCGGCTGCTTATATATCCGATAAGGAAGGACAGTCTCCGCTTCATCTTGCTGCGTCTTGTGGTCAAAGCAATGCATATAGAGAGCTTATTAGTAGCTGTCCTTATGTTTGGGAAATAGTTGATGGTAAAGGTAGAACATCTCTTCACTCTGCAGTCATATCAGGACAAAGAGGAATCATTCACTGTGTTGTAGAAATGCCTGAGACTTCTCTTTATCTGTTGAACGAAAGCGATGCAGAAGGAAACACTCATCTCCATCTATCGGTTATTTACAAACGCTACGCCATTTTGCTGCTTCTTTTGCGTAACAAGCGAGTGGATAAGCGTGTTATGAACCGTAACCACTTTACAGCTGCTGAACTCTTCTACTCACAGAAGCTAGAGGTACATTACATTGCTTACTCTCAATTATAAGTATTGGTTTGTCCCCTTTTAACCGATGTGTCGTAAATTCGGTTTTTTTCAGCTTGGTTTCAAGGTTGCAATGGCATACTATGCACTGCAAAGATTTTACAAACAACCGTCACAGAGAGAGAACATAGAGACAAAGAAGAAGCAAGAAAAGGCAGATCTTGTAGAAAGCAATGCAATAAACTACGGTGCAATGTACGAGGTACATCTTCTAGTCGCGGTTCTTGTCGCAACTGTAGCATTTGCTGCGGCATTTCAACTACCTGGAGGTTACAAACCCGACGGTACACCTGTATTGATGGAAGAAACAGCTTTCAAATGTTTCTTGGTGTTTGATACAATCGCCTTTTGCTTCTCCGTAACCACAGTCTACTTCTTGTTCTACGCATCAAGAGACGGATTCCGTGCACGCTCTGCTTTCCTCTACATGTCTGCTCTGTTAATGGTTGTATCGCTAATTGCAATGGTCTCTGCGTTTGTATCAGGGATGTATCTGATTTCGTCCAAGTCGAGGGAATTAGCCATTGTACCTTTCTTGATGGTTGGATTCTTCGCGTTGCACGGTTTCATCTACTGGTTCCTTGATCCACGAGGTAGCTACGTCCTTGGCCTCGAACGACCTCGCCGGTTTTTTAGGAAATTAGTCTTTCGTAACTCATTGTTACATGGTTTGGTATGTGAGTGAGTTTGCGTAAAGAGATTTATTATTTGAATCACACAATAAAGGGGAAACAAATTATTAAATAACACTTTGTACCTTGTGATAAATTAAAACCTAAATAAAACTCATTACAAATGAAAATAAAATCTGCTCGAGCTGAGCATATAAAACAAGTTCAAGACAGGTAATGGTTCTTCTATTGCATGAAATCTTTAAACTGATCAAGAAAGATGGACTTTTTTTATAGTACACTTTAACAGAGCTTACCCCTGCGGTTTTTGCTTTTATCCAGTTAACTCACTCGAGTCCGCGGTATAGTTCCTGTCACAGAGAAATCCACACAAATATTAGACCTGTGAACTCAATTGAGAACACTATCATGATATCCTTAAACAGCTAAGAAACTTACAGGTAACAGATGAAGAGTGTGTTGATGCAGTTTCATATCAAATGGGTGCAGCACAAGTGGTTCTGAAATGACCGGTCTGGTTACAGCGGCTGCAATGCACAACCCGCTTCACTCGTCCTCTATCTTCAGCTCGAACCCGTCTCTTCCTCGGCCTACCAGGCGGTCTCAGCGACTTTGGCGGGTTTATAATAGCCTCAAGAGCGGCTTTATTCACATTTGGATCTCCGTCAGAAAGCTCTCTCCAAAGGCTTTTATCTGGAATGGGATGAATCGTCTGAGAATAAGTCTTCCTATATGTAGCCACAGTGAAACAGCTCTCAGTGAACCTGTGAACATTCTGTCTGCAAGAAAGAAGAGCCGCCACTGCGTGTGCACAAGGTAAACCGTATAACTGCCAACCCCTGCAAAGACAACACCGGTTCCTAATATCAACAATGTTGTTTCCTTCATGAGATATAACTTCAAACTCTGCTTCATTGGCTCGAAGCACCTGATAGGTTCTTGCAAGCTCAAGAGCCTCGGCTACACGCCGCTCAGCGGTTGGGACGAGTATCGAAGTCCATTGCATACTGGTTTCGCGCCGTTCATTGAACCAAGTCATTAACTGTCTCCTAATGCATTCCATCATTTGAATGATTGGAAGTCCAGATGCTTCAGCAATCCACGAGTTTAAAGATTCGATAATATTTGCGGTTAAATGTCCAAACCGTTGTCCTTCGAAATATGCGGTAGCCCATAACCGAGGAGGGATACGCCGGATCCAGAATGCTGCATCTTGAGAAACCTCTTCGATTTCAAGAATTTTGGCTTCAAACTCGATAACAGTTAGAGCTTGAGCAGCTTCCCACAGATAATTGACTAACATTGTGTTGTTAAACTCCTTGCGGAAGCTTTCACTCAAATGTCGCATACAAAATCCATGAAACGCAGTTGGGAAATTCTGTTCCACGCCTTCCACTATTCCCTTGTGTCTATCCGACAAAATCGTGAGCCTGGGCATGTTCTCGGTGTTGGTTTCAAGAAGATTATGAAGCTCACACAAAAACCACATCCAATTCTCGTCATTTTCTTCATCTACAATCCCAAACGCCAATGGAAACAATGCGCCGTCACCATCAAATCCAGTCGCGAGAAGCAAAGTCCCCAGATACTTGCTCTTCAAATATGTCCTGTCCAATCCAAGAAGCGGTCGACAGGCATTTAGAAACCCGTAAATTGAAGCTTGAAACGATATGAAGAGACGCTGGAAGCAATTATCCGCTGGACTTCCATAAACCGAAGCAATGCTTCCTGGATTTGTCCTCTTAACCTGCTCACAATATTGCGGAAGTAACCGATACCCTTCTTCAAAAGATCCGCGCATTGTCGCCATGATTCTCTCTTTACCACGCCAAGCTTGTTTGTATGATAAGGTGATCCCGTGAACCCGATGTATCTCTTCAAGAATCTCTTTCGGTTTACAATTCGGATTCTCACGAAGCCGTTGCTCAACCGAGGTAGCAACCCATTGAACCGAAGCTTGCTGGTGACCCAAATGGTTTATTCCTCCACAGCTATGGCTTTCATGGATCGTCCTGATTGTGAAAGTTGGAACACCAGGGAGCTTTGCTGCATGAACTCTCCATGGACATCCTTCGCTCGAACACTTAGCTGTGAAACGAGTTTTGTCGGATTTAATTGTCTGCATTTCAAAATGAAGAGCAATCGCCATATCTCTCAGTGCTCTACGGCAACTCTTGACATCTGGAAACTCTTGTCCAACGGTAAGTTGGTAAGTCATGTCATCAGTAAGAGCTCGGGCCTGAACCGGAGTGCTAACCATAACCATTTCACCATGCTGATCAATTCCGATTTCATGACTCGAGTCAACAGCTAGTTCCAGATTCTCGTCTAGCTCATGGTTTTCCCCAACCCCCAACTGATTATTATCCGACAGTGTAAACTCATGGTTTTGCGAGGAAAGCACCAAATCGGGATCAACATCTTCATGACCAGGCTTTTGATCCACCGAGATTTCATTCTCGTTCATATAATCGTGATGATGATGATCATCTCCGTCATTTTCGCTATCTCCTATGTCTAGCTCATGATCATGATGTGGATGTCCTAAATCAATTTCATGACCACGATGACCCTGTCCTAAATCCATACTGTGGCCCTGCCCTAACTCAACATCATGGTTTTGACCAAGCCCTAGATTGTGGCTATGACCAAGCACCAACGACTGACCCTGACCGATACCGATATTACGGTTTTGTCCAAGCATTAAATCGCGATTCGCCATTGCTGGTACAAGCTTTTCACACTGCTCCCAAAACAAATAACTCAGTAAAAGAGAGACTAACTTTCTCGCTGGATCAGTACCTGTAAAAACAGAACGTGACAAATAAGATCGAACTATCCAACTCTTAAAGACAAACACGAATATATTCTACCTCAAAATGACTAAAGAATGATACAAACGAAGCTATTTATCATTCAGATTTCAATTTTTCCAACCCAAAGATTGATACTAAAGCATCAGAGACATATCAATAAGATCACTGCGAGATAACTCAAACAGTTAAAAGACTTACAGAAACAGAACGCACAGTGTCATCTTCTGCATCTGAACAGTGAATATCCTCAACGAAACAAACAGTAACTGACTCTTTCAGACAAACCGATCAAGCTACAAAAAAGCAGAGTAGCAAATTACACAATATTACGACTTTAGCTGCTTCCAAATCTCAAAATCAGCATAATCAGATTCAAAAGCCCAATTCGAAATTCCAAACAAAGATATGATTCGTATTCGAAAATCCTCACCAACTCACACGAGTTGACTAAAAAAATAAGTAATATAAGAAAACAAATACAAAGATCTGAGCTTAGCAGAGAGTAAAACGAATGAAGAACACAATAATTAAACTCATAAGTAAATAAAATACTCAAAAAAAAAAAAAAAAAATCGAAACTTTATCTTGAGAAACAGAAAACCCTCGAGTATCAAATTTTGGGTATGAACCAAAAACGCGAGAAAACAACTCACCGATCTAGGAAGTGGAGAAATCTAGGGTTTTTCGTCGGAGAAGATGGGAATTGGGGGGAAAGGAGCCGTTGGTGAAATTGGCGGGTAAAAGGAGAAATCAGCGGGGAAGAGAAGGGCAAAAAGGAACAAACGAAGAAGAAGAAGAAAGGAAAACTAAAAGGGTTGGATTGGGAATTACAGAAGGGGCAGAAGAGGGAGAGAGATTAATTAGGTTTCCAAGACCAAGAGCATTTTTACGCCTTCTCCTTCTCTCAGGCAAGAGGATATTTCTGTCTTTTTCTTTTCTTTTCTCGTTCCACTACCCTTTGGGTTTCCTATTATTTACGGAATTGCCATCAACATTGGATCTTTAGAGTCCAACAAGAATCACTATTGAAGTAAAAACTAGGCCCAATAACTCAACCGTAGTAGAACTTTGTCAATTGTCACTCGAACAAATTGATTTTGGATTTCAAAATCATGTTTATGGAGTTTTTTGGGTGTATAAATCAAGTTAATCACTCGTTTCGACCCAAAAAAATAAAAATTTAATCACTCGAAGGACCAAAATGTAATACAGATTCTGTTTCTAGTGAAAGACTTATTAAAACGAAATTCAAATCTGGTTTTCAACCTCTTTACTTTTGCAACACAACTTAGTATTGTTTTGGGCCTTCTCGATCGTATACGTAAACAAATCATCATCAAAACTTAATTCAAAGGTTGCTCTCAAATTTCTAAACATAGAAATAAGGATTCTCGTTGTAAATGTTTTAACATTTCAAGAATTGATTCATCATTTCAAATATCTAAATAAATAGACGTTGATGAGAAGTTGCAAGCAGAGCAACCAAAATAGTGTATCATCAGGTTACTCGAACATGCTTGGGAGAGGTCTCACGGCCATGAACGCATCCACCATCTGATTACCATTAGTATTTTGTTAACAATTGTAAAAAACCAATTAAAAAAGAATCGATTTATCAGTCTAATCAAACTTTCAGTCCCTATTTAAAACCATTTTTACCTCATCGGTAACAGCCGCTCGGGCCCTGCGGTGTCTCTCCACCATTTCTGTCAATACTTCAGTGAGTCTCTTCTTTACATCTCCAGTTAGCATTCTTCCTTCTCCATATTCCTGAAACACAGTACAGTTGTGTTTTAGCTTTTATTTCAGATAATTCGATTAAGATAGATATGAGCATTCTTCTTTCTCGGTAACAAGCGAGTGGCAAGTGTAACGTAATTTACCTTCTTTATCTGTTCAAGCTCAGTATCATCTTCTAGGAAGAAACCCAGATACTTGACTGATATGTCTACCTGTGGAAAAAGAAGAAGAAAGATTACTAGAAAAAGACTTTGTATAGCACTGAAACAAATAGGATTAAGTATCAAGGAAACAGTTTTTTCACAAATCTGCAATTCGATAGGATTAAGTCTTTTCGAACTGCAATCTGAAGTTAGAGGTCCTTCCCATAGGATTAATGGTTGGTAGTTATCTATGCCTAAATTTGATATTACAGAGCAAGAACATAGCTGTGAGTTTACACTACCTAGAATAGGATAACAGGATAGAACACAACAAGAAAATTTGGTACCTCCAGATTTGCTCCGAGTTCTCTGTGCTTTTCAACGGAGTCTTGTCCACCACTAAACGCGTATCTGTTTATCTGCACATAAAAACCTCATCAAGTTAAGATGCAGGAAGAAATTATCTGGATTCCTTATTAGGATTTGAGATTCTTCTTTTAACGGTTTGAAACTCAGTTGTGATTATAGCAAAGAGACAGCCCTTTTCAATCATTAAGAAAGAGTTCTCGCATGTGACTGAAAGGACACAGGCGTTGATCAAAGCCAGATAATGAATAAGTGTGCAACAAGGTTATTACCGAAATCCAGAATTGGAATAGGAAACAAGATAACAGGAAAAACAAAACAAATTACAGAATTTACCTTGCTTTTAATATCCTTTGCAGTATCAGTCACATAGATAGCGGAATTTGGATCACTAGCCGACATTTTTCCATTTTCTCCCTACAAGAAGTGAGCAAGGCGTTTAATAGCTGAAAAGAATGAAGGCCTGGTGTACAAGGTATAAGCATGCAGTAACTCTACACTACTTAAGAAAGTACTTGCCTGCAGAGCAGGGAAAAATGAGGACTCAATCAGAGCAGGCTTGCTATATCCTAACCGTGGCGCAACATCACGAGTCATTCTAAAGTATGGATCCTGAACAAAACCAAAAGCAAAGATTGATTCAGAACACAGAAGAACCAAAACATAATTATAGAGCATAAAAGAACAAATTATGGATGAATTTTAAACTAAGCTTGCAAATATAGTACACCATTGGGAAGTCATTTATCTTCCGAAGGCAAACATTAAGATCCAAAGTAAAAAAGAAACAAAAAAAACAGCACACCTGATCAATCGCACAAGGAATCAAGCAACGTAGATTGTCCTTGCCAGGGAACAAGTGTGGGAACGAGCTAGGAAAAGATGGAACTGCCTGCAATTATATCGATAATGATTATCCAATCTAAATATAACAGTCTATATGCATTAGAATACACATGCCTACATCAACAGGAAACAAGACATACCTGCACAGGAGGGAAACTGAGTTTCCCAATATGATCTTCACCGGAAAATCCAAAGATTCCCATAGCCTAACAATGAAGGAGATAAAGAAAATGAAAACCAGCAACATTACGAAACTAATAAAACAGTATCAGCCGTACTATGCTATTAAAGGAGATAAAAAGCAACATCACCTTATTAAGTGTAACACACTTTGCAACCTTCACCATATTTTTATAGAAAGAACTGCACACAAATTTTTTGCCATCATCAGCCAGAAAAAAAAATGAATGTAAATATCAAAACCAAAACCAATATGGGATACAATATAAAGGATATCTTATGAGTTAAACCAATCTTCACCAAAGCGACACGATGTTGAGCTATATGCATGTAGAATACATGTACTAGTTTGTCCAGAGATTCAAATAAAATGTAACTCACCCGCCAACATATTCGAAGTCAGAGAAAATGAAGGTCTTTGTGATATCGAATCCACAAGCAATAATATCTTTCGCATTTTCTCTCGCAAGTCTTTGACTTTCCTCCACCGTCAAGTTCTTCCACATGCATTTTTCATCATCTGTAAGCTGTATAACAAGAGGAACCTTGAAAGCTTCTTGCAAGTACCTGCAATCGAGTTTGTCAGGATATCATCTAAACCACCATCGCATTAACCTTAAAAAGGATGTTATAGGATCTCACTTACTTAGTAAACATGAAAGGAATCAAATGTCCCAAATGCAAAGCTTCTGATGAAGGTCCTCTTCCAGTGTAGAGATAGAACTTGTCTCCTCTCTCATACGCATCCAAAATCTCATTGAAATCCCTAATCATCTCACAGTTAATCAAGCAACAACAAGAACTCTAAATGCCATCTACGCAGTTCAACCACATCAAGCACAAGTTAGTGAATTTCGAACCTGTGAGCGAAGAAGACACCACGACGGAGGAATACATGTGGTTGACGAGAAGTGAGTCTCTGAACACGATCTATCATCGACTCATCGATCCTCTGGCAACCAAACTGGTCAATAAGCTTATCGTAATCGATTTTCCCTCCGTCTTTGGCGGAGACTTCCCATGGATTCACGACTTGCTCCGAAGATTCAGGCTCTCTCTCATCCTTCTTATCCATCTCCATCGGGCACGCAGGAAGAAAGAACAATAACTTTCAGAGAAAACTAGAGGAAGGAGATAACAATGTCAGGCAAAAATAATCGAATCGAATCGAACGGACAAGTGAAGAAGAAGCTAAAGTAGGGTTTAGGGTTTAAAGGAAAGAAAAAAGAGATTTTTCAATATTCTCAGCCGTCGAATCTGACTTTCAATATTCACCCTCGTCCTCAAAATCGAATTAAGAGGAGATACGCGATTTCCAAGTACCAGATGCGAGCGCTTTTCTTGAGGAAGAGGAAGATGTTGGCGAGGTGATGGGGAATCAATTGCTGAAATGGTGTTGATAAGGAGAATTGTGTTATCCGATAGTGTTCATCTAAACAGATTTTTTTTTTTTTTTTAATAATAAAAATCGAATGAAAACACAATTCTGTCTTTACTAGTTCAACTTATTTACAAAAAAAACCAGCCTCTAAACCAGACCGAAACGGTTTCGAATCAGTTTCCCAAATCGGGACGGTTTCTTTCCCAAAACCGTCGGTTCACTCTCCACTTCTTCTTTCTTTCTTCTTCGAGAAACCATTTCTCCTTCTTCACAGATTCCTCTTTCTGCAACTGATTCCTCTTTTTCTCTTTTTTTCTCCAATTTCGATTGATTTCTCTCTTCTAATTCACTCAATTCTTCGATAACATGCCACCTAAAACTAAAAAGGGGAAATCTCCATCGAAGACCGAGAGTTCGAAGTCCGACAAGAGACCTCGCTCTCCTCCTCCGGGGAAGAAAGGTCTGGCTGCGGCAGCGGATTCGACTTCTAAAGGAGGAAAAGGAGGTGAGGCGAGCGGGGACGGCCGCAATGTTCGAAGGAAGATAGGCACCAATCCTCCGTCAAGGACGGCGGCGGTTCCTTCTCCTCCGGCACGCGCACAGTCGGGAACTTCTGGCTCTCGTCGGACTCGTACGACGGCGCGAAGTTCGATGCAGGCAGAGGAGAAAACTCAGACTCAGTCTTCAACGTTACAACTAGGGTTTCCAGATCCGGCCGCTGTGCCGCCTCCGCAGCCATCTCTTCAGCCTCCGGCGCCGGCCTCGGGTCAGGAAGGTTCAACGCCGCAAAGGGTAATAGGATTTTTGTGAATATTTGCTATATATACTAGTTGTACTGTATTTGCTATTTATACTAGTTGTACTAGTTAGTAGGATAGTTTCATTTGTAGTAATGACTTGAATTTGGCATAATGACTTGAATTTGGAGAGTAGAAACTTATGATTTGTTGAATTTGAGGTTGTTTAGGAGATAGTAGGAGTCATAGTTGTTCTAGTTGTATCGGTTTTATCAGTAATACTAGTTATTCCAATATTACTAGTATTACTAATAAAAACGGGACAACTAGCACAACTTAAGTCCCAGTATTCCAGTATGTCTAGTTGTACTGATTTAAGTAGTAATACTAGTAATATTGGAACAACTAGAACAACTACTTCCTATTTGTGCTATTTGTTCCAGTATTACTAGTAGTACTACTTAAATCAGTACAACTAGAACCCTATTTGTCCCAGTAGTTCTAGTAAGAGTAGTAATAGTAGTACAACTGGTCGTATTGAAGAAGTTCTAAAATTGTTTGTTTGATTTGTTTTCAGGTTGTTGACGCAATGAAACCTCAAAGCTTTGCCTTTCCACTCGAGGACTACCCTTGTTCGTTAAAGCTCGGTGCGAAATGCCATGTACACTGATTCCAAGAGTTGTTTAAAAGTTTGGGTTTGGAAGACTACGAGAAGAGGTGGTTTGAAGAGCATCCGCAGTTCAAGCACATCCTGCACATGCCTGCCCAGCAACATCGAAAGCTGCAGTCTGTTAACATGTTGGTTCAGAGGACAGCGAATACTGAGAAGAAGAACCATGCATGGTTCGTGGTTAATGGAGTACCCATTCGATACTCCATCAGGGAGCATGCATTACTGTCTGGGTTGTTCTGCCACATGTACCCGGCGAATAAGGAGAGGCTGGGAAAGATGAGGTTCGTGGAGAATCACTTTGGCATGACGAAAGCCAACAAATCCATTAATGCAGCAGATGTCCTTAGTGCGCTTAGAGGGATGACAAGAGATCATGGTGATAATCGGCTCAAAATGTTGGTCTTCTACTTCCTAGCCACCGTATTAAAAGAGAGAACAAAGCATAATGGACCCATTGAGAAATTCCTTCTGAAAATTGTGGATGATCTCGATGCATGTAGAACATTCCCATGGGGACGTTACATATTTGAAGACTGCATCTATCAGACACACGCCGTTCGGGAGCATCATAACGGAAGGATTCCAGACGGTGTGAGCTACACATTTCCTGGGTTTATCAACGGTCTGGAGGTAAAATCGAATTATTTTTTGCAATTGTTATAATTGATATTATGGTACAACTGGTATAATTGGTTCAACAATGTGTGCAGATTTTGGCATTCGAATGTATCCCAGCTCTGGATGCTGTGTATCGAAAACCAGCAGATACATCATACGGTGAGGAGTGTCCCAGAATGTGCAAAAAGCAGTTCAAGAAGACTGGGACAGCTGATTTAAGTCTGGAGGCCATGTACCGCACGGTTGGAGATACAAAGGTATGTAAAAAGTTCCATTTGTACTAGTATTTCAAGTAATCCTAGTAGTTCCATTCGTACTAGTATTTCTAGTAATAGTGGTACGACTAGCAATAGTAGTTGTATTTGTACTAGTATTTCTAGTAATAGTGGTACGACTAGCTTTAGTAGTTCTATTTGTATTAGTAATTGAAGTTGGTTTTTTTGTTTCTATCAGGATATCATGAGTGTTTTGGTCCCCAACGACGCAGAGCAGAGGCTTCTGTCCAACCTCTTGGATGAAATGACATTGTTCGACCATGAGCTCAAGGATGATAACGATAGGGGTGACGTTGCTGTTGACAGTTGGAACAAGTTATTGATGAGGGACGAAGTGAAGATATGGTGGGAGGATCTCTATCGCAGGGACATTGAATGCCGAAGTAGACCAGTTGAAGAAGACCAAGAAGACCAAGAAGAAGGCGAAGAAGAAGCCCAAGAAGCAGCCCAACGGCGAGTTGAGCTAATTGGCAGGGGACAACATCAAGGCAGATTGAAAGAAGAGATTAAGAAGATGATGGAGTCGATGATGAAACCAATTCAAGAAAATATGGAAACGATTAACAAGGCGGTTGAGGGAATGAACGAAAGGCTGACAATTGTGGAAAATCAACTGAAACCGGTGGATTTTACCGATGATTACGTGCCTGGTAATCAATTTGAAACCGGTGGATCATCTTTCCAAGGTAAATATCTCGTAACTACGTTTTTTGGTAATACTAGGTTTATTAGGACTACTTGCTCGGTAATACTAGGGCTACTAGAACTACTGTAGTAGGACTACTTGATTGGTAATAGTAGGACTACTCGAACTACTAGGACTACTTTATTGGTAATAGTAGGTCTACTATTACTACTTGTTAGTCATGAGACTTTCTGTGTGTAGGTAATGAAGATGCTTCCTTCAATGCTGCCGGGTCATTGGCTGCATTGGCGGAGAAGGCAGCTGAGGAGAAGAAGGCTGCCGAAGAGAAGGCAGCCAAAGAGAAGAAGGCTGCAGAGGAGAAGGCAGCCAAGGAGAAGAAGGCTGCGGAGGAGAAGGCAGCCAAAGAGAAGGAGGCTGCGGAGAGGGCAGCTGAGGAGGAAGCTGCAAAGAAGAAGGCAGGCGAGGAGGAGGCTGCAAAGAAGAGGGCTCAATGGGAGAAGGCGAAAAAGAAGAAAATTGCCAAGGAGAAGGAAGCGAAAGAAAAGAAGGCTGCGGACAAGGCTGCTGCAGAGAAGAAGGCAGCCGAGGAGGAGGCTGCAAAGAAGAAGGATGAGGATGAGGCTGCGAAGAAGGAAGCCAAAGAGAAGAAGGCTGCCGAGGAGGAGGCTGCAAAGAAGAAGGATGAGGAGGAGGCTGCGAAGAAGGAAGCCAAAGAGAAGAAGGTTGCCGAGGAGGAGGCTGCCAAAGAGAAGGAAGCTACGGACATGGCTGCTGCGGAGCAGAAGGCAGCCGAGGAGGAGGCTACAAAAAAGAAGGATGAGGAGGAGGATTCAGATGATGAGGAGGAGGATTCAGATGATGAGAAGAAGGAAGATGAGGATGAAGATAAGGATGAGGAGATGGATGAGGACAAGGATAAGGAGAAGGAAGAGGATGAAGATAAGGATGAAGATATGGATGAGGACAAGAATGAGGACAAGGATGAGGACAAGGATAAGGAGAAGGATGAGGACAAGAATGAGGACAAGGATGAGGACAAGGAGAAGGATGAGGATGAGGATCTCGATCCGACTCAACCTCCGAGTCAACCTCCATATACTCAAGAAGAAGCATTGCAGGTTAGTAATAGTAGGACAACTAGAACTACTGTGTTGATAATACTGGGACGACTAGGACTATTAGTGTGGTAATACTAGAACTACTGTGTTGGTAATACTGGGACTACTCGGACTAGGACAATTTTGTATTTCTCTCAGGAGTCTGTTCCGGAGACGCAACAGGAGAAGGATGCTCAAGCTGAAGCGAAGAAGATTGCAGATGCTCTAGCTGAAGAGAAGAGGATTGCAGATGAACATTTTGGTAAGAAATGGTTGATTATTACATTATGATATTTTTGTTACTTGACATAAAACTTTATAATTTTTTGTTTGATAGGTCAACCAAGTCAACCGATCCCGGGAACTCCGGAAATCACGCCTACTATGAAGAAGAAATTGAAGAAATGGATTGAGAGGGCTAAAACTCCTAGGCGAAAGAGGGAAAGCAAGCCTTCTCGGTTGTTAAAGACCCCTTATGTTCCTAAGTGACTTTGTGAATTTTTTTTTTTGGTATGACTTTATTAACTATTTATGTTTTTTTTGTTGTTGAAATTCTGTTGTGTTGAATTTATGTTGCTATGAATTTTATTAAAATTCTGTGTTGAATTTTATTTTCGGTTCAACTACAAATACTGGTACAACTAGCATAAAAGAAATGAGCTAAAAACGTGCGCCGCCTTTTAATGGTCACGTGCGCCGCCTTTTCATTTTGTAGTTGTACCAGTTTTATAGTAGTACTATTTTCTGCTAGTTGTACTTTGGGTGTTTTTGAGTTTTATTAGTAGTACCATACTTTATATTTAAAATTTTTAGTAGTACCTCTAACATTTACTATATAAACTACATTTACCATAATCCCATGCCATAAAATTTATAAAAATACTATTTTCAATCATTGGTCATGTTAGTGTGGTTAAGTTTTTAAAACAAACCTTAGAAGTATAAGGCATTTCATGTACACATTAGATGATCATGTAACCAATTCCAAAAAATTAAGTTTACTTATGTAGTTTATGTAAATTATGATGTTTTAATGGCCTATTTGGTGTCGAATAATGTTTACAAATGTAATTTTACATCGTTTTACTAATAATACGGCAAATCAGAAATACTATAACGATTAGTACTACTGTACTGGTAAGACTGGGACAAATAGGACTACTTTATAGGTAATACTAGGGCTACTAGAACTACTACAACCGTAATAACAGTACTACTAGGACCACTGTTTGGGTAATACTAGGACGAATGGGACTACTTTGTAGGTACTTCTACGACTACTAGTACTACTAATTGGGTAATACTAGGACCAATGGGACTACTTTCCTGATACATGTGAACTAGTTTTTCCAACCTGTTCTTACAAACACAAATAGGTCTTACAAAGGTACAAGAACACAAACAACATACGCAACAAGTAAAAAGTTACACAAAACACAAATAATCAGCATCCCGAGCTCTCACCTCCATCGGATGGTCCTGAACTCTTCTTCTTTTTACGAGGTTCTCCAACGGATGGCTGTTTTGTCGTTTCTAATCTACCTTTCTTTGGAGGATAATATTTAGGTAGGACGACCTTATCTAGAATCTCCTGTGGAATATCCCAAGTAGTATGATGTGGCACTGGATAAACAGTCGTGGAATACGCTAAGCTCCATTGCTCCATCCAGTAATATTTATGGCAATACTCACGTATATCAATCGGCACCCCTGTGTGTTCTGTAACCCAGTTGATAACAGCTATGGCATGTACACATGGGTATCTGTCAATGTCAAAATGGTTACAGCTGCAACTTTTTTTTTCAAATCAACCAAATATCCTTTCCCATCAGCACCAGTCACTTTGTACTCAAGGAGAAAGCTATTCAACTCAATGACACCTAACGACTTTGCTTCCTTACACATGCTGTCCAATTCTTTATGAACATGCGGCACCAGTAGCTGTGCCTCTGGTACTGCTGCGGATTCCTTCCGATATCTGTTAAACCACTCAACAATCTTTCCCAAAATCACATCAAGCATTGCTAATAGCGGCAGCTTCCTTGCCTCTAACAGAACATTGTTCATTGATTCAACACAATTAGTGGTGTCTATGTTGTACCTCTCTCCTGGAAAATGGCTTTTTGCCCATCTGCTCACGTGAACACTCTCGTCTAGATACGCAGCACAACCAGGATACCTGTTTCTGAAATCAGCATAGTATTTCATGAACTCGGACTTTTCGTAAATCTGAGCCAAATCCATATACAGTCTTCAGGTGAGTTCCATCAATAATGATGACTTTTCTCATGGCTTTAAACCCTTCAATGCAAGCTCCCACAGCGATGAAGAGATACAAAAACCTTTTCTGCTCATCCACTTTCACTTTTGTCTTTGTACCAGGATTCTTCGTCTTTAAAATGTGCAAGTAAGAAGGAAGCATAGAGAAACCCTCCTCTGGAGTGCCACGCACATCACTGAAAGCTTTCATTTTCCCTCTCCGAGCTGTAGAATATGAAACTTCAACGCCAACTTTTCGTTGCACCAAGCCTACGAGTTCTTTTACAGTTGGCGTTTTGAATGAACCCGGGTACTCTTCATGCAGCACAGATGCAACCAAGCGTGGTGTGCCTCTCGATTTACTTTTCACTGTAACCATTTCCAACCGAGAGCATGTATGCATCTTCCGATATGTTGCAACCGAGAATATATTAGAATTCTTAGGAACTAAAGCTCTTAAGTACCAATTGCAACCAACAGAACGACATTTTACCGCATATACCGTAGATCTCGTTTCCATAATACGAATATGAAAACACTCTTTATGCATAGCTCTCTCCACTGCCTGCATCACTTCGTGCTTAGTACTAAATTCTTGACCTAGGGTCAGATTCAAACCATCTTCCCTTTCAGCACTTACATCCTCTACTCGTTCAATAGGTGTAATGTCAAGATCACCAGAGTTAAACATGAAAGAATTATCAATATCTGAACTCTGACGAATAGTAAGTGCAACAATACCATCATCATCTACTCTAACATCACTAGCTCCAATAATATCACCATCATTAACTCTGCCATCACTAAGAAGCTCCTCATTCGTAAGAACATACTGATTACTCTGCTTTTCTGAGACAACTTCATCGAGTTCCACATGCAAAAGACTCCTACACTGATCCTGATTAACTTCCATCAAATATCCTAACACATCTTCATCATCCAAGATATATGATGGACTTCTAGGATGCACGATCATTGGAATGTAACTCAACCGAAGCTTCGTAGTACCTGCATCTACCATAAGCTTCCCACAAATTCTATTAACCAGCCGAGAATAACTGACGTCCTCCAGAGTTCCTTTCATCACAATACTAAAAATCTTATCATCTTCATTATTCCATACCACTCCATCTGAATAATATCCCCCATAATCAAAATGTACGACCGTGCCACCACGATTACTATCCATTATCCCCTGAAAACAAACAACAAACAACAAACATCATTATCAAGATTCAGTTGTACCATTTATACTAGTTGAACCATATTAGTCGTACTAGTTATACTAGTCGTCCCATTCTCACTACTCGTACTTTAGATTAGTCGTACTAGTTATACTAGTCGTCCCATTCGCACGACTCGTACTTCATAAAAGTCGTACTAGTAATTATAGGTGTTCTAGTTTTTAGTTGGACCATTTATACTAGTTGAACCAAAGTAGTCGTACTAGTTATACTATTTTTCCAATCTCACTACTCGTACTTCATATTAGTCGTACTAGTTATAATAGTCGTCCCATTCTCACTACTCGTACTTCATATTAGTCGTACTAGTTATAATAGTCGTCTCATTCTCACTACTCGTACTTCATAAAAGTCGTACTAGTAATTCTAGGTGTTCTAGTTTTTAGTTGACCATTTATACTAGTTGAACCATCGTAATCGTTTCAGTAACGTATTAGTACTACTTTTCCTAGTTGTACCATCCCTCTCAACTTTGATTTCACAACTCTAGATAATATACAGTCTGTAGATTATCAATGTAACACGCTAGTGAATGCTATTACACTTCGAAAATAAGTTAAATCAGCCAAAAACGGTTTCTTAAACAACAAATAAATGGTGAAGAGAAGGAAGAAGAAGAAAAAGGAGAAAGGAAGAACATTGAAGAGAAGGAAGAACAAACCTTAGCTGTGCCGTCGATGAAGAGGGGACAGAGCTGGCCGGATTCGGTTTTTCTTTTCCCTCAGAGATGTGCCGTCGAAGATGAAACTCAAACCTAAAAGTTCCTTTTTTTTCTTCCGTCGGAAACGAGGAAACAAGAGGAGAGAGAGAGAGAGAGAGAGAGAGAGAGAGATCCGAAATTTAATGATGGGTGGTTGAGGATTGAATTTTGGATTGAATTGGTGGTTGGTTTGAATTGAAGATTGATTTTGGGTTGGTTTGGAATTTGTTTGATTTTCAAATAAAACAAATTAGATTCATTAAGGGTAGTTGAGACTTTTCCACCCCACCAACACCATTGAGAACAATTGAGCTCCATTGAAATTTTTGGTGAGCTTCTTAACACCATTTGAGCAATTGTCTTGGTGATGGGAAAAGAGGAGGATTTGCGAGGACAGAGACGACAAGAGGCGTGGAGAAGAATAGAGTTTTTTTGGGGAAAGATGGAGTACTATGTGGCAAAATCTTGTCCATTTTGAAATTATAGTTTTTTTTGTTGTTTTTTTGGTCAATTTTCCTTTTTTTTGGGATTTTTGATTTTTTTTTTTGAATAATAAATTAAATTAAAATTGTGTGGATCCATATTTGATTTGGGTTTGGATGGTAATCCGATTATACTATGGTTGGGTTTGTAGTTTCATTGATTCATTAAGAGTTAATTTGTCTTTAGAAACATTTTCGTTTAAAAAAAAAATCAAAACAATATTTCTGTTTTATATCAAGAGCGTATGCGAATAAGATTTTGATTTGGAGGGTCTTTAAAATTATGATCCGTATAATATAAGTATAGTATAGGGTGAAGAAGACAACGAGGTTTTTAAATCATTAAGGTTTTATTACTATTTGGGACTCGGAATCTTTCGATTTATTCAAATTGAGCGGTCAAGATTTTTATATGTTTAATTACCCCCTGCTCTGTCCACCCTCAAAATCACACAATTTTAATTCCTAGTCAATTTTGCGCATTTACTTTTATTATGGAGTATTATATATAGTATAACAATTACCTAAACTCTCGTATAACTTGAATACTCGAAACATGTTTTGAAATTCCGAGTAATTTTGAGAAATTTTAAAATCGTTTGGAGAAGTTTTTTTGTTGAAAAAGTATTTGAATATTTTTTTATATAAATATTGAAACTTCTACCTGTAAGCAAAAAAAAGTAAATTTACAAAATTGTAAACTTCTACAAAAAAAAAAAACAATAATATTGGAATTTAATCATTTTACTTTGGTTCATAAACTCTAGCGACCATAGCTTTGACCGGTACTGGTATGATCTCATTTCTCCCGGTTCAACAAAACTGATGCAATCTCAATTAAACCGATGCAATAACGGAAAACAACCGGTACAGCTATCGGAATAAAACATCGGTTAAATGAACAATAAACCTAGCAACCGAATGGATCATCAAAGCGAATACATAAACCGGAATTGTCCGGTTTGTACCGATGCATTTCTTCCCTCCCATTTTTGTCATCTTGTCTTGTGGAAAATACTGGTAAAGTGAGCAATCCGTTAATCCTTGGAGAAATCGCAATCGTCGTGGTGAAATTCTTCAGCTTTCGCCATCAATGGCACTAATCCAGATCGTGAATCCATCTCCCGCAATTTCACGGTGATCTCGCCTTTCAGACAGGTAAAATTGGGCAAAAAAATCCGACAAAGAAACCCTTTTTAAATTTTGGATCGCTTCATATTCGAAATGTTTGTGATAGGGTGATGTTTCTGGATCGGTGACAGAGTTTGATCGGGCTATTGTATTGGATTCTCGGTAAAAGGCATGTAGGTTTGATCTGCTATGTCTTTATCTTACAATTCTGTGGATAGCTTCAGAGCTGCTGAATCAAATCTGTAGTTGACATTCTATTAATTTCGTTTTTTTCCCATAAATCTATTCTCTATGAAGAAATGATGCATTCTGTTCATGCAGAAGAGTTCCTCTGGCTGCGTTTGGCTTAGTCATAGCCACACATTTCTCTCTTTATCCTGCACCTCTGACAATTCCAATATGTATCATTTCCTGTTATATATATATATATATATATATATATATATATTTAAAGTTGTTCCTTCAGACAGATCAACCTCTGCTGTTTCTAACTTCCGTCTTCGTATATTGAGGAATACAGGTATGATATTAGAACTAGCTAGAGGATTTAAGATCGGGTTAATACATTAGAAGCATTTTATTGGTCTTATGTATTTCCGTTGCATATATATGTTGAAAAGGCTGGTTTTTCCATTACAAATATGCTCTTGTTAAGTTTCATGGGCTTCCAACTCAAAATCAATTGGCAATTAGTGGATTGGCCCAGATCCCTTAAATATTAGATCAAATTCCTTCCCACTTTAGATGTGGGACATTCTTCACACGCCCCTCGAGATAATGACCCGTCTAGCTGATGCATTCATATTTTAGCATATTTAGTATATATTTTCTTTAGCTTTTGTAGTCATTAGACTTACATTTTTGCATATTTTTCATCGTTTTGAGTCTCATTTCATACTTAGGATCATTTTAGAGTCTAGGATACATTTCTTTGCATTTCGTGCATTTTTGGTTCCTTTTTAGGTACTTTGGAGACATTGGAGTGAGTTGGAGACAAAACGGCTAGAAGAATTGATCAAATGGGCAAAACACATGCAGGAGAAGTACAAAGCGGCTGAAAGATCATCTCTGTTGAAGGTCTTACCTTGATCGGATTAATCTGATATTTTGTGACCAGAAAGGAAATTGAGTTATCTTTCCAATGGAAGTGGTTTCAACTCATTTGGAGCTGTATTGCGAAAGTTATTGAAGATTTAGTGAAGACATGTCCGTCTGGCGAGCAAAAGAAGCAAGTGCAGAACTTTAACAAGTGGATCGATCGATCCATAACTGGATCGATCGATCTGATCATCCAGATTTATCCGCGGGATCCTTGGATCGATCCAGCTAGAGGAGGATCGATCGGGCAAAATCTTTAGTAACTGGATCGATCGATCCAGAGGTGGATCGATCGATCCACTTACTAAAGGTTTGGATCGATCGATCCAGGGGTGGATCGATCGATCCAGTCCTCAAGACAGCACTTTTTGTGACGAAAAATCAGCCACCTACTCCTACTTTATTTGGTCAAAAACGTGTTTCATGGCAAAAAACCTTTATTTTTCAGCCATATATATCTGTATCAACCTCATTATTGAGGGGAACTTAACTTCACTTTACTTTTTCTTGTTCTTGAGTGGAGGAGACTTTTATTTTTGATGGAGGAAGTTTCCCTTCCTCTTGAGTTGGTTTTGATCCAAACTCTTCTTTGATGTTTTGGATGGATTTTCATCTTCATGCAACTCTAGAGAAGGATTCTTCACCTCTATCTTTTATTCTTATGTTTATATATTTTGTTCATATCATGTTTAGCATGTAGTCTTTGTTGGATCATGGATTATGCTAGATTAGGATGCTTTGATAGTTAGATGATGATAATTATGGTTAATCTTTGTTAGATCCTTCACTTAAGTTGTTCTTAATGCTAGTTTTGACTTATCCACTCAAAATCTAGATCTCTAGGCATTTTCATACCCGGAAGGTGTTTGTGGAAATACTTGAACTAAACTTGTTGTGAGCTTGGGTCACATAGCTACTTGACCGTGGTTCTATGAACTCTTGTGACAAAAATGGGAGAATATTAATGCTTGTCTAATCATTGAGATGGAATGCTTGACCGCGGATCTTGAATGTGATTAGGGAAAGAGGTTTTTACCATTGGCGTGGACTAACCTTAAAAATGAATATTCCATTGTCTAGGATAGTGTTTGATTCAACCTTTGACATCATTGTTGATTGTTAACCCATTCTTATGATAGTTAACCTCATGATCCAACGTTTTTATTTTGTTTATCTTCTTTCATTTCATTTTCTTGAATTTCTTATTTTGTTTCATATTGAATCCATGGGTTAGGATGATCCATGGGTGATTAGTTGAAGAGTTAAGGTGTTTTATAGTTAGATTCTTAGACTTCTATACTTGCTAAGTGTTCTTAATGCTAGATTGAATTTGATCACCTTAATCTAGATCTTAAACCTTCTATAGCATCGAAAGTGTTCATTGAAGGTTTGATCAAACTTAGTATAGCTCTAGCTTGAATAACCAAAGGGATTTGATGTTAGGATTGCTAGATGGTTAATAGACTTGAGCTTAATGTGTGTTTGAGTGAACGAAACCAATGGGAATTGATGTTTAGTTCATGATTGCATAAGGGTTTCTACCTCGGGAGAGGATTGATCTTCATTAGTGTTCTAGACTTATGGAAATTTAGGATTGTTTAAAGTAAGCACCTTGACTTAAAGCTAATTGCCTTGGATCAACCACCATACCCATGTGTTCTCTTTTAGTTAAATTAAGTTAAAACTTGTGTTAATTGCTTAGCTTATTCGAATACTTGGATTCTTAGTGTTGCTATTCTTAACTCCTTGTGGTTCGACCCTATGCTATGCTACAACAACTAGAGTGTGTTGTTAGCTAAGTTTAGGAAAATATAAATACAATTTGACACACATCAAATTTGGCGCCGTTGCCGGGGAGTTTAGCAATAGCCATTAGGATTTGGTACTTGATTAAGACTAAGTGTTTATTTTTCTTTTGATACTAACTTTTCTCTTTAGAAACTCCGTCAAGCTAGCGACGTTAAACGCGCCTCTTGGGACCTCCCAAGTCTATCCATTGTCAAGCTAGTGACACTAAACAAGCATGAATAATGGTCAACAAGCACTCTCCAACAAGCCGTCACACCATCCTTACTCTCTCTTTCTCTCCAAGGTACCACCATTTTTCCTTTGTACATACCATTTTTATTCACTTATTTTTCATTCTCTTGCGTAATGTCTTTCTCTTTGATTTTACTTTCTCACCGAGACGGTGAGAAGTAAGTCCGGGGGAGGGACATTATTTGCTAATGAATCTTTTAATTGTTTTGTTTTTATCTTTGAGTCTCATGCATTGCATTGTATATACGATAAAAACGCAAAAATCATAAAAATTTGAAAAATTTCGAAAAATACAAAAAGATTTTTCTTTTCATTTAGTTGCATCATTCATATGGAGAACAATGATTGAAATGCCTTGTAGAAATTTTTAGTACATAGCTCTCTTTGTGAATGTCTCGATAATGCTCTCTTAGACTTCATAAACCGCGAAAAGCATGCTTCTCCATATCTTTGATCTCTTCGCTCTAGATTCTCTAAGTCTTGTTGATTAGTTGTTTGAATTGAAACCAACTCCACCTTATTAGACCATAAATTGAATTTTAATTCTCTTGCTTATGAGTTTTAGACCTTAACCATGGTTCACTTATACACATTCAACCATTTTTATCCCTTTTACCACTCTCTAATGGTTGGAATGGTCATCCCGATTCAAGTACATGATTTGAATGAGGATGGTACCACACCTTGATTACACCTAGCTTTTCTTTGAAACCACCATTAATTTGTTGAGTGAGGCCTTTTTCTATTTGCACCTCATGCATAAAATCTTTAGAGATGGAAACGACAAGTTCTTTTGTTCCATTATGAGTAGTCTCATTGGCTAGTCTAGGTGGGTTGAGAGAATTTTGGAGTCTCATTGTTTTATATTACGGTTTTGGGAATTGGTGAGGGTGAGTAAGGGTGTGAGCTTAAGTGAGGAATTGGAGAGATGAAAAGGAGAGAAGTGAAACCGAAACGGTTTAGAGAACGAAAATCGGATGTCTAAGGAGAGAAAACAAAAAGAAACATTACTCTTAAGTTAAGAAGTAAAGAAGCTCCTAGAAATGAAAAGAATATATATAGAGGATCAAAAGGAGTAGAGATAAGTAAAGCAAGAGTAATTGTCTAAGTATAAGAAAGATCTCCCTAGGTTCTATCCTTGAAATAAAAGAAAAAAAAAATGAAGTAATTGGTGTAGAGAACAAGAGTGACTTTGAGTGAAACAAAGAGTATGGGGTGGGTAGAATGGAAGAAAACATCTTGTATGCATCAATTGTTTCCCTTCTCCATTGCTTTTGTGTGTTGACTTGTGCCATATGTTGAGAGAAGTCACTAAAATGTTTTAAAAACACCACTTCACTTCATATTGAACTTATTCTCTTACCAAGCCGCCGATTGGATTAGGTCGAATTCTCATTTGCAAGACTACACGGTTTTGAATCTTAATGAACATAAGGAGTTGGTAGATAAGATACATTTGATCACTTGACATTGAATTTAGAGGCAAAACATTGAAGTTGCGATGAGAATGAGAAGTTTGATTGAGTAGATGGTTTATTTGTAGCATTGAGATGTATTATCTTGCATTGGCAACTTGATCTTTGGAAAACAATCTCTTGGCTATGAGTTCTCCATTTCAAACCTCTTCACCGGTTTGTTCTCTTTGTTTGCTCGAGGGCGAGCAAAAGGCAAGTCCGGGGGAGTTGATGCATTCATATTTTAGCATATTTAGTATATATTTTCTTTAGCTTTTGTAGTCATTAGACTTACATTTTTGCATATTTTTCATCGTTTTGAGTCTCATTTCATACTTAGGATCATTTTAGAGTCTAGGATACATTTTTTTGCATTTCGTGCATTTTTGGTTCCTTTTTAGGTACTTTGGAGACATTGGAGTGAGTTGGAGACAAAGCGGCTAGAAGAATTGATCAAATGGGCAAAACACATGCAGGAGAAGTACAAAGCGGCTGAAAGATCATCTCTGTTGAAGGTCTTACCTTGATCGGATTAATCTGATATTTTGTGACCAGGAAGGAAATTGAGTTATCTTTCCAATGGAAGTGGTTTCAACTCATTTGGAGCTGTATTGCGAAAGTTATTGAAGATTTAGTGAAGACATGTCCGTCTGGCGAGCAAAAGAAGCAAGTGCAGAACTTTAACAAGTGGATCGATCGATCCATAACTGGATCGATCGATCTGATCATCCAGATTTATCCGCGGGATCCTTGGATCGATCCAGCTAGAGGAGGATCGATCGGGCAAAATCTTTAGTAACTGGATCGATCGATCCAGAGGTGGATCGATCGATCCACTTACTAAAGGTTTGGATCGATCGATCCAGTCCTCAAGACAGCACTTTTTGTGACGAAAAATCAGCCACCTACTCCTACTTTATTTGGTCAAAAACGTGTTTCATGGCAAAAAACCTTTATTTTTCAGCCATATATATCTGTATCAACCTCATTATTGAGGGGAACTTAACTTCACTTTACTTTTTCTTGTTCTTGAGTGGAGGAGACTTTTATTTTTGATGGAGGAAGTTTCCCTTCCTCTTGAGTTGGTTTTGATCCAAACTCTTCTTTGATGTTTTGGATGGATTTTCATCTTCATGCAACTCTAGAGAAGGATTCTTCACCTCTATCTTTTATTCTTATGTTTATATATTTTGTTCATATCATGTTTAGCATGTAGTCTTTGTTGGATCATGGATTATGCTAGATTAGGATGCTTTGATAGTTAGATGATGATAATTATGGTTAATCTTTGTTAGATCCTTCACTTAAGTTGTTCTTAATGCTAGTTTTGACTTATCCACTCAAAATCTAGATCTCTAGGCATTTTCATACCCGGAAGGTGTTTGTGGAAATACTTGAACTAAACTTGTTGTGAGCTTGGGTCACATAGCTACTTGACCGTGGTTCTATGAACTCTTGTGACAAAAATGGGAGAATATTAATGCTTGTCTAATCATTGAGATGGAATGCTTGACCGCGGATCTTGAATGTGATTAGGGAAAGAGGTTTTTACCATTGGCGTGGACTAACCTTAAAAATGAATATTCCATTGTCTAGGATAGTGTTTGATTCAACCTTTGACATCATTGTTGATTGTTAACCCATTCTTATGATAGTTAACCTCATGATCCAACGTTTTTATTTTGTTTATCTTCTTTCATTTCATTTTCTTGAATTTCTTATTTTGTTTCATATTGAATCCATGGGTTAGGATGATCCATGGGTGATTAGTTGAAGAGTTAAGGTGTTTTATAGTTAGATTCTTAGACTTCTATGCTTGCTAAGTGTTCTTAATGCTAGATTGAATTTGATCACCTTAATCTAGATCTTAAACCTTCTATAGCATCGAAAGTGTTCATTGAAGGTTTGATCAAACTTAGTATAGCTCTAGCTTGAATAACCAAAGGGATTTGATGTTAGGATTGCTAGATGGTTAATAGACTTGAGCTTAATGTGTGTTTGAGTGAACGAAACCAATGGGAATTGATGTTTAGTTCATGATTGCATAAGGGTTTCTACCTCGGGAGAGGATTGATCTTCATTAGTGTTCTAGACTTATGGAAATTTAGGATTGTTTAAAGTAAGCACCTTGACTTAAAGCTAATTGCCTTGGATCAACCACCATACCCATGTGTTCTCTTTTAGTTAAATTAAGTTAAAACTTGTGTTAATTGCTTAGCTTATTCGAATACTTGGATTCTTAGTGTTGCTATTCTTAACTCCTTGTGGTTCGACCCTATGCTATGCTACAACAACTAGAGTGTGTTGTTAGCTAAGTTTAGGAAAATATAAATACAATTTGACACACATCACTAGCCATTAATTTCGACAATTTCCATTATAGGATTAATTTCGAGTTCGATCGATCTGGCCATATTCGGACCAAATCAATTTCGGTTCGGGTGGGTCAGCGTGTGTTCGGGCTCTGATACCATGTTAAGTTTCATGGGCTTCCAACTCAAAACCAATTGGCTATGAGTGGATTGGCTCAGATCCCTTAAATATTAGATCAAATTCCTTTAGATGTGGGACATTCTTCACAGCTCTTGATGCTGAAATACAGAGATGCGTTAGTGAATCTTATCCAAAAGGCGTGTCTGCAATTAACTGTGTGAAGGGGAAGGATGTTGAGGGTCCAAGTTCTGACTTTGAGATTGTCGTTATAATTACTGCCATGAAACTTAGTCCGCAGAACTTTCTGGTGTGTACAGAATGACCTTCTTCTTCCTTGTTATCCATTCTTTTAGCATCAGCTATGATTGAGTGTCTCCTCGACAACAAACATTTGCCTGAAATAAATTTTAAGTGACCAATACTAGGGGTGTTGTGCAGTAATGGAAGTTGGAGATCTGTATGGAACATTGATTTCCAAGATGAATCCTAGGTGCTTAACATAAAAGGGAAATTGCAGGTAACTATGCATGATGTGTAACTCATTTTTCTTCGTGTAAGAATAGTGTGATGTTATTCAGAACCAATGTAAGATCTAGGCCTGCGATTTCGGATGAACGGGTCGGGTTCGGATACAACCCGATCGGGTTCGGATGTTTCGGATATGGGGTTTTTGTATTCATATAGTTACCGATTCATACTCGGGTCGGTAACGGTTCGGTTTCTCTCGGTCTCGGATCGGATCGGGTTTACATTTGGCTATCCGAAATGTTTCGATATCGGATATTATACATCCGAAATTCAAAATCATAACCGAAATAAGCAAATCGATTGGACAAGAAGTACCTCCGATCGATTTCTCGATGATGCAGATGGTGGTGATGAAACTAAAACTCGCCAGATTTATGATTTGGTTTGGTGGTTTTGTTTTCAAAATCAGAAGAGAAGAGGAGGAGTCTCTCTCGGTCTCGGAAAGCAAAGTGAAAATTAAAACCCTAATACTATAATCTGGTAAATGCTATATATACTTTCGGATTATCGATTTATCCGAACGGTTTTCGGATATTTATCCGACCGAACCGATATCCACGGATATCAGTAAACGATATCCATCGATAAATTATGTCGGATATATATCCGGTCCAAACCGGTTTTTTCGGGTCGGTTTCGGTTCGGATTTTCGGTTTCGGGGAAAAATTCCACGCCTAGTAAGATCAATGTGCGTCTTCTAATTATATCTCTTTCTCTTCAGGTAGGAGCTTATTATTTCGAAGAGGGAAATACGGAATTAGACGCAAAAAACTTGTTTCAGGATTCGACAATATTTCAGGTACCATTCACATCCAATATCCACATCCTCAAGATTATCTACAATGAATTGTCTCCAAAATCACAATATCACATACAATTATTTTTTAGAGGCCAGACTCATATATCAATTCTAACATGTATTATACACCAAGAGAATAAACAAGTGTAGGCTTTGATCGCTGATTTCTTGTTTCCATTTTCAGTCCGCGGATGATTGCGCAATTGGCATAGCTAATATTATCCGGCACCATCAGACAGAGTATCTTGCAGCTCTAGAGGTCCCCAAATAACACAATCATTCATTTATTTACCATTTCATGCACTGTTAATAGTTCTTCTAACCGTCTCTGCATCATCAGGCAGCGTATACGAAGTTGCCCGATAACACTTTCAAGGTAATTTTCTCTTCGAAATAACAAACGTTATGGCTACAAATCTCATCCAGAAACTCCCCGCGATGCTCGAGGTGTTTAACAAAAGTCTCAGTTCTGATTTTGGGATTTATTTCTGCAGGATCTGAGGAGGAAACTTCTGGTTACACGAACTTTTTTCCCATGGCAAAACACCTTACAGTTTAGCTTAACTAGAGAGGTTGAGAAAGAACTTGGACATGGCAAGTGACTTGGTGAATTGTGATACATGGATGAACATTCATCTTCGTGAAGTTATCTGTACATCAAAGGTTTATCTATCTACTGCTCTTTCCTATGATGTTGAAGAAAACCCAATTTGTTTTGATGAAATGTGATTGACACTCAAACATGCAATCACTTTTCTGTAGGATGAAGATAGGTTTTGGCGAATGCCGGAATGTTATATCCGAGGCAACACAATCAAGTACCTCCGAGTTCCAGATGAGGTATTGTTCTGTATTTCTAAAGTATATATAACTTTATGCTCTAGTTCCTTTTTCTTCTTTTCTTGCTCTTCTTCTTAGCCAAATCAGATATGTGCTCCAAGAGGCACTTTGTTGGGTTACTTGTGTTGAGTCACTATAATGATCTCCTCTGTAACCCTGATAGCATATAGTGTGCCTCTTGCTGTAGTGTGTCTTGGATGATATCACAGAGATGGGTATAAGTCTGACCAGAATATCGATAAACTTTTCTGTGTAAAGCAGCAATCGCATTACTTGGAGTATTCTCTTTTGCATCTCTTTTCCTTCTGATCAATCCTATGAAGTGTACCTCTCCTATAGAATCATGTGAAAAATATTGGTCGATGGTTTTTACTTAATACAAAAAAATAGTGTAATATACGTTTAAAATTGAACCAAGATATATCCAACTTCAATATTATACATTGTAATATACGTTTAAAATTTTATGCAACCTATTATATTACTCTTTTTATATAATCTTCAATATTTATATATAGTAATTTGATTTTCTTTCATTTTGCAAACATTTTAAAAAAATGAAGACTAGAGCCGAGTTAATTATGTTTTTCATCATGCTTTTATATGCTTCTTTTTTTTTATCATTCTACGTTTTTTTATTTTTATTTTACTATGTGCAATTTTATGTTTTAATTTGTTTTAACGGATTGTAATATACGTTTAAAAATTTATGAAACATAATAAATTCAAGTTTTTATAAAATCTTGTATATTTATATATACTAATTTTATTTTTTCATTTTATTTTTTATAAAAAATAATTTTTTTTTTATTCTTTAGAATCGCGAGATTAAGTTTTTCCGCCAAAACCGTAAACCTAATTATTTTCCGCTAAAACTGTAAAACGTAAAACTATGTGTTTCTCGCCCAAAACTTTAAAATCACACTTTAGTGGGAAAATTGCGTTATATATATTTTTCCGCAAAATTGTTGTTTTCAGTCAAAACCGCAAAATCGTGTTATTACATTTGTCCACCAAAAACGTAAAATTGTGTTTTCCCATCAAAACTATAAATCATGATTTTGGCGGAAAAATGATGGAATTGTATTTTCCCACAAAAAAAAAATATTTTCCGTCAAAACCGCAAAATCGTAAAGTTGTGTTTTTCCGCCAAAACTGTAAATCACGATTTTGGCGGGAAAATAGCGGAATTGTATTTTTACGCAAAACAAAAATATTTTTCGTCAAAACCGTAAAATTGTGTTTTACCACCAAATTTGTAAATCATATTTTGGCGGGAAAATGGCGGATTACATTTTACCGGAAAAAAAATCTGTCAAAATCATAAATTTGTGGTTTCCTGCCAAAACTGTAAATTACGATTTTGGCGGGAAAATTGCAGTATTGTATTTTTCCGCCAAAAAAATCTCGTCAAAAGCGCCATACCACGTAATTATATTTTCCACCAAAATCGTAAAATTGCGTTTTCCCACCAAAACTGTAAACCATGATTTTGGCGGAAAAATAGAATTGCATTATCCCGCCAAAACCGCAAAATTGAGAAATTGTGTTTTCTCGCCAACACCGTAAAATTAGAGAATTGTGTGTTTTCAATTTAATAATAAAATTTATTTATGTAAAAACTAGGATTTTAATTTCTTTTACATTCCATGTTGGATCTTTTTAAAAATCATGATATCTCTATTATCAAAAATACAATTTATTTATGAGAAATGTCACTTTTGAAGTGCCACTTTTCAATAGTGACACTTTTTCTAAATCTTTGCAAAAAAACCATTTTTTCAAAATTATTTTTTCGTTATATCATTTATGTTTGAGTTAATTAAGTTGTATTAGAGTTTAGTTTTGAGGGTTTAGGGGTCAAAACATTTTTTAGGCTTTAGAATTTTAAGATATAAACTTTAAAAATTCATAATTAGTGGTATTTTTTGCAAATAGACAACCCTTAGTGGTATTTTTTGCAAATAGACAACTCATAGTGGTATTTTTGCAAGTGGACAATTCAAAAATGGTATTTTTGTTTTTGAATACCATTTATTTATTGTGTTCATCTTTTTGTTTTTTTGTTTATGTGTTCATCTTTTTTGTGTCCTCGAAAAAATTGGAATTTAATGTCTACCACTTACATTTTACGTTGGCTCATACTTTAGACATTTTCGGTTATGGAATTCGGTTTGTTAGATTTTAAGCCAATTCTATTATAATCAATCAATTTCAGTCCAATTTATATTCTTTTTCTTTTTGTAAACGTAGATACACTTTCAAAGAGAGATAAATTAAGCTGCTACGTAGCTACTACAAGAAAAATGTTTATTGATAGCACGTTACAATAGCTCGGTTTTTCTAAGTGCTATTAAAAATAATTAAATAGGTCATGCTTCTGTATGATAGCATTATAAAAACGCTAAACATGAAAATGATTAACCGGGAAACTAAATTTACCTTTGCGAGCCTAAAATCATCAAAAGCGGCAAACACTTGTCAAACAAATTTCGCTTTGGGCCTAAATTTGGGACCAAAATTATAAAACATGACAAAAAAAAAAAAAAAAAATTTCATAAAGAAACAAAACTTAAATCGCTTCAGCTTCTTTCTCCCTCTCGAGACGAAGACCTTCAACATAAATCCTTTCCAGACTTTAGCTCTCTTCTCTTCGTCTTCTTCTTTTGTTCCGATTTCTCCAAACGTCACAACCATGGAAGTAAACCTTCATCTTCTATTCATCGTCTTCTTCAATCTAAATTCGTCTTCTCCTAAATCCCGGATTCCATCATCCACGCCTCCTGCTCCCCGTCACAACTCTTCTGCTTCTCTTAGTGGTGCTTCGATTCGATAGGGGAAGGTCTTCGATTGGAAAAGATAATTGTTGTATCATCGAGTTATGGAAACGTCGAGGAGATTCGAGCTCTTCATCGATAGGGTGCAAACCTCGAGGTTTTCCTCTATTTTGACCGATTGGTTTGCTCATTATTAGGGTTTTATTTTTGCGATTGTGATTTGTGTGTTTGGGATATAGTGGATGAACCTAGAAGGAAAACGCCTTTGTCTCTCTTTCTCTTTCCATTAATTCTCTCATTTTTCAGGAAATATCTAGAAACCCACCACAAGAAGAAGCTTCGATCGATAAATGGCTTCTCTTACTTAAATCTCCAAGCCTTACCCATCTCCCTCGCAGGTTTTGTGACTGAAATCGACCGGAAACACTCTTTTCTCTACCTTAGTTAGATCCGTATCAATGGATTCCGATCTTGACTTGTCTAGAAATGGTTTCTCTGTATACGTTCCGTTGGCAAGACTAAGTTTGTACCACTGTCTCATAACAATTGTGTTTGAATTTCCTTTTTGTTGCAGGTAAAATGCAATGAGCTCAAGTCGAAGAATGAGCTAAATGTTGAGGCCTTTTCTGATTCCAAGTTCAAGATGGGAATATCTTTGGAAATGGGTCTTAGTGGTGTTCTCAGCCTTTTGATTAGTGCTGTAAGATTGAACCAGTCTTTGCTTTCTTTAGTTGGTAGTCTGAGTTTGACATTGGTACTTTCGCATCTCTAATACATTGGTAACCTGTGGTTTTCAGATGCTAATATTCAATTGAATGAATTAAGAAGTGGCAATCAAGCTTGTGAGTTCTTAAAACATGAGTTGGCTTGAATTTGGTCAAGATTGAATGTAATTTGGCATTTTAACAATTTGATCCTTTTCTTTTGTCCAAATAATGCTAAAAGAAAATAGAGTTTGTGGACTGTTAACATTGTCACCACAGGCTTTGTTTGATCATGTTCAGTATATTGAGCGCTGAGATTGAATCCTTTTTGTTTTTGTTTTCCCTAGGAAAATGTGAAGACAAAACATCTTCACCTACTCGGTGAATTGAAGTTGTACAAGATTCTACAGGGCGAAAGTAAATATTCTTATGTTTTGAAACCTGTATTTAAATAATGAGCTATTGATTCTTTTTTTCAGTTTGTGTTTCTTATGACTTCTCTTTTGCATTTAATTTTAGTAGCTGGTGTTCTGTATATCAAATGGTTTTGGTGTTGATGGGGACTACAATGTTTTGGTGTTGGATCTACGCGAACCGAGTCTTTAAGATGTGTTCAATTCAGGAAACTTTCCTTGAAGTCAGTCCTCATGCTTGCAGATCAAATGGTAAACCTCTTTGTTTTCGTGTGATGCTTTTCTTTCATTTGCTTGTCTATGTTTCAGTAAAGATTAGCTTCTTTCTTCCTTTGGTTTTGTGTTAAGCTTAGGATCAAACGTGTTTACCTTTTACTTTGAAGACATCATTGGATTGATTAAGTACATCATCGACTTTGGTCTTGCTAAGAAGTACATGACAGTACAACACATCAGCACATTCCCTACAGGTGAGGTGATATCATTTGTATCGATACACTGCTCTGTCCACTGCTCTGAAAATGTTCACTGCTCTGAAAATGTTCACTTTTCTGAAAATATTAAGAATCTCTGTCCACTGCCCTGAAAATGTTCACTTTTAGTATGGATCTTTGCTAATGTTGAGACTATGTTCTCTCTCTGTCTACTTTTCTTTGTACTCAAGAGTATCACATCTCAACAACAAGATCTTTGTGAACCTTTCTTGGTGTCTTCACCCCTGTATGCTTGCTCAGGTAACCTTCAAGAAATTTCAGAACCCAAATATAGCAAATCAAATAGAAATTGACTATTCTCTTTACACATTTATGATTCAATGTTGAAGATTTTGTCTCCTGACTTCTTTAACGTTGCTAGTCGCTCTCATTTACAGGACAGTCTAGAAGGTAAAGTTATGTGAATAAGTTGCAATGTTTTATGTATTATATCCCTTTGGTGGATTTAAACACAAGGATTTTGAGGTTTCTCTTGCTGATCTTCAGAAAGATGAGAATCGTGCATACATGAAGATCCATCTCAGAGCTGAAGATGTTCAGGGAAGGAATGTGTTGACCCAATTCTGGGGATGGATTTCACAACGGGAAATGCTAAGGTCATTGGTGAAAAAGTGGCAGGCTTTGGTTAAAGCCCATGTTGATGTGAAGACCATAGACAGCTACACCTTGAGGTAATTAACAACATAAAGTGTGTTTATTATTTGATCCTCTAAACAGAAACATTGAATAGGATTCTTAGATTCACATATTCTATAATGTATCTTGGATAATTGATATGCCTCACTAGATTTCACCTAGGCTTGCACTCTCTTTTTGTCTGGTTTCTTTTTTTCCAGTTGATTCAAATGTTTGAGACAATTATTGTACTTTGTGGTTGCAGTTTCGTGTGGTTCGAGCAGTAGCTATTTCAGGAGGTCTTCTTCAGATATTTTTGTTCGTGTGCTTAAGCGGGATAACAGCTTCGGTATCGAAACTTGTTGTACTGTTACTTAAGATTTGATTTGAGTCTTGTACTGTATGTTGACAATTGAGGCATGTATGGAGTTTGTATATATATTGATTTATCTGTAAAAAACAGGTTTTTTGCAAATGTGTAACAAAATATCCCAAACCAATAGGTCGTACAGAGAGAGACAATATATTATTACGAAAAAATAGAGCTATAACAAACTATATCACAATAACAAAATAGAGCTACTAAACAATATATTGTAGCTTATAAAAAGAGCCACAAAATAAATTTGTATAGCATTAAAATGTGCTATAACCATTAAAATCATAGCATCAGTTATACGCTATGATATAGTAACATTCAATAGCACAACTGAAAACGCTATAGTATATGGTCACCCTATTATAGCTCGGACAGACACAACGTTTATAAAAACGCTATTAAAATCATATTATAGCGTTTTTCGCGTGCTAAGAATGACCATTTTTCTTGTAGTATATACTCTTACATTTTACGTTGGCTCGTGCTTTAGGCCCTTTATGTTATGGAATTCTTTGTTTGTTAGATTTTAAGCAAATTTTTTGTCAACGTCAACGTCAATTCAAGAAAGATACATTAATTAAGGGATTAATTAAGTCGTTTGGATTTTTGCTAAGATGTTCAAAATTCTAAAGCATGAGATGGGGAGAAAAAATCAAGCAATTACTTTGTGTTTGATGTATTCAAAAAAAGAGAGATTGATTAAGGATATGCATTTCGGAATTTAGTTGATGTGTTAAAAAGTCTAATAAGACATTAGACATTCGAACAATTGATCGATCTTAAATTCATGAGGAGAAAATATCAAGCAATTTTTTCCACTAATCAGATAGCGCCTTTCTCCGTTATAACACTAGATGCATTACAGTTGGAACTAAAATCTCTAAAGATTGATCCAAAAGACTTCGACCCTTAACAAATATTAAAAACTCAAAAAATATAAATATTGCATCTTTGAAAAGGAAACAAAGAATAAGAGTGAAGTATTCAGCACTTGATCTCCTTCAAGCAATAGGCTTAGTAGAGAAAAGTAGGATCAGTAGCTCCCTCCTTGTAGTAAGCAAACAGTAAGCTCCCTTCGTCTCCCATGCTCTCTCCCACAAAGCTGTCACATTCATTGAAATACTCACCAATTTAGAAAAAAGCCAATTTAAACATCAAAAACTTGGTAGCACTCTCAATATGCTTCTTGAAAAGCTCTTTTTTTTTCTGACTCCAGCTTATTAAGGGTTTAATGGCTTTATGTATCTTTTCGTGAACATCACAAACTGTTTCTTGCCAAACGATGGTTGCTCCTGCCAAACAATAAGACCCAAAAGTTAATCTCAAATTTATAGCTTTCTTGCGCAAACAGAAACAATTATGAGAAGGGTCATTGAGCTTTACCTGAAGTCTAGAAGTATCGATGATATGGACAACTTTTACAGCTTGATCATCGCGACTCCTTCGTCTTCTTCGGCTTTTTAAGCTGATGGATTCGCACCAATGTTGAAATCCATCTAAACAATCATCATCAACTACTCAACAATGTTGTTCTCTGCTAACACAAGAAACACGGACGAAAACAGATTATATAACACATGAATAATCTAGCTATTGGTTCTACGATGATTAGTGATTTAAATCATCAAATAAATAATAAAAATATCTTATGAAATGACAAAAATAGGAGAGAATAAGAGGGAAACAAAGTCAAAACCGAAAGTATTTCAACATAGAATTGAAAAATTGGACATTAAAAAGCTTTTAGATATCCTAAGAATCTCATCATCAAACCCCAAAATCAAAATCTTGAGCATATTATGGAATTCTTTTGTTTTTTAGATTTTAAGCACATTTTTTGTCAACGCCAATTGAAGGAAGATACATCAAAACCTTGAGCATACGAGCTTCTTCATCAGGTCAGGTCTACACTTATATTAGATAACATCGGCTTTCTTCATCAGGTCAGGTCTATACTTATATTAGATAACATCGGCTTTCTTCATCAGGTGAGGTCTATACTTATATTAGATAACATCGGCTTTCTTGTCTACTGTCTCATAATCCCTGAGTCCGACAAGAATGATGTCATCAGGACTAATGCAAACCTTCTTACCTCTGATAAGACACGTCCTTGTGGCTCCTACTGGAGATAACTTGCTTCCCAAGTTATCTCCGCTAACTCCTTCTATGCATGCACTTGGCCTTGCACCGTCCGTCTCCGAGCATAGAGAGAACTTGAGCGTATTCTTGACCGTCGAGTTCACCTTTATTATCTTCTGCTTCGTTTTTTCCTCCTTTTCCTTTGTTCTTCGCCATGATTAAAACCCTAGAAAATTAAGACAAGAAATTTGATCGATCGATCAGAGAGAGACAATATCAGCAAACCCTTTAACCTATAGAATTCAGATCATACTGAATATCTAAAATATATATTATATATAACCCCTAGATTTTAATGTTTTTTTCCTTTAGTTAGAAAAAGGAAAACACTTAAATGGGGAATATATATGAATTTTGATTATAGATTTTGGATGCTTATATATTTTAAGGTTCTAAATTCGGATCAAGTCTTAGGTAGGCCCAACAAGACAAGGCCCAGGAATCCGAGATCATCGATGTAAAAAGAGGAGAGCAAGTGGGGTTCCAGGGAATAGGAGACGAACAAGCCCTAAACCCTAATTTCCGGTCATGCGGTTTCTTGTGAGATCCGCCATTGCGCAGGTAATGCTAAATGAGAATCCGTTTACCTGAGTTTATTTGTTTTGTTTTCGTTTATCCTTGAATTTGTTCGACCGCTAAAATTGATCAAAATCCTACTCGAAAAACTTGCAGTATAATAATCTCAGAGGGAGATCAATGGGACGACGACTCGGAATTTATCTAACTCCCCTGATAACACCCGGTTCCCCTCTAAATGGTTTACATACCTCAGTGAGTCTCTAATCGTGATAGATTGATGATTTTTTCTTATTATTCTTCCTTATACATACGTTACTACTTTAGTTTGCTCTTACATATTGGATGCAAGAAGAAGAAGAAAAATTGGAGAGTGTAAGCAAAATCTTACTCTAATTAACGTCTTTGGCTTTTCTTTGTTTTCTTCAGAGGAGTATTGGTGGGAAAAGAATGTAACGCATGCGGGAACTATTCAAAATGGCATTTGACTATAGTTTAATAGATGTTGCCACAGATGGTTACTTCCGCAGACATGAAGAGGACCGAATGATACGGGTAAACAAAAATATATGTGTGATATAATCTTAATTATGGGAGGGGGGGAAGTTCATCCATATGTGATCTCACCATCATCATTTTATGTTTCAGAGATTGTTGCAGGAGATTAATAATGAAAGGAAATTGGAGCCAGAGTTGAAATTCTATGAGGTTAGAGCAATTAAGGACTATAAACAATTCAATATTGTTGTTACTATTAATTATTCTTCTTTAACTAATAAAGTCATCCATATGTGATCTCACCATCATCATTTTATGTTTTAGAGATTGTTGCAGGAGATTAATAATGAAAGCAAATTGGAGCCAGAGTTGAAATTCTATGAGGTTAGAGCAATTAAGGACTATAAACAATTCAATATTATTCTTGTTTAACTAATAAAGTTGGAGACTTTGAAATGTTTTAATGAAGTTGAAGACTTTGATGAAATGTCTTGGATCTAACTTTATGATCAACACCACACTGTTTTTTTTACGAATGAGGAACCATACGTTTCTCTTAAATTACCCGATGATTAATCTCGTAACTATCACACTAGCTAATTTAGAAGATGTGCTCAATCTGGAGTGCCTTTAGGGTTAGGTTGATGATCTAGACCATCTCTTAGGTAGAGTGTGTTTTTTTGGCTTCAATGTGCAAAAGGAGAGACGGAAAATTCTTGAATGATCAAGATAAACTAATAAATTTTGTAATTTTAGTGCATTTAACTTAGTCAAAAATGGCATTTCTCATTAATATATAGGACAAACCCATCCCAAATGTCGTGTGCATTATTTTATGTTCTTTCCTTTATTCTTCGGCATGATTAAGCCCTAGAACCATAGTATTTTATTTTGTTGTAATGGTACCTTGTTATTTTATTTCACATTACTATATAGTAACCCGTATAATTTGATTTTCTTATTATGTTGACCTTTTGTTGACCTTAAGAAGAAGGAAAACAAAGATCTTTATGGGAAAAAGTGACATGTCTATAAATCGATTTTGATTCGGCTCATGTTTGGCTCTTCTTCTGCATTCGCCCTAGTAAGCGTTCAGTCACAAATCCGTCGCCTCCGTGTCTTGTCACCGGAATTTCTCCGTCGGTACGTCGAGTGCCGTTTAGAGAGCTTGTTTCTTGTTCAAGTAGCTTCTATTTGGCTTATGAATCCGTCGAATCTGACTTCCATTTTCTAGGGTTTTCTTTTGCTGCGCGCGATGAAGATAGAGCCTGAATCTTCGGAGCAAGGGGCGAATCCATCGGACATTTCCGCCAAAAATCGATTACGATAAGGTTATTGACAAATTTGGTTGCCAGAGGATCGACGAGTCGCTGATTGATCGTGTTCAAAGACTGACTTCTCGTCAACCACACGTATTCCTCCGCCGTGGTGTCTTCTTCGCCCACAGGTAACTTCTGTTTGGTGATTCAACTGCTTTTGAGCATGTAGAATCCCTGTTGTTGCTGCCTTGCTGGTTTAATTTTGAGTTTATTAGGGATTTCGATGAAATTTTGGATGCCTATGAGAAAGGAGACAGTTTCTACCTCTACACTGGAAGAGGACTTTCATCAGAGGCTTTGCATTTGGGGGATTTGGCTCATTTCATGTTTGCCAAGTGAGTCTATAACATCCTGGAGCTATTATTGTCTTACGTTTCTTTAAGGTAGTGGCTCAATGATTTTCGACTTGTCTTGAAACCGCTTTGCAGATACTTGCAAGAAGCTTTCAGCGTGCCCATTGTGATACAGCTGACGGATGATGATGTCTTGCGGAAGACCTTAACCGTTGAGGAAAGACAAAGCCTCGCCAGAGAAAATGCAAAGGACATAATAGCTTGCGGCTTCGATTACACAAAGACCTTTATTTTCTATGTCCGCGACAATTTTGAAGAGTTAGTCGCATTTAAATTCCATCCAGGTTTTGGTTTTTATGTTTACAGTACTGATGATGCCAAAATCTTGTGTCTAGTGCTTATCATGAAAACATGGTGAAGTTTAGGAACTGCATTCCACTTAATGAGGTGACTTTGCTTTCTATCTCCTTGAATTGCACAATGTGGCTGATATATGTTTTATTTGTTGCTTTGTGTACCTTGTATTCATTTTTACATCTCCTTCTTTGCCAGGCTATGGGAATCTTGGGCTTGTCCGGTGAAGATTATACTGGAAAACTCAGTGTCCTTCCTGTGCAGGTATATATGTCTTTTTCCTGTTGGTGTGGGCACGTGTATTCAAATGCGTATGGACTGTTATTTTTAAATTGGATCATTGTTTTCCATATATTTGCAGGCAGTTCCATCTTTTCCTAACACGTTCCCAAACTTGTTCCCTGGCAACCACAATCTCCGTTGCTTGATTCCTTGTGAGATTGACCAGGTGTGCTGCTTTCTTGCTTTGAATCTTAAACCCTTGTTTGTTTTCAAATATAAATCATTTCCCAATAGTTTAATATGTATGGGGAGCCTCGGACACTTCCATCCATAATTTTTCTCTTTTGTGTTCTGCATGTATCAATATGTGTCTGTGTTTTTAATCGATCTTTGGTTTTGGTTTCGGTTTCATTCAGGATCCTATTTTTAGAATGACTCGCAACGTTGCACACCGGTTAGGCTATATTAAGCCTGCTCTAATTGAGTCATCACTCTTTCCTTCTCTGCAGGCAAGTACTTTCTTATGTAGTCTAGGGACATTGCAAGTTATAGATATATACTTATCATACCTTGTAAATCTATAGAATGGGAAACTTTATGCCAGTAATCCAAATTCCGCTATCTGTTTGACTGATACTGCAAAGGTCATTAAAAATGGTAAATCCCGAGTGCACTCTGTTGTTGTAACAGCATTTGAGTGTCACATGTTACAGAACATTAGATACCTACCAACCCTAATAGTGAACCAAGATCATTGCTTCTAGTATCTAATAAACTCATTGCGGTTCTATATGTAGATAAACAGTGCCGTTAGTGGTGGGCAAGACATGGCGGATTTGCAGACACTACATGGAGCAAATCTCGAGGTACCAAAATCTCATTGCCTACTGAACCATTCTGTATCAGTTGCAGATTCTGATACTTGCATCCTATCTGTTCAATGGTTTACTAAATATTTTTCTGGTAATCTCCTTTCTATTATATCACAGGTTGACATACCACTCAAATATCTTAATATCTTTCTAGAAGATGATTCCGAGCTCCAACACATTGAAAAGGTAAACTACATTACACTTGTTGATAGCTTGTTCTTAGATCATTACAGAGAAGGAAGAATGTGTCGTACCAGATTTTCTGATAAAGTCTTTAACACATTGGTTGTACTGTTTCAGGCGTATGGAGAGGGAAAAATGCTAACCGGTGCAGTAAAGAAGCGACTCACTGAAGTTGTGACAGAAATGGTAGAGAGACATTGCAGAGCTCGAGCTGCTGGTACTGATGAGGTAAAATCGATTTGACTACAACAGACTATATAAATTCATAATCATTAAGATTAAATATCATTTCCATTAATTCCAAAATTTATACAAACACAAAAATTCAGATGGTGGATACTTTCATGGCTGTGAGACCTCTTATGGATAAGAAGGATGAGAGAGAGTCTGAATCTTCGGCGCAAGTTGTGAATCCATGGGAAGTTTCCGCCAAAGACTGCGAGAAAATCATTGACAAGTTTGGTTGCCAAAGGCTCGACGAGTCACTGATTGATCGTGTTCAGAGACTGACTTCTCGTCAAACGGACGTTTTTGGTGTCTTCTTCGCTCACAGGTTCAAAATTCATTAACTTTTGCTTGATGATTCAACTATATTTGTATGAATTGCGTAGATGGGCATGTAGAATTCCTGTTGTTTCTGGTTTAACTGTGAGATTATTAGGGATTTCAATGAGATTTTGGATGCGTATGAGAGGGGAGACAAGTTCTATCTCTACACTGGAAGAGGACCTTCATCAGAAGCTTTGCATTTAGGACATTTGATTCCTTTCATGTTTACCAAGTAAGTGAGATCCTGGAGCTATTGTATTGTCTTGCGGGTATGGTTTTTTGAAGGTTTGCGATTGTCCTGAAATCTCAAATGACCTGCAGTTACTTGCAAGAAGCTTTCAAGCTTCCTACTGTTGTGAAGCTTACGGATGGTGAAAAATGCATGTGGAAGGGCTTGACGGTGGAGGAAAGTCAAAGACTTGCCAGAGAAAATGGGAAAGATATAATAGCTTGTGTTTTTGAGATAACAAAGACCTTCGTTTTCTCTGACTTCGACTATGTTGGCGGGTGAGTCACATTTGAATCCCTTATTGGTTTTGTTTTTATATTTACATTATAGTTTTTCTGGCTGATGATGTGAGAAAACATTGTGTAGTGCTTTCTATGATAACATGCAGATGGTTGCAGATTGCGTGACCATTAATAAGGTGACTTTATTTTTTTATCTCCTTGAATTGCACAATGTGGCTGATATGTTTTATTAGTTGCTTTGTGTTCCTGGATTTCATTTTTATATCTCCTTTTATGCCAGGCAATTGGAATCTTTGGCTTTTCCGGTGAAGATGATATTGAAAAACTCAGCTTCCCTCCTGTGCATGTATGTCTTTTTCCTGTTGGCGTAGGCGTGTGTATTCTAATGCATATAGACTGCTATATTTAAATTGGATAATTGTTTTCCATATATTTGCAGGCTGCTCCATCTTCTCCTAGCTCGTTCCCACACTTGTTCCCTGGCAAGGACAATCTCCGTTGCTTGATTCCTTGTGCGATTCACCAGGTGTGCTGCTTTCTTGCTTTGAATCTTAAACCCTTGTTTGTTTTCGAAGATAAATGATTTTCCAATAGTGTAAAATGTATGGGAGCCTGGGACACTTCCATCCATAATTTCTCTCTTTTGTGTTCCACATGTATCAATATGTGTTTGTGTTTGTAATCGATCTTTGGCTTTGGTTTCATTCAGGATCCTTATTTTAGAATGACTCCCGGCGTTGCACCCCGGTTAGGCTATATCAAGCCTGCTCTAATTGAGTCATCATTCTTTCCTCCTCTGCAGGCAAGTGTTTTGTCAAGTAGTCTAGGGAAATTGCGAACTCTGGATATGTACTTATATACCTTGTAAACCACTTTTTTTTTTCGCAGGGAGAGAATGGTGAAATGTATCCAAATCCCGCTATCTATGTAACTGATACTCCGGAGGTCATTAAACACAAGGTGAATCTTGTAACTGAGTTTTTTGTTTTGGTTTTCAAAGTATTTGATTGCTTCCAATATCTAATCTTGATGCGGTTCCATATGCAGATAAACAAATATGCGTGTAGTGGTGTAAATCTCGAGCAGATAGACAGATATGCGTATAGTGGAGCAAATCTCAAGGTACCAAAAACCAAGGAACCATTTTTGTATCACTTGCAGATTCTTGTAAACTATTTCTGTGATAATTCTTTCGGTTCAGTGCTTTCACACTTCTTTTTGTGGTAAGCTCCTTTCTTCTGTTTCACAGGATGACACAAGATCTGTTTTTGGCATCAGCATGTGTCCACTTGATTTTTTAAGGAGAAGATGGAGAAAGTCAAGGGAAGAGAAGGCTCGGTTTGTATGTGACAAAGAGTTTGAGCCACTCGAACTACAAGACCCATTGGGATACGTGTACAATGGAATTCTGACAGCTTGCACGCAAGCCCTATTTAGGCGGTTGGAGTTTACTTCACGTAATAGTCCACGGTTTATTGAAGCGTGCAACAATCTTGCAACACACGGACACAATGCAATAGCTGGAGTAGCTCTTCGTACTATCGGAGAACGTTCCCTTTATAGCGAGCCTAAAAGCTACAAGGGAGCAGGCGGTATGTACACTTTGATCCGGTTTCTCGTTCCGGCGATATTTGCGGTGGGAGCAAATCTGCAGGCCATGGCATCTTCTGCCAAATCCGAGAAGGAGAGCAAAACCGCATTGGACTCGGTAGTTGCGAAAGGTGATGCGCTCATAGTTCACGTAGACGAGAAATTAGACGAAGGTGAAGATGTTTGTATGCTCATTTTTTTAACATCATTTTTTTATGTTTAACATGTTACTTTATCTTTCTCTCTTTTCCAGTGAAGAAAGACATAAAGAGGATAGATAACACGGTTGGAATCATGGGCGAGAAGTTCAACTTGTGTGTTTCAATGATGTTGAGGAAGAAAGGTGAGTGTGAGTGTGTTATAATCTAATCTAATCGTTGTGTGTTTCTTATTTTCAGAAACTTATGCGGATTCGTTTATGGCTTCGGATAAGGGAAAGGAGATTTTCAAAAAGATAACCAAGCCCGAGAGATGATGATGAACGATTATGAAACATTTCAAATTTTTCACTGTTCAAGTCAGCAATCGCATAACTTGGAGTATTTTGTTTTGCATCCTTTCCTTCTGACCTGGATACTCAAAATGTTTCTCTTGAAATTGTTGAGAAGCGACAGTTAACTGGTCACATATTTTGTGTTATCCAAGTTTGGAAATTCTGATCAATTATGCTTTATCTAGGATCTATATATATAATTTCCAAACTTGGATAACACAAAATATGTGACCAGTTAACTGTCGCTTCTCAACAATTTCAAGAGAAACATTTTGAGTATCCAGGTCAGAAGGAAAGGATGCAAAACAAAATACTCCAAGTTATGCGATTGCTGACTTGAACAGTGAAAAATTTGAAATGTTTCATAATCGTTCATCATCATCTCTCGGGCTTGGTTATCTTTTTGAAAATCTCCTTTCCCTTATCCGAAGCCATAAACGAATCCGCATAAGTTTCTGAAAATAAGAAACACACAACGATTAGATTAGATTATAACACACTCACACTCACCTTTCTTCCTCAACATCATTGAAACACACAAGTTGAACTTCTCGCCCATGATTCCAACCGTGTTATCTATCCTCTTTATGTCTTTCTTCACTGGAAAAGAGAGAAAGATAAAGTAACATGTTAAACATAAAAAAATGATGTTAAAAAAATGAGCATACAAACATCTTCACCTTCGTCTAATTTCTCGTCTACGTGAACTATGAGCGCATCACCTTTCGCAACTACCGAGTCCAATGCGGTTTTGCTCTCCTTCTCGGATTTGGCAGAAGATGCCATGGCCTGCAGATTTGCTCCCACCGCAAATATCGCCGGAACGAGAAACCGGATCAAAGTGTACATACCGCCTGCTCCCTTGTAGCTTTTAGGCTCGCTATAAAGGGAACGTTCTCCGATAGTACGAAGAGCTACTCCAGCTATTGCATTGTGTCCGTGTGTTGCAAGATTGTTGCACGCTTCACATATTTTGTGTTATCCAAGTTTGGAAATTCTGATCAATTATGCTTTATCTAGGATCTATATATATAATTTCCAAACTTGGATAACACAAAATATGTGACCAGTTAACTGTCGCTTTTCAACAATTTCAAGAGAAACATTTTGAGTATCCAGGTCAGAAGGAAAGGATGCAAAACAAAATACTCCAAGTTATGCGATTGCTGACTTGAACAGTGAAAAATTTAAAATGTTTCATAATCGTTCATCATCATCTCGGGCTTGGTTATCTTTTTGAAAATCTATATCTCTCTCTTATTATATAAAAAGCAAATATTTGTCTTCGTCAAACTTGGAAAGAGAGAGACAGCGTGCATTTTCTTGATTATGTAATAAGTACCCTGATTATATAATAAGCAAGGGGTACTTATCGCTACTTTACCCACAACAACAACAAAAATCTATTTACATTCTCAATTTTTTATATTATCGGATAAGTTTAGGAGAGTCTATGTATTATTGGATTTGTGATTTTTAAAAGAATATATGTTGTGTATCTTGAAAAGTCTATCACAATTTGTTTTTTTGTGTTCTAAAATTAGGGGTGCGCATTCCGATATCCGTTCGGGTTTGGATTGGATATCTCGAATTTTTGAATTTTCGGATTTAGAGATATAATACCGATTCGGGTATTAGAAAAATTACAGTCGGTTCGGATGATCCGAAATACTAAAAAATTGTCAAAAATATTCAAAAATTACCCGAAAGATTTTTAATTATCTCACTTTCTTTTTTATTTGGTTCAATATAATTATTTGTTATTCGAATTATCCAAAAATACCCATAACAAAATAACCAAAAAAACAAATTGTAATAGTTCAAATAATAACATAAATTGGTTATTTCTACCGAAATGTATCCACAATATTCGAATTGATCGAAAAAGAAAAGAAAAAACTATAAAAACTACATAAACATACCAAACCTTAACTCTAAATATATTTAAGTTAGTTTATGTTTTGAATATTTTGGGTATTCGTTCGGTTTTCGGTTCGGATTCAGGTTCCATTTCGGATTTTTTGTTCTAAGTGTGGAAGATCCATTCGAAAATTTTTAGAGAATATGTTCAGGTTCGGTTCGGTTCGGTTCGGATAATTCGGACCGGATTTGTTTTGGTTTTGGATTTTTTACCCACCCCTATCTAAAATTAGTAAAATTGTGCTATTCAAATAATAGTAATCATGAATTACTTATTTTAACTTTACAAGTTTAAGTTCTTTATAAAAAAAATTTTACAAGTTAAGTGAAAGAAGAAGAAAAAGAAACAAATTGTAGTTTGGTACGGTTAAAATCGTGAACCCGTATACATCCGGTTTATATCGAGCCAGATTGAAGTAAGGTTATGTTTGACTCTTTGAAAAGTTAAGTCGCATATCTCTAATGGTGAGAGAAGTGGCGGAGAGCTGTGTATAGACACTATGTTAATGGAGATGGTGGCTATGGACAGTGGTCGATTCTACGCTAACAAGCCGGAAGTCGCTGCTCGGAGGATTGAGGCCATTGGTTATCAAGTCGGACATGAGCTCTCCAAAAGGTTTGTTCTTGTTTCTTTACCTGATCATCGTCTTCTTTCGATTTGATTCATCTTTCTTGAGATTCTTACGCTGATCTTCTGGGTAGTTTAGTTGTTAGTATTGGTTTGTAGATCCGAGGATTGTTAGCGATGATTCTCTGAGATGAGATTGGATTTATCGTTTGTCGTGTGTAATTGGCCGAGAATGTGTGAGATGGTGATAGATTGTAATTCGCTGATTTGAGTTTTTGCGTTCATCGGGAGTTTTGTTTGAGGAACTGCTGAAAAAAATATTACGGACTTGTGATCATTTTGGTACTGAAATGAAGACATTGTGGTTCCGTAAGAGACGGTTTCTCTTAGTCTCTTTTTACTTTTTGTGTCAGATGATTGGTTTTAGTAAGTGGAAGCAGCTTTTTGTTGCTTCTGAATGTGTTTGCCTACTTAAGACTGTTTTACAGTGTTGCATTTTTACTTGATTGTGCATAACTCTCCGGCCTTTGTATTTCGTTAGGTACACTATGGAAAGACCAAGGTTCAGTGATCATCTCGAGGCAATCAAGTTTATCTGCAGAGAGTTCTGGTCTGAGGTCTTTAAAAAAGCAGATGATAGATAATCTAAAGACAAATCACCGGGTAAGATTTTCCTCAAAAAAAAACTAGAATTGCCTGAACAAAGAGGGAAAAACTCTTCTTGTGTGTTTTCTCACAAATGTTTCTTCAGAGTACTTTTGTATTGCAAGACAACAGGTTCCGATGGCTTTTCAGTCGACCCTTCATCTGAGATGGAAACCGAAGATCCATCTACTCCAGGGGAAAGCAGAGCAGCACAAGCGTGGAGCATGTACCTGTATTTTCCATGTGGAATCATAAGAGGTGTTCTCTCCAACTTGGGGATACCTTGAAGCCTTCCTACATGTGAGTTCACAGCTTCCTTTTCAAAAGTCTGATTCTTTTATTTTCTTCTAACAGTCTCAAAATCGCACATTGGAGAGAAGTAAGAGAGCAAATTGCTAAAAAATCCTTGCTTATTTGTGGTTGCAAGCAACCTCATTCTTGGTTTAGCACTAAAAAATTCTTAACTTGGCATGTGTTGTATGACTCGACTTTGGTCACATACATTAACTAAGCTTTCAAAACCTGTATTACCTGTCATTCGTTATAAGTTTGGTGAATATCTTTCTCGTTTTTGCTCACAGGCTCTTTCGTGGTTCGGGTCAAGGGTTGATTCTGCATTAGCTCGAGTCCTCTGGCTTGGTATTCCTGATTGGTTTTATGGTTTGAAGGAGAACATGTTGGTCGGTTTTGAGCGATATAGTTAAAAGCCAGACTTGGCATTAGCTGTAGAAACAGTGAAGGGGCTTGGTTTCATGTTTGAAATGACTCTTTCTATTTTTTTTTTAATTGATAATTTCAAAAATAGAGTAAAATTTTCAAGTGTATTCTAGTAATTATAATGCATCTCCATAGATGTTCACAGCCAATCTGGCCCAACGAATGAGTTTCAAGTTGCAAAAGAGAAAGCTCCATGTTAGAATGGATAGATAGCGTCTTGAAGAGTTTTACTTATTGATGGTTGCATAGTTGAAATCAAATTAGAGTTTCTCCAAATCTTACTAGATGGATAGATTCGTGTTGAGTTTTACATAAAATTAGAGTTTTTCCAAGAAGCAAATATATTTCTTATTACAAGACAGGAGGAAACATATAAGTGTCCTGTTGGGATATTCGAGCTTAATCGATGAAACAAGTTAGGTTGATCATTAATCTCCGGATCTTCCTCCTCGGAGAAGAGACAGGAGCTGAAACATGAGAGAAAGAAAATGCATGTAGGTCATATCTCTCCTTAAGCAAGGACAAACCCAACTTGTAACCTGAAGACAATTACCTCTTCACCTTCTTCCGTCAATTCTGTCATCCTGCGTATGAATTCGTTGTTAAATTCGCTCTCCCTCTTCCGGATTCCACGAAGTTGCATATTTTCTGAGGTAACAACAAGATCCAGTCAGTTTTTTTTTTGCTTTTCCTTTCAAATACTTACGCCATATAATGTAGCCAAAATATGTACAGAAAGCTGTTAAGGCGGGTACACCAGAGACGCGGACTTGGTTACCAACCTGCAATTTTCAATACAGATCGGTCAGAAACATGATCGATCTAACAAAGAAAACTGAACAGCTCTTGAGTCTCGATTACCCGGAGATTCGGCTTCGTCATCGTTTTTCGCTGCTGCGTTTGCCTCTTTGCTGTCCAGTCCTCAATTAGGTTTTGTCTCGGCGTCCTTCCTTGGTCAAGTGTCTCCTTTTTCTTATTAAATCTCGGTCTCGGGCCTGTCTTCTTGGGCTTTGTCCGAATTCTCATTGGGCCTTTTGTGCTTTGTTTTCTTTTTGGAACAATATATTTTTAGCAAAAAACTTTCTTTTCTACTGTTGCAATTAAATTCTAGTTACAGCTACTCTACTTTTTAAGCCATTCACATTCCTTTAGTTTTTCTTCGAGGAAACTGACAAGTTAAAAATTAATCTGATTATTTGATACTAGTTAACAATTTCTTCAAAACAATTTATTTATAATCACCAAAGAGAATGTGTGAACAAGCGTTTGGTTTCTGCAGCCTTCTCATACGAACACAGAGTCCACTGAATCAATGGGCTTTATACGAATAATAACGGGCTAGATTTGGTCGGCCCAGATTTGATTTATCTTCCTGAGTTTTTTAATACGAGAGTATTAAAAAATTATATATCTAACTGATTGTGTAGTCAAGTCTAGGGCTCGGCATACCACGGGTACCCTGAAAATTTGGAGTACCCGTTATCCGACCCGATCCTAACGGGTATTTGAAAAACAATACCCTTACCCGATCCGCAAAAAACGTGTACCCTATTCAACGGGTACCCGGCCCGTTATCCTTATCCGCTCATTGTAATATAATTTTTCTATAATTAAACTTAACCAACTTGTATACAAAAAAAATGGAGGTGTTATTACGAATTGGAAAAAAAATCTCTTAATAGACATCGTATATAGTTCATAAAATATAATATTACAAATTTCGATACTTAAAACTTGTAATCCATCATCTACAAAGTCATCGATAACAATTCAAAAACACAAAAGATTAACATTATGAGTATTTATATTATACTATATAGTATACAATTTATTTTATAACTAAGTTTATCAAATATTATTGATATAGAATGCGGGTATTTAAGGACCGGGTAGCAAATCGAGTACGAGGACGGGTAACGAGACGGGTAGCGGAAAAAAAAATGATACCCTTTACCCGACCATTACCCGCGGGTATCAAAATTATAGTACCCTTTACCCAACTCGAGAGTTACGGATACCCTATTTTTTAGACGGGTACGAACCGGATAACGGGTAAAGGACGGGTAACGGGTATTTGTGCCATAAAACATTATTTGATTTCACTTAATTCACAATATTGATTTTTTCACACTAATTTTTCTTTACAGATTTTTTTTTAACCCACATCAACAGATATGCACTGCACTTGCGTTGCTTTTGAGAACTCAAATAACGTGCGGTTTGGAAGGTTCAGAATTCATTTGATGGTGAGTCACTTGCTCTTTCTCTTGTTAAGCTAAATTGTAAACTGTTATATGGAGACCTCTAGGCGCTCCAAGATACTCTTGTCTCATTGTGCCGGATAATATTGGCAATGCCAATCGCGCGGACTGAAATGGGAAACACGAAATCTCGACCTCTCTGGCCTCTAATGCGACAATTTTATGCGACTTTGGAGACAAATTCATTGAAGATAATCTTGACTGTGTGAAATGTCAAGGTACCTGAAATATTGTCAGAATCTTGGAGCTCGGCATCTTTTGGGGTAAGATTCAGTAACGTATATCTCTTGATTTCAACATCCAGAGCATATGTGTAATGGACAAAACAACCTTTTCAACATCCTACCTTGTAAATCCTCGCTTTTTTCACGCACGGACGCCATCCGCTGGGATCTTCGTACATGCTCGATAGGCGTCCCTCTTACTGCTCAGCAAGCAAAAATGAGCACACATTAAGGTTATTTTATTAGCAGAAAGCTTTCCTACTTGCTCAGAGAATCGTCACTCAGGCACTGGGAGTCTGGTTGCAAATGGAAGGATAGCAACTTCCAGAAACAACAGTTGCTTTGGGACACTCTCAACAACGCAAACTCAATGCCTCCGTGGCCACTCTCAAAAATCTCGAACCTGTAATTTGTTGCCGATATACATTCCCGAAAGCTGACCTGTGTTTACAAGTTTCTTCACAGAGTTTCCAAAATGTCTGGAGCAATACACTGTCGGGACAATATCCTAATCTTTCAAGTTTACTTGAGTCAAAAATTGACTTTTCAAACAAACACCACTCTTCAGCGAGTAGAGCACAAATCTGCAGCATTGAAGTTTTCATTCATTAGGCGAAAAGCTCCTCATTGCTTGATAACACAAGCACATATACTCAAGGAAATTTGTGTGAAACTGGAATTTGAAAGATTAGAGCTAGTTGAGTACCATATTTACTTGATTCCTCAATTCCAGGCAGGAGGTACGAAAGCACCTCAGTTTATGGAGTACAGAGACCACGCTGACATACAAATGCATATTGAAACAGATAACCTCAGCAAACATGATGAGCAATTGTTTTATTAAGATGCAAGTCAAACAAATCAGACGACAGTAAGAGCACAAATGATCCAACAAAAAGATAAGAGGTTTACAAAGGGTTGAGCATACAATATTTCGGGAAAGAGTTATGAGCATACATTATGAACCAACACAAATGAAACATAAATATTCGTATCCTATGATGATTTGATTCTTTTGCCTTCACACAACTCCCGCACCAGCTTCACTTTCTCTTCAGTCATGTCTAGCTTCAACTGCCGACTCTTCAGATCCTGAAACACAACATGGTCAAGAAAAAAAGAAAAGATTACAGTGATGAATGATGTATCGAGGGAAATGCTTGCTTTACCTCTTCGACTTGCTCAGCTTTGGCTGCATTGGTGCCCCTGAGAAGATAACCTGAGGAAATGGATCATGCTGAGAGTGAGAATTAATACTCTTTGAAAGCAAAAAAAAAACGAAATTTTTTTAAAAAATAAATAAAAAAACGAAAATGCGTATATACCAAGACCAGTTCCTAAAGCCACCCCGAGACCGTAATCATAAATACGATCTACCACAGAGGATTTTCCCATCTCCATGGCATCCTCAACAACATCTGCAAAAGTGAAGACATACGTTTTCAAACCCATTAAACAAAATTTAGTGAAGATCCATTATTTACATAGAACTGAGAAAGAGATATATGTACCATAGTGATTACTACGCGAGGAAGAGAAATCGCGATGCCTAAGCGATTTCCCTCGGAGATAGTTCTGCAATTTTGACAACCAGAGAATGATTCGGGGTTCTTACAAGAACAAACAACAACGAAACCACAGGATTAAACTGTCAATTTCGCTTACCTGCGCAACGACGGGTCTCACAAACCGCATGATCGGAGAAATTAGGGTTTCTTCGATTGAATTGTCTCCCCCTTATTCTCTCAATCACGAATCTCGGACACCTTTGCAATGGGCCTGTCTTGTTGGGCTTTTATCCCCCAGTTTTAAGGGATGGAATTATTATCTCGGATGCCCCAAAAATTAGGATATCCGAGGAGTCCAAATCCGGATAAAAATAGTAAAATCTAGGATCCATGAAAAGAGGATCCGGATCCGAATAGCAAAATTTTAAAGTTCGGATATCCGGATCAGGATCCGGACGCATTAAATATATTAAAAACATATATATTATATATTTATTAAGCTAATATTATATAAATAAATAATATAAAAATTGATTTTAGTTCTTTTTATAATACATTATATTTATAATGAAAAATAGCATTTAAAATATAAATTAATAATTTTTAAAAATATATTTTTATTTATTAATTAATTATTTTAATTATTTTTTAATATTAATTTCGGATTCAGCTGATTTTTGGCCGGATATCTAGAGCCCGGATATCCAGAGGTCACGATTCCAGATCCGGATCCGGATACCTTAAAATTCCAGGATATCCGGATTCGTCTCACCCCTTGCATATATAACATAAATTTCTATCACCCCTACAAAAAGGGAAAAATTCTTGAAAATACTAAAACTTAATTTCATTTGCTTAAAAAATACCCAAACTATTTTGGTTACCCGAATAAGACATGAAGTATTTATGGTTTTCTTTTATATATTCAGACTTTCAAATTTTATGAATTTTACACTCTCGATTCTAACGGCGTTAATCCGTTAGTGTCAATTTTTGTAACAAAAAAAATCCAGAATAATACCCAAACTTAGTTTAATTTGCTTAAACAATACACAAACTTTTTGGGGGTACCCAAATAATACACCGACTATTTAAATTTGTCTTTTATATACTCTAATTTTTTTGTCCTCTAAATCGAGAATACGATAATGTCAAAGTGGTAGATTACTTTTCCAGTACGAGCTAGCCAAGCTTTCACTCAGATTCTATATTCATATCTCTGAGAGCATCAACCTCCACACGGACTCCATGTTCATCACCGACTCGACGGAGTTACCTCACCACAGGAATGGCCCGGTTTCCAACCGAAGTTACGTGACTTGGCAGCCCTAAGAGAATCTTTCCTCGAATTTGATCTTATCTACCGGCAACGGAAGACTAATAAGAGAGCGAATTTGCTTGCAAAGACTGCGCGCACGTGGAATACTATCTTTTCATTTATTGGCACTTCGATACCTTATTGGTTTACGGATACATATTATGTATTTGCTTAATTGGATGTGTGTTCGTGATTTAAAAAAAAAAGATTGACGACAAAAAAAAAATATATATATATATATATATATATATATATATATATATATATTTTATACTTCAGAGATTCAGTTTGATCCGAATTCTACAGGTTAACAAGGTTAACAAGAAAGGGTGGGCATTTCGGTTTTATTTGGGATTTGGTTTGGGTTTGATCCGATTTCAACCAAAGTTAGTTTGGTTCGGTTTTGCTTGATTTAGTTTGATTCGGTTTTGTTTTAGTTTGGTTCGGTTTCAATTTAAGTTTATTGATATCTATATAATTATATATGAAGTGTAAAATCCTACGTGGCACCCTCAGAATGAATTTGAAAGTGGTTGATTACAGGGGTACCCTTACCAAAATCGCCATAATTACCTTCCCTGCCATCGACTACTTATTACAATATTGCTCACGATTCGTTTGAAAAGAGTAGCTTGGGCTTTATTCAAAATTAAATTGTTCAGGCCCATGCATATATATTGATATAAAGCCTACTAATCTTGATATGAGTTTTTTTTTATATATATAATTGAATTGATAAGGTAATTTTCTATTTAATTATTTATCTTATCATAGTAAGGAAATATTATATTTTAATTATTGGTAATTATCATAAGATACAGTATGTGTAGCCCTAATATTTTCGTATATATAGATGTGTTTTGTCGCTTTGTAATAATTTTACTTTCGTGTTATTCAAAGATTTTAGGTTTGGTATTATTATGTTGTGTTCTGTCGTCTTTTTGGTTTTTATTCTTTACGCTTTTATTTAGTCATCTTCTCCATTTACATAGAAGCGTGATTAGCTACGGGTCTTTCAAACTTTTTCTAATGATTTGTATGTTGTTGTTCGTTTTTTTTTTCTTATTTGCAGGTTCACTGCATCATAAATTAAACAATATTATGGTATTTAGGTATTCAACTTTCCGGTTTATAGTATTCGATCTATCATATATTCTTCATAATGCGTTTCTATTCATCCCTAATGTTATCGTATTCTTCTTTTTCTAACCATTAATTTGTTGTTGTTTGTTTTTTTTCTTTCAAATTGGTTCATCATTGTATCATAATTTGAAGGTATTATAGTTTTTATTTTTTCAGTTTTTCTGTTTTACATTATTTGATCTATTATATTTTCTTCATAAAAAATAAAATTATTTGGTTGTTTACTCTTTACGGGTACTTAGTTTGTGATTGTGTCTCGAAGTTACTATGGTGATGCATTTAAGTTGTGTTTATTCAGTCAAATAGTTTAGCTAAGCAAGTCAGGATATATGACTTGCTCTAAACCTAAGATATTATATTCAGATTTTTGTTTCTATGTTTTTGTTTCGTTTCAGTTTGTTTATTAGTTTTTGGAATAGTTTCGTAGATATTGGTTTGATTGCCTTCGATGTTTGGAAGCTTAGTTCTTGCTCTCATCTAATATCAACGTGTAATCGTGTGTTTAACAAGGTAATTCTCTAATCATATTATCTCTACATCTTTTCTTTGAGATGAGAGTTTGTTATTTCTACCTATGTTTGAAAGAAATTTGTTATCTAATCCTACTCTCTTTTTCTTTAATGGTTAGGTAACAAATAAACTCTTTGATCAATGCGGGATGATGGCAATGAATAACCTGAAAATGTATTTCAAAAAAGGAAAAGTAAGAGATGGTCATACCGCAGAAGAGTGTCTCAAGGAATAGGAGTCTAAAGAAACTGTGATCAAATAGTTTACGAGTTCGTCTGAGGAAATAACATTGACCGGATTCAAACCATGATAACGTGAAAAGAAGATTGAGAAGCCTCATATGTTTAACCAATTAATATGGTATAACTTTGGTATGTGCCTCAAGTAACCTCTTTTCGTTTGTTTGATATATTTGATGAGTTGTGACTAATTTCATATTACTTGGAATCAGCAGGATGAGTGTGTCGAGGTAAGAAGTGTGGCATTTGATTTAACTATTTTCTATATAGTATTTTAACATTTACATAGTGCTACTATCTAGATTGATGTTGTCATCTTCTTCTTCTTCTTTTTTTACACAAAAATTTGAGTGAAATTGAGGCTTAACGTATCTAGAAGAAGATGGAGATGACGATCTTGCAAACTTAGATGATGGTGATGATGATGAATATGAATCGGATTATGATGTCAAGCAGAGCGTGATAAAGAAGAGGATGAAGATGTCATATGGCTTCTATGTGTGGTCGGCCACGTACGGTTTCTCCATTCAGAACGATCAATGGTGGTTTTGCGATATATACTACCTTAAACGCTATTGATGGGGCACTCGATAAGAAGCAGGGAGAGAGACTTATGAACTCACAGTTTGGTGAAGGTGATTGATTCACCAAGCAGAAGATGAATACTCCGACTAATTAAACTTTTGATATAGAAGTGGGGGGCCTGGGGGCACAATTTTAAATTTTGTGTGCATAGGTCTAGATGTTCAGGTTAGTCTCCTTTGATTCTTCATCGTTTTCAAGTTAGTCTCATCTACATAACATCATGCACTTGCGCCTTATTTGCCTCTTCTTAGGGTTGATGGAAAACTTATCCTCGAGGGAGTCGTCATCAACAAATCCTCTCACTCCTAAAACTATACTTGGTGAGTCGCTATAAGCCGAAACCCTCATATTAACCTTTTTCTTAATGATTAATTGGGATGACATAAATTAATCATTTTTGGAATGTTATATTAATAATGAGAGAGACTTTAAAGGCTAAGATGCGTGAAGAAGGCCAAAGTAGATGCTTGAGTTTTATAAAGAAAAGGATTTGAGTTGATGATCTAAATTGTTCGAGAAAACGATATGCTTTATAGGTTCATTATATCAAGGGTTAAGCCTTAAGAGACGAAAACTCCAATATTTGTTATTTATCAGATTATCCTTTTTGTTTTGTTTAGGATTCGGAGTAGATGTCATCTCTATGTAACTTACTTTTTAATTGTCCTATTAGGTTTCTCTTCGCCTTTTGTTTTCAATCTAACATTGAAATCTACGATTCTCTATTGATTTTTGTAAACGTAAGTTTAGACTGAAAGGTTGAAACTAAATAATCTAATTAGTTTTCCTTTTATATGATTCAGAAACTATGTCTATAATGTATTGTTCGATCTTTGTTAGTACTTTTGTTTGAGTTTGTATAAATGATCCAATTGGTTTTCGTTTTAGTTCAACAAAAAATATGTAAAGAAGCCAACGATTTTACAGAAAAATGTAAAGAAAAGTTGTCACATATATTTGTATATTTTGTGGTTTCTAATTGGTTAGTTCTTCGGGATATTGAACAAGTACTAATTCTTCTTTCATTACGTTATGGAGTCATTAAGTGTTTGCTGCAAATTTTTATGATTAATGCGTGTTCTCGAAAGTAATTTTGATTATTACTTTATTATCTCGAAATGAAGATGGAGATGAAAAAAGAAAGACGTGATAAGATGAAGAAGATGAGGAAAAGAAGATGAAGATTATTAATCAAAAAAATAATATGGAGAAGAGGATGAACTCAAAGAAGAAATCAATCCAAGCAACATGGAAATTATTCTCTTTTAATTTTACGTGCATTTGTCAGAGTTAAGACCAACATATTAGAGTTAGTAACCCCATAATTTGTTTCAAATATATTTTTTTTCAATATTTTACATGTATTTATGAGGGTTTTAGGCTCACATATTAGGATTTAGTATCTATTAATTTTCTAAAATAAAATAAAATTATTTAGAAAGTTTCATTTCTAAATATAATAAATAAAAAACTATATTAAGGTTATCAAAATTATTTTTCCCATGCAAGGCAATTAACGCTCACGATAAATTTTTGAAAAAGGCAAAGTTCGATATGAAACAAATCAAATATCTCAAAACACATCATTCGGAATGGAAACAACTTGGATTCGATAAAATAGTCCAATTCTAAAAATTATCCGACATGTTTTTTATTGTGTTGATAACGAAGAAGAAACATTACCATAGATTATATAATTATATGTCTATTATCATCTCGATAAATTATATATATATATATATATATATAAATATATTTTTAATGTTCAATACTGATTTCATAAATAATATTTAATATAGATTAGTATGGTTTGTTCAATTATAATTTATTGAATGTTAGATATATAGTATATCAAATTATCTGTTCGCTATTCAAAATAAATAATTAGTTTTGTGTTGAATATAAAATCACAATTTATAATTTTAAACTATTAGCACCTGAGATATTATTGTCCCGCACCATTATGGTCAATCAATAGAATAAACATTATCAGAAGATATCTATATAATCTATATAATTATATATGAAGTGCGAAATCTTATGTGGCGGTCTCAGAATGAATTTGAGGGTGGTTGATTACAAATGTACTCTTAATAAAATAGACATATTTATACTACCATCGACAATTTTTAAAAAATAAAATATTATGTTTAATGATATTAATTAGTTGGATTTGGGCTTGATTTTAAATTCGACCCATCATTAAATGTCGGTTTTAAGTAAAAACCCTAGGTGCAACTATGTTTTCTTCTATAGATTAGATTTTGGGTATAGTCGCAGCCTCGCAGGTGTATATTTCTTCCTCAAGGTAACATCGAAAACGTTTCTTCTCTTAGACGAAATCAGGCTTGCTCCGTAGTTGATCGATAATGGATGTGAAATTGTTGGGGTTTACTAACAATTGATAACCTAATAATGTCTGTCATTCTTTTAAATTACGAGGGGAGGAGGTTCATCGACGACGAAGAGTTTGAGAAGTGGATTGTTGAGTTTGGTTTCTATGGGAGATTTTGTATTTGCTTACTAATCAAATTAATATATAAAATATTTTTTTGGTCTCTGAATCCTACATTATATATTCCAAGAGCATTGGTTTTTAAGAGTATAGTTAGTATCATCATGGCTTTTACAAGGTCTTTGTTTTTTATATTAATGATGTGCTTTTTATATTGTTTAAGTGTTACAGTTTTTGATTCGATGTTATTTAGCGACTGAAACAAGAATCAAAAGAGGAAATTTGTAGTTTTAGAAAGACATACTAAAGACGGTATTAGAAAAATTCGTGGTGGTGGAGACAGGTGCGAAGTAAGCGACATAGAAGAAAGTGAGAGCAAACTCTGGGAGTTTAAGAGAAGGATCAAGCAGCATGAGATCACATAGCGAAACTCTCTGATAAGCTTCATGTTATTTGAAAAAAATATATATCCAGAAACTTCAAGCTTTCGTGTTCAGAACATATTAGGTTCGTCTTTGAGATCCCCAAAAGATGTATGTTTAGTTTTTTTGATATGTTTAAATGTTTTAAAGTGATAGTTTTGTGTGTGCAAGTAATACAAAAAATAACATAGTGATAGTACAAAGAAAATCAATAGATTTCCTCGGTCTTTGAAAAAGATGGTACGACGACATAAATGTGAATCTTTTAATAATCCAAAACATTTGAGGCTACAACCCTTTTTAAAGCAATGGATGCTTAGATATAGAACTTCACATTCAAACAAGAATTCAAGTATGAGTAACCATGTAGTAGACATGGTGGACTAATAAGGTTCAAACCACGTGATTTAGGTTCATTGTATTCTAACAAAAAAAATCATAAAATCTATTTTTTCTGAGACACGAATCTCATACATGCTGGTGTAGAAGCATTAATGAATCATTTGTCAATCCACAGGTTAAGGGGGCTTCTACTATTTGGTTCTCACTTTAGACTCTAATTATTAATATATTTTGTTCATTTGAAATCTTTTAATGATATTTTAAGAACATTAAACTTTTAATGGTATTTTTTAATGTTTATTGTCTTTAAGTATCAAATTTTGTGAGTATGTGGATCTGAACTTATACTTTGTAGTCTTGGAATTGATAAATTATTAAAAAGCTAAGATTTTTGAAAAAAAAAATCGATTTTATGGTTTGATATTTTTCCAGAAAAAAAATGGTTTCACTGTGTGTATATCCTTTTTTCGCATCATTTTTATTTTTATACATACAATAAAGGACAAGCTAAAGACTCTAAGGTAAATGTCTTTCTTTTATAAATATATAAGAAAGGGTGTGAAAAAGAAGAAGAGGATCTTGGGGGGAGGTAGATGGAAGAAAAAACGACATAAAAATAAGGAGATAACATTTAATAGAAGAAAACAATAGCAGGGTACTCCCTCACAAATATCTTCACGCAAACAGTATTTAGGAAAAGACTTAAACCCAGACTTTAAGGAGTTATCATATCCAGATCCCTAGCACCATGAATACTCTTATAGCTTGATAATGTCTTAAGAAAAAGTTGATGAAAGAAAAAACACAAACAAAAAATAGTCTCATTGTATGTATATTATTTTTTGAACGGGGATTTTAATGATTTTAATAATCTATTTCCGGAAGTATAATTTTAGCAACCCTAATAAAAAAATTGATGGTGAAGGGATACTTAAAACAAATACGGGCAACAATGACATGTAAAAGGTATTAACCGAGCTAAAGATGAAGATATGTGTCATTTTCTAATAAATACTCAAAAAACCAAGAGAGATAGGAAGAAAGGAAAGACAAACACAAAAATTATGAGGCAACACTTCGTAGAAGAGAATTCCTCAAAAATATCTTTAGGAATCATAATCCCTAGGAAGGAGAAGGAGAAGGAGAAGGAGGAGGAGAAGGAGGAGAATGAGAAGAAGAAGTACGAGGAGGAGGAGGAGAAGGACGGGTAGGAGGATAAGAAGTACGAAGAAAAGGAGACGCAAAATCATTATTTGATACTCTTGAAGAAGGAGGCGCAAAAACAATATTTGACACTCTTGAAGAGGGAGACGCGAAAACTATATTTGTAAACAAGAGTGTCATTATAATTGATCCATCATACGTAATAAAAAAATGTAAAACAATGCCTTAAAATTCTCAAGGCGATTGAGAAATACAAGAGGTTATGGTTATCGTCTACTTCAGGGCAGAGAAGGAAGAAAAAGGAAACTAACACAAGAATAAAAAAGGAAACATTTCATAGAAGAAGACAATAATGAGATACTCCCTCAAAAGTATCTTCTGTTAATCTAATAAATAGGAAAAGAGTTCCAACCCTACTATTTTTTCTAGGGACTCTACCCCTCTTCGCTTCTCATCCATTTTATAAATATCAAACAAACCATGATCTTCAAACATGGAGTCAAGAAAAGGTTTAAAGATTCTTATCACCGACAAAGATGGAAAGGCGATTAAATATACAACAAATGTTGTTTTCAAAGAAATCTTTCAGAATCTTTGGCTTTATGGTGTCTTACCTCCGGTTTCTATGAAAACATAATAGGCTTATTTTTTTTTCAATGGTATTTTGAATTTATTCTATTATCCAATGTCACGAATATCATTCTCTAAAATATGCTTTCGAAACATAACATATTTGGATCATCTTTGGTATAAGCATGAGGACTCACAGTCTTCTCTCATGTTAATTATAACAGTATATTTTCTCGAGAAGTTCATTCCCGCGCAGGGCGCGGGTCTTGCCTAGTATAAAATAAATTAGAAAGAAGATGGAAAATCCAACACTGTGAGATAAGAATATTTTCTTTTCGATGATATCAAAAATAATTTACGGTAAATCAATAAATAAATTATATTCAAACTAAACCAATGTTCATATATTTGTACTATATGAACCATCACACCAATAACATAAAACTAATATCTAAATATATCATCTATTTTACTTGGTAAACATGAAAGGAATCAAATGTCCCAAATGCAAAGCTTCTGATGAAGGTCCTCTTCCAGTGTAGAGATAGAACTTGTCTACTTTCTCATACGCATCCAAAATTTCATTGAAATCCCTAATCATCTCACAGTTAAACCAACAACAACATGAATTCATACAAAAATAGTTGAGTCATCAAACAGAAGTTACCTGTGGGCGAAGAAAACACCGCGACGGAGGAAAACGTGCGCTTTATGACCAGCAAGCAAGTCTCTCAACACGATCAGTCATCGACTGGTCGATCCTATGTCAACCAAACTCGTCAATAAGCTTTCCCGCCCTTTTTGGCGGAAACTTCCCATGGATTCACGATTTGCCCCGAAGATTCAGGCTCTTTCTCTTCCTTCTTCTTATTCACCTCCATCGCAAGCTCGAGAAACCGAATCAAAGCTACTTGATCAAGAAACAAGCTGCATTGGCAACTCATCGTATCGAGATTCCGGTGATAAGACAGCGGCGGCGGATTTGCAACTGGAATTCTACGGGTTACTGTAAGTTCGATCCAATTTTATAGGTTAACAAAGAAAGGGTTTGGTGATATTTTATATCTATGATTGATCAAGTTTCTAATCTTAATTAATTCTCTAGTAATCTTCGTAGCAAGCTAGTCCATAGGGCTTATTACCTTTGAATGTTGATATCTGATGGAGCGCAAGCAAGAATAACCTCTGTTTTCTTCTCGAAAAACAAATTCTTAATAATTCAATTCAAAGCAAAAAAACATAACTTCTAAAATAAATAGGAAACGCTAACCAAAACCAAATAAAAAAGGAAAAGTGGAAAAACGTGTGTGGGAAGGAATGATGTGATGCACCAATGTCAAAACCATGGTGATAAATTGTTTAGAAAATAAAGATTATTTCTTCTTGTTCCGTTTTTAGGCATGTGAAGAAGGGGTCACTAAGTGTTTTAGTCTGAAGCAAATTGGGTAATACAAGTATTGTTGGCGTGTTTGTTTAGAGGGCAACGAAGAGATATTGTTGTTGGAGAGTTGTTGTAGGATTCGTTTGGCCATGTTTATAAGATATGTCAGTTTTTTAGAGAAACGTATATGATTCCAGCTGAATTTCGTAAAACCTTGTGGTGTTTTACGTATTACTAGAGAAGAAAAAGTCCATCTCAATAAAACATGCCAATTATACAGTTTTTCTAAATCCCAAAATAATAATAAGAAAGAAACGACATTGAATTGCTTATAGTCCTTGCTCTTTCTTCGTTGCCTCCCTCATCCTTTCTTCTTTCTTTGCCTCCAATTCCTGCAAACGTAACATGATGGTGAGATCACAAGTGGATGTTTTTCTTCCGATATACGATCATGCACACATCTTTTTTGTTTACCTTTTCCTTCTCGTATGCCCAATCCAATACTATTTATTTTACTATCGTAGATCCAAAAGAATAGCATAACATCATTTTAACTACGCCTCCAAAAGTTGGCTTGTATCCCAAATATCCTCTAAAGATAGAACTAAGAAAAACAAAGACGTTAAGAGTTATGATATTTGCTTTGACTACTCTCCAATATTTTCCTTCTTCTTAATTCTTCTGTGTCATCCTAAATTTAAGAGCCAAACTAGTAACGTTTAAGGAAGAAGAATAACTTAATCATCGATACTAGACACTCACTGATTCTCGGACTGAAATTAGGCGAGGAAGATAAATCGCGAGTCGTCCCAATTGATCTCCTTCTGATGAGTGATGACATAGTGTTACTAATTGTTACTTTCCCATCAAAAAAATTCCTTGATGGGAAAGTAAAGAAAGAAAGAAGAAAAGGAAATTTCTTGCACGTATATCTAATTGTTACTTTCGCATCAAGAAAATTCCTTTTCTTCTTTCTTTCTTTCATTTCCTTTTCCTTTTTTAGGTCAACGAAAAAAGGAAAGAAAATACTAGCAAATCTACGGGTATATATAGACATTAGGTTAACAAAAAGAGTCTGGCTCATATTATATCTCTGATAAAGTTTCTCTAGGGTTCTAACTTGTAATCATGGCGAAGAACAAAGGAAAAGGAGGAAAGAACATAAAGAGAGGGAAAAAAGAAGCAGAAGACGATAAACGAGATCTCGTCTTTAAAGAAGACGGTCAAGAATACGCTCAAGTTGTCTCTATGCTCGGAGACGGACGGTGCTATGCCAAGTGCATAGACGGAGTCATAAGGACGTGTCACATCAGAGGCAAGATGCAAAAGAAGGTTTGGATCAGTGTTGGTGACATCATTCTTGTCGGACTTAGGGATTACGAGACGGTAGACAAGAAAGCCGATGTGATCTATAAGTATAGAGATGAAGAAGCTCGTATGCTTAAGACTTCTAAGGAGCTTCCTAATAATATTCGTCTTAGCTTAGGGATTGCTAGTGGTTTTGATGAAGATGATGATGATGATGATGATGATGATTGTGGCGGTTATTTTGATTTTGGTGATGATGATGAGATTCTTAGGATAGAAAAGCTTTTCTATGTACAATTTTTATTTGATGTTGAAATACTTTCGGTTTTTAGATATTTTCATGGACGGTTTCTGTTTCAAGGCCGGTTTTGACTCTGTTTCCATTTTCTCTATTTGTTTAAATCAGCGTTCTATCAACCGAACAGAGCAATAGCTAGTTTGTCTAAGTTTGTTGATTTTTTTTTTAATCAATATATGTATTGATTTCGTAAAATCTTGTTTAGAGGTTTTTCACTTTTGTTGTTTGTTGAATTGCCTTGTTGAGGAAGCAAGTGAATAAACACCGCATTTATGGCCAAACCGATTTAGTAGAGTAGATTTGATTGAGGAAAATCGAGATGAACCAGTATTGGTTAAGTGACTAAAAATTCTTGTTAAATAGTACGAATTTCGACAAAGGATTTATGTATACAAAGAATTTATTCACATTTAATAATAAAAGTATTATTATTCTGACGTTATGACTAAAGAAAGTCAGAAACTGAGAAGGTGATCTTTCGTTTCCCTCTGAAACAAAATTAAATTTTCTGTTTCTTCGAAATTCCAAAATATATAAAAAAAGGATAGAGAAAAAGAAGAAATACTTTACTCCCTACTTTACTCTACTCCACAAAGTCAAAATAATTAAGTCAAATCTAGATCCGACGGTTAAGATTCCATCGCATCTTCTTCTTTTTAATGGATATCTCTTTGAAGAAAAAAAAGCTAATAAAATAAAGAAACAAAAAAAAGAAAATGAAAAAAAAATCCCTAATTCTCTCTCTCAAAAAAAAGTTTTATTTTCTCTCTCTAAAAAGGAATGGAACCTAACGAAAGCCACCACCATCACCACCACCACCAACAACACCAACACCACCAACAGCAGCAGCAACAACAACAACAACGTCTCAGTTCTCCTTACTTCCACCACCACCACAACTTACAACCTCACCACCACCATCCAACCACCGTAGCAACAACCGCTTCTACCGGAAACACCGTTCCGTCTTCCAACAATGGGCTTTTTCCGCCGCAACAGCCGCAGCCAAACGATGGGTCTTCTTCTCTATCGGTGTATCCTCACTCAGTACCTTCCTCGACTGTGACGGCGCCGATGGAGCCGTTAAAGAGGAAAAGAGGTAGACCGAGAAAGTATGTGACGCCGGAACAAGCCCTTGCGGCTAAGAAAATGGCTTATTCTGCTAGTAGCTCCTCGGCTAAAGAGAGACGAGAGCAAGCTGCTGCAGCCGGAGGTACGGCTTCGTCTAATTCCGGGTCGTCGAAGAAATCTCAGCTCGGTTCTGTCGGTGGGTTATAACTCTCTCCCGAGAAAAGCCCTTTTCTGTTTCTCTTGATTTTGATATTAAAGTTTCCAACTTTATGGGTGAATTTTGAATCCCAAGTTCTTAAATTTTGTTTAATTTTAGCTGCTAATTCGTAGTGTTATGATTTGGGACAGTAATTGTGTTCAATTGCATTATGTAACTCTGTAAATTTCATCTCAAGTTTCTGTATTTATTCATAATTAGAGCTCATAGCATCTCTTGTAGAAACAGTAGATAGTCTTTCGTTTATTTTCAGATACAATTGGTTCAATTTTGTGTATCTTATCAAGTTGCTATATTTTGAGCTTTACAAGAAGTTGTTTTTTGTTTGTGTGCAGGGAAAACTGGGCAAAGCTTTACTCCACATATCGTTAATATAGCTCCTGGTGAGGTATGTTATTATGTTCTTTATACACTCAAGATCCTTTAACTATTATATATTTTTTGGTTTAAGACACAGTCTAGAAAAAAAAATTCAAATCTAATGTGGAAGTGATTCTGCTAAAAGCTTTATCTATGAAGTATATTGTTTTTTTATCTTCATTGATGTGAATGCTAATTGGAGTGGAATCTTTAACGTTTTTTTAATGTTCTATGGATGAATCTGACAGGATGTGGCCCAGAAGATTGTGCTTTTTGCAAACCAAAGCAAACATGAACTATGTGTTCTTTCTACATCAGGCACCATCTCTAGTGCATCCTTGCGCCAACCAGCTACATCAGGAGGCAACATATCATACGAGGTGATTTTCTCTTTGCCGTTCTTTGTTGTTTCTTCCAAAGGGTAGAGGAAGTTTCTTTCTCTTTCTAATCTTCTCTGTTCTTTGTGCTAGAGAAGAATTAAGTCATAATACAGTTGGTTTGTTGTGAGAGCTAAATGATTGTTAGTTCAGACACTTTCTTTGAAGTTTGCATTTATAGTTAGACTTGCTTCAGAATTTTCGATCAACTTTCTTCAGGGTCAGTACGAGATTCTCTCACTATCAGGGTCATTTATCCGGGCTGAACAAGGTGGTAAAACCGGTGGCCTTAGCGTTTCTTTATCTAGATCGGATGGTCAGATTATCGGTGGAGCGGTTGGGACACACCTCATAGCTGCTGGCCCGGTTCAGGTAAAATCCTGTTGTATCATAGTGGCATACGCTTATTCTTTTTTTGTTTGAATGTTTCCAACTATCTTACACAGCGCATTGGGTTATAACAAGTTCTGGCTTTGACTGATCGCCTTAAGTTTGTGTCTATACAGGTGATTCTTGGTACGTTTCAGCTTGATAGAAAGAAGGATACCGCTGGGAGTGGTGGGAAAGCGGATGCTTCTAACAGCGGAAGTCGGTTAACTTCTCCCACTAGCACTGGGACTGGTCCGTTGCTTGGCATGGGTTTCCATTCTGGTATGGAATCTTCGGGAAGAAATACAATGAGGGGAAACGATCAGCATCATCATCATCAGTCCGGTTTGGGTGGATCTCATCATTTCATGATGCAACCACCACAAGGAATGCACATGACACATTCCCGGCCTTCTGAATGGGGAGGAGGAGGCAACAGCAGTCATGATGGTAGAGGCGGTGGTGGGTATGATTTGTCAGGTAAAAAGAACCTCAAAACTTTCTTAAAGATGTTTGTCATATCCATCAAAGCTGAAACCTTTAAATCCAAACAACAACAGATCAGAATTGCAACGGATATGGTTTAAGCAATACTTAGTACTGGTAGAGATCGAGTATTGACAGGCGAAAGCCGAGCTAAGAAAACCCCTCGTGGATGTAATTTTGTGCAGGACGGATAGGACATGAGTCATCGGAGAATGGGGATTACGAGCAGCAATTGCCTGACTAGCACCAATGCAGAGCTTCAAGAGACGTGTGTAGAGTTTAGATTCAAACTAGGAACCAAAGCCCCGAGCAAGAATCTGAACTGAGAGAGGGACCTGAAGGGTTTTTTCATCAGAGAAAGAAGTTGAGTGATGCTTTTGTTCTTCTTGGTTGGGTGTAATATATATAAATTCCACAGCTTTTGTTTCTTTCTTTCAGTAACAGCTGATTCTACTTCTCTTTCATTTTCATTCCTTTTCTTTTCCTATATTTATATTTTTTTTTTTGGTTTTTTTTTCTTGTTACTGAAAAAGGAAATTCTCTTTTATGAAAATATACATACGCTTTGTTTGTTTGGTCTATTTTCGTTGAATTATTCATAACCTATTATTTAGGAAATTAACAGATCAAACAAGCATTGTTTGGACAAAACAATTACTCCCTATGTCTCAAAATATAGGAATTTCTAGGCTTTTTATTTTGTTCTAAAATATAAAATTTTCTCAATTATTTGCTTAAAAAATTGAGTTTCAAAATAATTAAAAGGTTTTGGTCAAAGAATTTCAAAAGTTCCACTATTACAATTGGTAGATGAATTTGTTGAAGTCAAAATATTAATTGTTTTTATCATTCACGTTTTTAGTTTATTATTTAATAATTTTTTTGTTAAAAAAATACTATTTCTTAATTTTTGTGCATTCAACTAGAAAATCCTATATTTTGGAATAGAGAGAATACTGTTTATAATGTAAGTTGTTTTTAGCTAAAACCACGAATATTAAAAAATTATTTTTATTTTTACAAGTATTATTTAATATATATAATAAAAAATAGTTTAACTAATCATAAAAGAGACTGCAAAATACTATTGGTCACACAATATTCTTCAGTAAAGTCAAAAAATACTTAGACTTATCAAAACAACTTATATTTTGAAACAAAAAAAAATCTCTAAAACAACTTACATTATGAAATGGAGAGAGTACTAATCTGGGGTTTAACTTTACTTCGAAAATTCCATTTTATTTTGTTCAATTCCACCGTAAAAGTTCTCACTATGTTTTTTTTGCTTACTATATTTTGTCAACTTGTAATTTTATTTATTTATTGGTTGATGATGTAAAACCAAAATATTAGTGTTAAAAATACTTTAATCTTATTTATTCAGTGAAACACCATTTTTATTGATCAAGCAAGTTTCAGGAAATTGCTTAAGCTCAAAGTCTGCTGCTTTTGTCTTCAAATCTTTGAATAGTTGCTGACTAAAGTCTGAAAATCCACAACTGAAACTCCCCGGAAAAGATCTGTCCAATACAAAACTCGGTTTCTTCTCTTCCTCATCGGTTCTGTTTCTCGTCTTCTGTAATCAAAAAACCATGTCAGATTGACCCAAAAGATTTCTCTTTGATGCAAATCGTGTTTCATTGATACGGGTCTTTCTTATTTCCCCTTCTAGATTCGAAAGGTGTGTCCTTTTTTCTGTTTCACTTATGCAGTTGGCTTGAATCTCGGTTTCATTTTTCTGATTTTCCCTTCCTCTGGAAATTTTCCCGGAAAAAGTCGGTTTCTTTTCTGATTACGAATATCGAGGAACATAGATATTAGATTCCATTTCTTCTTCTGGGTATGTGTGTTTGGAGTTGTTTATTAATCTCATTGGTGTCTACGCGTTGTTGAAATCTATGAATACGAAGTCGGTTATTGATTGGTTCATTGGATCTCAACTTGTAAAGCCTGGAAGCTGAGTCTCTGGAATTCGATTAGGGTTTAAAGATTTGTGTGGAAAGATGTTAAGATCTTTAGGTCTTGGATTGCTTCTCTTTGCTCTTCTTGCTCTGGTTTCTGGAGATAACGATTACGTTGGCTGTAACTGTGACGACGAAGGGTTTTTAAGTGTTCACACAATCTTAGAATGTCAAAGAGTGAGTGATCTTTTAATCGCCATTGCTTATTTCTCAATACCTCTCGAGCTTCTCTACTTCATTAGCTTCTCAAACGTTCCTTTCAAATGGGTTCTTGTTCAGTTCATTGCCTTTATTGTCCTCTGTGGTATGACTCATTTGTTAAACGCTTGGACGTATTACGGACCGCATTCGTTTCAGCTTATGCTATGGCTTACGATATTCAAGTTCCTCACGGCGCTTGTCTCGTGCGCCACGGCGATCACGCTCTTGACTTTGATTCCGTTGCTGTTGAAATGGAAAGTTAGAGAGCTTTATTTGAAGCAGAATGTGTTGGAGCTTAACGAAGAGGTTGGATTGATGAAGAGGCAGAAGGAAATGAGTGTTCAGGTGAGGATGCTTACAAGGGAAATCAGGAAATCGCTCGATAAGCATATGATTCTGCGGACTACTCTTGTTGAGTTGTCCAAGATTCTTGATTTACAGAACTCTGCGGTTTGGATGCCTAACGAGAACAGAACCGAGATGCATTTGACTCATGAGCTAAGAGCGAATCCGATGAGGAGTTTTAGGGTAATACCGATTAATGATCCTGATGTTGTTCAGGTTAGGGAGGCTAAAGTAGTGGCGATTTTGAGGAAAACTTCTGCTCTTGCGATTGAGAGCAGTGGTTGTCACGGTTCAGAAGAGTTTGGTCCAGTTGCTGCCATTCGGATGCCGATGCTTCACGGATCAAATTTCAAAGGAGGAACTCCTGAGTTTGTGGATACTTCTTATGCTATAATGGTTTTGGTACTTCCGAATGTGAATTCACGGGTTTGGACTGATAAAGAGATTGAGATAGCAGAGGTTGTTGCTGATCAAGTGGCGGTTGCTCTCTCACACGCCTCGGTTCTTGAAGAATCGCAGTTAATGAGGGAAAAGCTCGGTATTCAAAACCGAGCTTTACTTCGAGCCAAACAGAACGCGATGATGGCAAGTCAAGCTAGGAACACTTGCCAGAAAGTTATGAGTCATGGAATGAGGAGACCAATGCACACAATTCTCGGTCTCCTGTCTATGTTTCAGTCCGAAAGTATGAGCCTTGACCAGAAAATCATCGTCGATGCACTCATGAAAACGAGTACAGTCCTCTCTGCTCTAATCAACGATGTGATCGACATTTCGCCTAAAGATAACGGGAAATCTCCATTAGAGGTTAAACGGTTTCAGCTACATTCGTTGATAAGAGAAGCTGCTTGTGTAGCAAAATGCTTGAGCGTTTACAAAGGTTACGGTTTTGAGATGGATGTTCAAACTCGTTTGCCAAATTTAGTAGTGGGAGATGAAAAGAGAACGTTTCAGCTTGTGATGTATATGCTTGGGTATATCTTGGATATGACTGATGGAGGTAAAACCGTTACGTTTCGGGTTATCTCTGAAGGTACTGGAAGTAGCCAGGACCTGAACAAAAGAGAGACTGGAATGTGGAAATCGCATATGTCGGATGATTCGCTCGGTGTGAAATTTGAAGTTGAGATTAATGAGATCCAGAATCCTCCAGGGGATGGTTCTGCTATGGCAATGAGGCATATTCCAAACAGACGGTATCACAGCAATGGTATTAAAGAAGGCTTGAGCTTAGGCATGTGTAGAAAGCTTGCACAGGTGTGTGATCTCATTAATTCTCTGTTTCTTTTTCGTAGTGCATTCCGATTTTCGGTTTTCAACTTTTTTCGTTTATGATATATAGAAACCGAGTGGTAATCGGATATCTTTTGGTTCGAAAATGTGTCTACAGATGATGCAAGGAAACATATGGATATCTCCGAAATCGCATGGACAAACACAGAGTATGCAATTAGAATTGAGGTTTCAGACAAGACCGTCGATTAGGAGATCAATCTTAGCAGGAAGTTCTCCAGAGCTTCAACATCCAAACTCAAATTCGATCCTCCGTGGTCTAAGAATCACTCTAGCAGACGATGACGATGTGAACAGAACTGTAACCAAGAGGCTTCTTGAGAAACTCGGATGCGAAGTGACGGCTGTATCGTCTGGATTCGAGTGTTTGAGTGCGTTGTCGAATGTGGAAATGTCGTATAGAGTTGTGATATTGGATCTGCAGATGCCAGAGATGGATGGATTCGAAGTAGCAATGAAGATAAGGAAGTTTTGTGGACATCATTGGCCGTTGATTATAGCATTGACCGCGAGTACTGAAGATCATGTTAGGGAAAGGTGTTTGCAAATGGGAATGAATGGTATGATTCAGAAACCGGTTCTTTTACATGTTATGGCTTCTGAGCTTAGACGAGCTTTGCAGAGCGCAAGCGAGTGAAGTGAAGCGAGCTCCGAGAAGAATCAAGAAACAAGAATCTTCAAGAATCATGAAGTGAAGCGAGCTCCGAGAAGAATCAAGAAACAAGAAGATGTGAAGCATAGAGAACTCTTTGGGAAGTTTTTTGGGTTCTACGGTGATGAGAATTGAACTCTTAATCCTTTGTTTTGTTAGTTTTTCTTAGCCTAGTTTGGAGATTGGTTGGTCGGAAACTATTTATACGTAATGCTTTCGCATTTTAAGCGAAAAAAATAACATAAATTTATTAGATTTAATAATATTCAAATTTATAGTTTAGTCATTAGCAATATAAATATTATTGGAAAACTAATAACTGATATAGTATAGACATGAAAAAACTAACAAATAACATAGAACAGACATATTTTATCCTTAATATATTACATAACATAGAATTTATATGCAGACAATTTTGAAATTGTGTACTAAACCTTAAACATTAAAACTAAATCTTGAACCCTAAACATTAAAACTAAACCCTAAAATTAAAATACGTAACTCAAACCCAAAAAATATAAACTCTACAAAATAACAAAATTTATAGAATTTATTATGTACTATACTATGTAGAAGTACATAGAATATAATACATTATCATAAAGGCAAAATGGTCTATAATACATATTATACAATATGAACAGTAATTTTGGCTTCTTAGTTAATTATAATTTTTTTTGTGTTTTTGAACAAATTATCCCATTCTCTTTAAAAAATTATGTCAAAATGCATCGTTTTTAAGTGTATAACGGACCTCTACTGTTCTAATTTATTTACTTCATTTATATTCAGACTGAATGTTTCAAGCATTCCACACTTTTAAAAGATTTGGACGTTTTTTTTTAAGAGAAATTTGGACTTTTTTTGTCAACTAAAAAGAAAGAAAAATTTAATATAAATAGTTTTTGTTATCAACGACGTAATATAATTATTTTTTTGAGTGATTTGCAAAAATAACCAAAAAACTTTTATAATTAGAAAAGTGACTAAAGTATGGGGATTCCTTTGAAAAAACTATAGGGGGTTTGGTTATTTATCCAATATTGTAAGTTTTTTTAGTCATTTAGTGCAAATTCTCTATTTTATTTTTATCTACTCAATTTAATTAAATTAATAGTTTAGTCTCGGTTGACCAAAAAAAAAAAAATTAGTATCGGTTCAGCTGTTTTTAGACCACCACACCGAAGCATTTGATAGTTATACATTTAACAAAAAAAAATACTCATTCCATTTCTAAAAGATAAAAAAATTATAAAAAATCTTGTTCCATAAAAATAAATTTTTTTATGTTTTTAATACATTTTGCAAAAAATATTCAAATACTATTGATTGAAACTTTTTGAAAAGTGTTTATCGCAAAAATCAATACATTTATTATAGGTCATTAATTATTTTTTTTAATATGTGCGTATAACCTTAACATATATCTTTTAGGAACGAATAGATTATTATAAGAATATTAAAGTTAGTGTTATTTAATGTTTTGTGTAGGGTTGAGAAGAAGCATCACGTAACGCTATAAAATACTAATGTTCGACTTTTAAAATATGGACTACTATTATTATGTGGATTGGATGATATAAACATATACCCGACGACAAAAAATTCCACATTCTAACGCATTTTTGAAATCAAATCTCGTTTCTTTCAATTATATATATACTTGTTAAATTATTGACGATGAAACATCATTCAACAATTGTAAGAAAATTAAATATGATATAATAGACAATTAAAGAAATAAGTTCTTCTCTATACGGTTATTCTGAAAAATTACCATATATATGAAAGAAAAAATACAGTAGTTGATAGAGAAATTTTAAAGAATGCCATTACTCTCATGACACTTTATAAAAATACCACATTTTTTGCAAATTTTACAAAAATATCACTAAATATTTTCTGTATTCCTAAATTACCCTTAAAAATAGATCGGCATAAGCTAGAGATCGGAATATCGATCTTAGAGTCAGAATTGGTGGTCATAGTCGGAATCAGTAGTGGTGGTGGTCTTTAATTAATTCTCCTTTACCTTCGCTGATCATCATCTTCTTCTTCAGCTTCCTACTCCGATCCATCGATGGAAACTTCCTAGTCTTCCTAACGGCACCTGGATCAAGGTCTCATCTTCTCTCTCTCTCTCTCTCTCTCTCTCTCTCTCTCTGATTTCCGATGCCTCTCTTCACTTTCGCTAACGGATTTTTTTGGCAGCGCGATGATTTCACCGGAATGGAATTGAGCGGAAACAAAGTCAGAAAACTCGAATTTCTAATGGCTGAAGCCGTCGATCAACAAGCCAACACTGTAATCACAATCGGTGGTATTCAGAGCAACCACTGCCGTGCTACAGCCGTCGCATCTAACTATCTTAATCTCAATTCTCATCTCATTCTTCGAACCTCCAAGGTCCTTCTTCTTCTTCGTGATTCACCTTTAAATCGATGATGAGAATTGAACTCTTAATCCTTTGTTTTGTTAGTTTTTCTTAGCCTAGTTTGGAGATTGGTTGGTCGGAAACTATTTATACGTAATGCTTTCGCATTTTAAGCGAAAAAAATAACATAAATTTATTAGATTAAATAATATTCAAATTTATAGTTTAGTCATTAGCAATATAAATATTATTGGAAAACTAATAACTGATATAGTATAGACATGAAAAAACTAACAACTAACATAGAACAAACATATTTTATCCTTACTATATTACATAACATAGAATTTATATGCAGACAATTTTGAAATTGTGTACTAAACCTTAAACATTTAAACTAAATCTTGAACCCTAAACATTAAAACTAAACCCTAAAATTAAAATACTTAACTCAAACTCAAAAAATATAAACTCTACAAAATAACAAAATTTATAGAATTTATTATGTACTATACTATGTAGAAGTACATAGAATATAATACATTATCATAAAGGCAAAATGGTCTATAATACATATTATACAACATGAACAGTAATTTTGGCTTCTTAGTTAATTATAATTTTTTTTGTGTTTTTGAACAAATTATCCCATTCTCTTTAAAAAATTATGTCAAAATGCATCGTTTTTAAGTGTATAACGGACCTCTACTGTTCTAATTTATTTACTTCATTTATATTCAGACTGAATGTTTCAAGCATTCCACACTTTTAAAAGATTTGGACGTTTTTTTTTAAGAGAAATTTGGACTTTTTTTGTCAACTAAAAAGAAAGAAAAATTTAATATAAATAGTTTTTGTTATCAACGACGTAATATAATTATTTTTTTGAGTGATTTGCAAAAATAACCAAAAAACTTTTATAATTAGAAAAGTGACTAAAGTATGGGGATTCCTTTGAAAAAACTATAGGGGGTTTGGTTATTTATCCAATATTGTAAGTTTTTTTAGTCATTTAGTGCAAATTCTCTATTTTATTTTTATCTACTCAATTTAATTAAATTAATAGTTTAGTCTCGGTTGACCAAAAAAAAAAAAATTAGTATCGGTTCAGCTGTTTTTAGACCACCACACCGAAGCATTTGATAGTTATACATTTAACAAAAAAAATACTCATTCCGTTTCTAAAAAATAAAAAAATTTATAAAAAATCTTGTTCCATAAAAATAAATTTTTTTTATGTTTTCAATACATTTTGCAAAAAATATTCAAATACTATTGATTGAAACTTTTTGAAATGTGTTTATCGCAAAAATCAATACATTTATTATAGGTCATTAATTATTTTTTTAATATGTGCGTATAACCTTAACATACATCTTTTAGGAACGAATAGATTATTATAAGAATATTAAATATGATATAATAGACAATTAAAGAAATAAGTTCTTCTCTATACGGTTATTCTGAAAAATTACCATATATATGAAAGAAAAAATACAGTAGTTGATAGAGAAATTTTAAAGAATGCCATTACTCTCATGACACTTTATAAAAATACCACATTTTTTGCAAATTTTACAAAAATGTCACTAAATGTTTTCTGTATTCCTAAATTACCCTTAAAAATAGATCGCATAAGCTAGAGATCGGAATATCGATCTTAGAGTCAGAATTGGTGGTCATAGTCGGAATCAGTAGTGGTGGTGGTCTTTAATTAATTCTCCTTTACCTTCGCTGATCATCATCTTCTTCTTCAGCTTCCTACTCCGATCCATCGATGGAAACTTCCTAGTCTTCCTAACGGCACCTGGATCAAGGTCTCATCTTCTCTCTCTCTCTCTCTCTCTCTCTCTCTCTCTCTGATTTCCGATGCCTCTCTTCACTTTCGCTAACGGATTTTTTTGGCAGCGCGATGATTTCACCGGAATGGAATTGAGCGGAAACAAAGTCAGAAAACTCGAATTTCTAATGGCTGAAGCCGTCGATCAACAAGCCAACACTGTAATCACAATCGGTGGTATTCAGAGCAACCACTGCCGTGCTACAGCCGTCGCATCTAACTATCTTAATCTCAATTCTCATCTCATTCTTCGAACCTCCAAGGTCCTTCTTCTTCTTCGTGATTCACCTTTAAATCGATGTAAAATCTCAATACTCATCTCATTTATGTGTGTTTTTGGTTGCAGCTTCTTGTTGATGAAGATCCTGGTTTGGTTGGGAATCTAATGGTTGAACGTCTCGTTGGTGCTAATGTTCATCTCATCTCTAAGGAAGAGTATTCCTCAATTGGGAGTGAGGTGTTTAGTCCATTTGCATCTCTTTCGATTTGCTTAGAAGTTTTTAATCTTACTTGGCAATGAGATTATTGATAAAAATTTGTTCTTGTGATGGTGTTAATTTGCTCTTACTAATGCCTTGAAAGAGAAACTGGAGAAAGAAGGAAGAGCCTTATGTTATTCCTGTTGGTGGATCTAACTCTTTGGGAACTTGGTGAGATTGTGTTCTCTCTTAAGCAACTTCGTTATCTGCTGCATAAGTATAGCAATCTGTGTTGTAGTTGTATCACATGTTTTCTCACTTATGACAATACTCAATTGTTTGACGAGGCAGGATTACGCTCTTTTTTAATGCTAAATTCCCTATACTAATTGTCTAGGGGTTATATCGAAACAGCAAGGGAAATTGAGGAGCAGCTAAAAAGTAGAAATGACGGCCTCAAATTTGATGATATTGTGGTTGCGGTCGTCTTCACCTCAACATCAACCGACCGACCAATGTCTTCTCTCCTCAAAACCATCGAATAAACGATCAAGAACATAATCTCATCGACTAGGAACCAAAACGCTGAATTACCCTCCAACTCTGCATGCAATTCTGGCTAGATCAATTTCCAACAAGATTCTTCTCGTGGCTACTATTCACATCATCATCTTCTATCAGATTTAATCATCAACATGGGCTGTGACTGTGACAACAACAACAACTACTAATGGGCTTCGGATTTAACATCCCGTGGGTTCAATTTGGTTCTTCTTTATTCAATTTGGTTCAATTTGGCTCTCGGCTTCTATGTAAAAAATCTGTATAAATTATGTTAAAAAACCTTACAAATTCTTTATAAACTGTAAAAAATCTTTATAATCGTTAAAAACGTTTATAAAAGATGGTGTAAAAAACCTTATAAATGTTATTAGTAAGTCTTATTACCTTATAAAATATGTTAAAAATCCTTATAAATCCTTATAAAATCCTTATAATCCTTATAATCGTTAAAAAAAATTATAAAAGCAGGTGTAATTTAAAAAACATTAAAAATTTTTTATAAAATCTGTAAAAAATCCTTATAAATTCTGTAAAAAATCCTTATAAAATTTTTATAAGGTTTTTAAAAGTTTTTTTAAAGGTTTTATAAAGGTTTTATAAAAGTTATTTAAAGATTTTTAAAGGTTTTTAAAATCTTTTTAAAACCTTACAAATGAGATATTTAAGAACATTTTAAAGGTTTTATAAGGTTTTTTTATAAGGATTTTATAAGGATTTTAAAAAGCTTTTGTAAAGATTTAATAAGGATTTTATAAGGATTTTGTACAGTTTTATACAGAAAAATGTTCTATAAAACTTTAATCAATTTACAAACTTATAAAAATTTTGATGGCAGAAATTGAGGCAGAAAAATGTTCTATAAGGATTTCTGCAATCGGAATTGGTTTTGACGTTTTTTACGAACTTTTTAAATAATTTATAATCCATGAAGGTAAACCTCTCTTGTTTTGGATTTATAAGGATTTAATAAGGATTTTTAAATGACAAGTTCGAATGGATTATTGACTCTTGCTTCAGAAAAGATTATGTTAGAGCTAAACAAACACTTTCACATTCTTCAATACTTTTGTTATTGTTTTTCATTGATTTTCTTCAAAACTGTTCGGTTAATTGTTTACTTGTTGCAGAGCTTTGGCTTCTGATGTTTCAAACTGGACTAGAAAGGAAGTGCTTTTGGAGGCAAATGGAACAGATGATAGTGGAAGACTTCAATTAACAACTACCAAATCCGAATTGTTTTTGCAACCATTGCATTTGGTATGGGAATAGACCTTACAAAACCTTAAGGTGTGCAAAAAATTTATAAGGTGTTAAAAAGTCCGTAAAAAAGGCTTACAAAATGTGTTAAAAGGACTTATAAAGGTTTTATAAGGATTTTTATAAGGAATTTATAAGGATTTTATAAGACTTTTATACGGATTTTTTAAGACTTTTATAAGATCAAGATTTATAAGGCTTATAAAATGCGTTAAAAAACCTTACAAAATCAGGATTTTATAAAGATTTTATAAGGCTTACAAAATTTTACAAATGCTGTTAGTAAGTCTTTATAAACTGTAAAAAAATCACTATAACCTGTAAAAAATCCTTATAAATTCTATTAAAAAACCTTACAAATCCTTTTTATAATCTTTAAAGGCTTTTTAAGGTTTTTAAAGGTTGTTTAAAGGTGTTATAAACATTTTAAAGGCTTTATAAAGTTTTTTAAAGGTTTTTTACAATCTTTTTAAAGGTTTTATAAGGTTTTTTAAAGGTTTTATAAGGTTGTTTAAAGGTGTTATAAACATTTTAAAAGCTTTACAAGGTTTTTTACAATCTTTTTAAAGATTTTATAAGGTTTTTTAAAAGCTTTTTAAAAGTTTTTTAAAGGTTTTATAAATTTTTTTAAAGGTTTTTAAAATTTTTTAAAAAATCTTACAAACGAGGTATTTAATAACATTTTAAAGGTTTTATAAGGGGTTATAAAGGTTTTTAAAAAATCTTTAAAGGTTTTATAAGGATTTTTAAAGGTTTTTATAAGGTTTTTTAAATGTTTTATAAGGTTTTTTAAAGGTTTTTTAAAAGGTTTTATAAGGTTTTAAAGGTTTTATAAGGCTTTTTAAAAGTTTAAAAGGTTTTAAAGGTTTTATAAGGCTTTTTAAAGGTATTTAAAAGGTTTTAAAGGTTTTTTAAAGGTTTTCATAAGGTTTTATAAGGTGTTTTAAAGTTTTTATAAGGTTTTTAAAAGATTTTTATAAGGTTTTTATAAGATTTTATAAGGTTTTATAAAAGTTTTATAAGGTTTTTATAAAGTTTTTTAAAATATAGATCTCAGCATAAGTTGTGTTTCGTTGTGGTCTTAGTAATGCATTGTTTCATTGCAATTTGTGTCCTTTTAAATGATTTACTCTTAGTAAATGCTTGCTGATTTTTATAATCTTGTTTTTGAGACAACAGTTTATCATAATGAAGACAACATAAACGATAAAAAAGAAAGAAGCAAAAGAGATTCTCTGGTAAACAAACAACGTAAGAGCAGACATTACTGCATTTCATTTCTCATCAAAATCAGACACAGTTGAAGAACTCATGTAATCTTCCAAATTGCTCTCCCACGTTAAGTATAACAAATAAATTATTATTCCAAATTGCTCTTCTTCTGCAATTTCTATATGTAATCTTCACTAGGTCCATGAATCCAAGCAAACTCAATTCTCTGCAAATTACTTTCGTTGTCGAGCTCAATGGCCTTGAACGTAGAACCCAATTGTTGCAAAAGCTCCTTCACTCTCACACAGTAAAGACAATACGACTTGCTGCAAAATTCTAGAACAAAACCCACAAACCCAAAACTACCGTTCAGATTTACTCAAGATCACAAACACAAACACAAACACAGAGACTCCTTTTGTACACAAAAGCGTCTAGATACATCCTCAACACAATCATATATAAATTCCATGGAAATCGACTTAAAAGCCACACAAATTCGAAGATACCATTCTATTCACAAACACATAAAGATAAATCGAGAGAATCGCTAGAAAAATGGAGAATCGAGAAGATCAAATCGAGTAAATCTGTGATCAATTCGTTTCTCAGAAAACTCCGTTTAAGCTCCGATAACGATCCAAGCTCTTCAACAACCGCCGTATCCGCTGCTTGTATAGCGGCGTTATGGTACGGACGTTGCGAAATCTAGAGCTCTGCGTAAGCAGCTTTAATGGAGGTTGTACTAGCGAAAGATTTAGCAACCACCACTTCTAAAACAGCTCTCCATCGCTCTTTAACCTTGATCTCTCCATCATCGTCTTTGTCAAAGTCGAAATTTGGATTCAGATCTGAAATCGAATCTCCATTGAAACAGAAGCTTGAAATCGAAATTTTTTAGGGTTAAAGAATTTTTTCTCGTTAAACATAGGGTAATTTGGTCAGTTTAGCAATAAAAAGTGGCATAATTGCAAAAGTACCTTCCCAGATGGCATTTTTGTAAAGTTGACATTGCTTTGTGGCATTTTAGTTGATATTGGTTATCATTTGTCATTTATCAATATTTTCCCTCTTTCTTGTCTACATTGAACATATTTCCAACTAGAAAACTTGCTCAATATGTATAACATTAAGAAAAAAATGCATCATGGCCTACGTATTACCATTGGGTATTGGCAAACTTGTTTGCAAACGAGATTAGTTCAACCGGTCGTTTGTTACCAATTAAACTATCATTTAAAATAGACGGTTGAAATACGAAATTGCAAACGGATTATTGATAAAATAGTTGTTTGTTGCTTAATTATACTATTTAACCGCTACAATGCTAACAATCAAGCTTATAGATGAAATGTTTTCTATTATCAAATCGCTTTCTCCAACCATTATTTCTAACCGTCTTATATCAAACGATCTCTTGTTCAACCGCTCAAAAAACTTGCAACCGTTAGAGTCAAACATGTCACCAATCGGACTCACTACTATTTTAAGTGAGGAACATCTATTATGGGTATTTATGTAATTGAAAACTAGAGGGAATTATTATTTTATTTTATTTTAAAAAGGACTAGTTTTTTTTTTAATGTTTGATGAAGCAGTAACTCGCCGTACTAATCTTTTGATATAGTTTTTTCTGGACCCCCGAATTATGCTTTATCTTGTGGTCTTTGTTATACTTTTGATAATGCTCGTTTATGGATTCCTTTTCAAAGTATTATTTGTTAATTGCCCTAGTTTTAGTCTTTTAGACTTTTTATAATTGTCTTTTGAGTGCGGTGGGCTTCTCTTTTTGATAAAATATCGCAAGAAATTATGATTTGATTTTTTCCCCTATTTTTTCAAATGTTTTACTTCTTAATTTTACTAACCATTTTATGAAAATCACAAGATAAGTCAAATATCATCCTTTGTTTATCTCATTATCTGCTTGACTACATGGATCTTGATAAATTGATATTCTAATCATGCATAAAGAAAGGGAACTCTTATGAATAATTTAGATTTGAAAATCACTCTAATCATTTTTAGTATTACGCATATCTGCTCAAGAAAGTACGGATATGAATATATAATTAAGAGGACCATTAGGGTTTGCGTTTTGCAAGAGGAACGCATGTGGTACCATGTGAATAGACTCCCTCTATACTCTCATGCTTTTGTTTATCATTGTTAATTAAAAAGATGGTCAAGAAAGCCTAGAAATTTGGTTAAATGACGACACTTATAAACCCCCTATATAAATACACACTTGTATTAAAAAAAAAATTGGTATAATCGCATTGGAGTTCTCCCCCCCCCCCCAGTATTGAACTTACAGTATGCCATATAAACATGTATATATAACAATTAATTTTGTGGTCGATTGATTTAGTTGTGTTTGTTGAGGTTGACTACCACTTCTTTTATATATTTGACCGTTGTAGGTTCACGAAATCTTTAATTATAAACACCACATTGGTTTAGGTATGAATCCAGGCGATTTGATCCAAAAAACACATGCCCCTTATACATGTATCATTTGAAATAAACTTCTTTTGATAACCTATGGTTGCTTATTAGGTATCGATTTTTTGTTTGTTGGATGCATCATCTTTTCACTACTGCATAATTTAATGAAGTTTGTATTACTATTATTTCGAGAATACATTAATATCAATCTCTGCATGAACTTTTTATATATACTTGTATTATCTAGAACAATTTTTTTTTGTTGTAGATAATGTCAAATGATCAATTTCCCTAGAGTCAGACGACTAATCCTGATGGTGAAATGTTCTTTAGAAATGATATTTTATGTAAGTTTACTATCAAATAAATTGCACCACAAGATCATAACCGAAATGTAAATAAATAAATTGTTTGTATTGAACCATGCTCGTGGAACCGGAGTGAATTGATCTTTAACTTCTTGGTGATATTCTTTTTCTTTTAAATATATCTTATACTGGTGTAAATTAAATACTCCTAGCTTAAAAAAAAAATGTTTCATTATACGTGATCGTGTTGCTCTCAATCGCGTTAGAATCCGATGGATTAATTAATCATTCTCTTGCATAATTTATAGCAAAAATAAAACCAATTTATGATTAACTAATACGAGGCCAGGTGAGTGTGAGGCTTGTAATTCCCAATCAGATTTATAATAAATGCATGCACACACACATAGATATACTAGTCTATACATGTAGTATAATTTTATCAACCATAACAAGGAATTAGACCAATCACTTAAGATTTTAATCAATTTCAAGATGTATATGTCCTTTAATGCTAATCAGATATATGAAAAAATGGTCAACCCTAGGTAGTTCAAATATAATGAGGATCAATCATATATATGCATATGTACACACAACTTCATTATATAAAATGAAGAATCCAACAAAGAGAAAAACTTTTAATAAGAGATCATAAAAACACAAGTGCAAATTTAGCAAATAATAATCATAGTCAAGAGAGAGCATAATATAATGTACGCACACACTACATAGCTCACTAATAGCAACTGACTAGTTTTCATCATCATAATAAACATCATTATAGTTCTTATTGTTAACTTCTGTAAATTAAAAAAAAGCCATTTTAACGTACGTTAAAATCCTGACCTAGCTTGAGCCCAACCATATGCTTCTTGGCCACTCATCTGTCCTCCTCCTCCGCCACCATTAGAAAGAAGATTTCCGGGCATATTATACACCGGAAGTCCTTGGTTCCCGTCTCCTCCACCACCACCGCTACTCAGCGGCGAACCACCACCTCCGAGCTGCCCCGGAACCACTCCTCCACTGCCTCCACCGCCTCTTTCAGCCGCCTCTTCCTCCTCCAAAGGCAATCTCTCGTAAGTCGCGTTAGAAAACGTGGCTGCAATCAGCATCACCGGACCAGCCGCCATCAACGGCCCCACCACGCTTCCTCCAACAACCTGACCTTGACCACCGGCTAAGTAAATTGTTAAACCGGTGGATCCAGGTGGAGCCGGTCCAGGCAAGAACGAACCGGTTAGAGAAAGAATCTCAAACCTCCCTTGTAAGGCCAAAACCGCCGCACCACCAGGAGCTGCGGCCACTGCAGCCGTCGATGGTTGACGGAGAGTGACGTTAGCCACCGTGCCGTTACCGCTCAAGATGCATATGCCACGTTGGCGCCGCCTAGCGAAAGTAGCTAGGGTTTCGATGACGTCGGTGCCACTAGCGATCTCCATGACATGGCTCTTGAGAGCGTTTGGAGAATCGCGCGTGACAAAGATCGGTGGCTTGGGTTTGTTCTTGGAACCAGCAGGACGTCCACGTGGACGGCGCGTGGGTGCTTCCACGGCTCCTTCACGTGGCTCGTGGTCGTCGCCGCTCAAGTTGTCTCTATCGTCGTCGTTGTCGTTGTTGTTGTTGTTGTCCACTTCTTGGTGGTGATGGTGGTTGTTATGACCTGAGTCCATGGCCATGTTCATGGAGATGTGGAGATCTGGTTTCTTTAACTGAGAAGAACTAGGCGGTGTCGTTTCGAGGCCGGAGAGATTCACTTGTCCTGTCCACCATGGATTCGCCATCAAACCCCTAGATTAAAGAGGTTAATGTGTCTGATTTTATATTTAGAGAAGTGTAACCCTAAGAAATCTAAGTAGATAAAGAAAAGAACCGAAATCGTAGAAGAGGAGATAAGTTTTTTTCCAGATCTTGATTTTAAAACGTTTTTACAAGTTTTTGTGTTGTGAGAAACACAAGACAACGAAAGGTTAATTAAAAGAACACGACAAAGAATGATACTAAGCAAGAAAGAGAAAAGATAATGTAAGCTAACTTATTAAATAAGTGGAAGCTTATATTATACATATTTACATATATATATATATAATACGTACGAGTGTCTACCTATACGAAAAGAAAAGGAAAAAAAAGCATCCAACCCAAGGCTTGAGACTTGAGAGAGTGACACAATAATATTTAAGAAAAAAGTCTTATTACAAATATGATACATTATACTATATGCATTCTAGGTTTTATGGGGAAAATTTTAATGGCTTTGCCTTTACAAGACGATTATTGTCATTTGAAATTTTGTCAAAAGACTCAAAAAGTCAAAACTTACACATATTACCAATTTTATATCTATAATATATAAATGAATTTACTTCACATTACTAAAGTTTTAATTTTCCAATCACATGAATTGCCACTAGAAAACTAAAATAAGAAAAATTGGTTTAGATTTTGAAAACTTATTTATCATTTACGAATTTTATATCTATAATATACAAAGTTTAAATCATATTATTAGATCCGTCGTAGTCCTGGACACTGAGCGAATATCCAGAAAAAATCTGGTATCCGTGATCCGTTCCGTCCTAGACGGATAGTTGATTTTTCGATTCGATTCGATCAGTAAATTTTCGGATATCCGAATTTTTTTAAGACACCCGCGAATATTTGATCCGATCCTTTATAAGTCAAGGATCGATCATATCCTTAAAAAAACTGAATATCCGATCCGAACAATTAAATATTTTAATTATCATTTATTTATTTTTATTATTTCGTCATTATAAAAAAAATATTTAGCAAAAATGAATTGATCCACTACAATTTATCTTGTTTTTACATCTATCATAACCAAAAAACAATAACTAATCATATCTATTATATATATAACATATCTTATAATACATGTAACCGATAGGTTCATATATTCGGTTTTAAAAAAATGATATTTGCTATTTATTTTGTTTTTTACGGATATTGAAATTTAATATTTGCTTTGCTTCGAAACTTATGGATATTTGGATTTGACAAATAAAATCAGAACAAATAACGAATAAAATTGGATCTTACGGATTTTGTTGCCAACCCCTTACATGTACGCTTCACCATCGTATTGTCGCTAAGATAAATTTTTTGTAAACCTGGCATTAATATTTTGTCTTTTTTAAGTTAGCGTTATAATTGATGTGTGGGGTCGAGCGCCTAGGATGAACAAATGGGGCGCACGATCGTTTTCCCACTACAATATTTTATTTCGAAAGTTGAATCATAAGGTTTTTTTCGAATATAAAAACTTTACAATATAATATCTATATGCAGCCGTAAACAAAAATATATATATATATCTATATGCAGTATTCATTGGATCGAAATAAGAATACCTACATAAATTATAAAACCGAATATCTAAACAATGACACACAAGAGATGATGTATGATTTGCTAACTATTTAAATAATTGGATTCTCTCAAAGTAGATTATTAAATTAAATACTTCACTATATGTACGTATGTGTGCGTTAATATATACACATATAATTTACCAAACAAGAGTGAATAACATATAATTTTCCATTTGAATAGAATTTGTTTTTCTTTCTTCAGATACTTGATTGAATAAAAACAAAACATTAATATTAAGCTGAGTTAATTTACACTGCTTAAACAAATAGGTATGTCATTTTTAAAATGTTTTAATCATATTGGCTATGTAGTATTATAAGAATGATTATTTGTTCAACTTATATGTCATTGTAATGCGGTCAAACAAGCTTATATTTGGTAGAGAATAATTTAGTATATCAGCGTACCGTAAGAAACTTTTAATTAAGAGACTAGCTAGAAATTAATAAAAGCAGATATGTTTGAACTTTGAATGTTACTGCTCACACTAGTTGTAGCCAAGTTAGGTTATTCTTATAAATGTTACTAGTCAAGAGTTGTAGCTAAATTTGGTTTTTTCTTATTAGTCTATCTATATTTCGATAATTATCAATTTATCATGTTATCCATTGTCTAAAGGTTAATCGTCTTCGAACGTTAATCGTCTTCAGATTTTTTTTTTTTTTTTTTGTAAAAATCCGTTGATTTAGTCGTTTGTACTGATCTTGTTTTTCCTACTCAACAACTCTCAACTAAAACATTATTTATACATAAATATAGCTAAAACATGATTTATTGAATAATTTAATCGAGGTAGACAAAAAGCCAATGGGTAGTTGAACTCCTCGGGACTACGTAACACACAATAATGGAAGAAACAAGGAATTGTGTTAAAATATACAGTGTCGATTATATGATTTGTTTTGTGTTCTTTTCTATCAACTTTCACAAGTATCTCTTTCACTATACATTGATATATTCGAAAAATGAGTACTTTGTTTATACTTGTAGTTCACTATAGTCTGATTTGAAAGGTCTATTAGGAGGTACATATGAATGAGGCTTAATTGTAAGAGACTACAAAATATCCAATTTGTTTCGGAAGGAAATATTGTCAATCTCAAAATGTATGAACTTTCGTGTGATTGTGATGCATGCAGGGTTTTTTTTTTCATCTGAAATATTATATTAAACACCGAAAAATACGAGTTTGGAATACGTTTTTAGAATATAAGGATGAAATACATTGGAGGATCCATACCGGAAACCTCAGATGACGAATCCTAAAATCAAAAGAAGAAACTAAATCTAGGGAAAGAAGCTAAAACCACAATTAAAGATCCAAACAAGTCGTCCAACTCCAACAAAGTTAAATGTTTACCTTCCAAAAAATCTCTTAAACTTAGATCCATTGCTTCGACTCACGGCATCGAGGGGCTGCACACCTACCGGAGATGTAGTAACCAAATCCCAAATCCAAACTAAAGCCATTTAAGAGTGATATGAACCAAGTTTTAACCAAGACGAAGGGATCATCCACAAGCAAGAAAAGATTCAATCAAATCCAAAGTTCTTCATATTGATACAAAACCCAGAACACAAAGGCATGAAGTTGGTATGCTCCATTGTGCTGTTATCAACAATATGTGGAAAGTCTGTCAATTGGACTCTGGTCCAATTGGTTTACCTGGTAGTCAGAAATACAGGCGGCCTGACCACCCCCTGACACTTAGTCGGAAGACATCTCAAACTCAGGATAGACAATGTGGTAACCCATAAGGGCCTAGCCGTTAACGCGATGGACCAATCCACATGGTAGCACTTTGGTGCGTTTCTATCGGAGCCGACCGGATAGCCGATAGGATATATCAAAAAAAAAAAAAAAAATTGGTATGGATAAGGCCAATAGAAGAATAATATGTACAACGGATGCATCATGCATGTAGCCTTTTGTGGTATCATATACTGGAATTACGTTAAAAAAAAAAGTGAAATTTATATACTTCCTTCTTCGATAAATAAATTTTAAATATTTTTTTTTAATATTTCCAAAACTATATGGGCCGAGAATGTGTACCTATATTTATTAAAAGGCCCATAAGGCGAACATAATTTCTGTGTCGACTCCGGCTTCTCCCACCGTCTTCTCTTCTTCTCCGGCGACGTAGCGAAGATAGAGACTAGAGAGAGAGAGAGAGACATGGCGGACAATTTGTTCGAAGGTCTACCACCTCCTTCTTCGCAGGAACAAGGGCTACCAATTTCTTCAAAACCAGACGAGTCCAAGAATGAAATTTCCTCCCTAGCTCCGACTCTGGTTCTCAAGAGTTCCCTGAAGCGATCGAAGCCGGCAGAATCTGCAACCGATGTTTCAGGTACCCTCAATTCCCCAACAGTTTCTCTAAGATTGGTCTAATTGATCTGAATTCGATTCGTTTTCTTACCTTATGGCTCTGAAGTTAGAAAACCCCCAAATTTGGTGTTGTTTCTTTATCGAAAATTTGTCTCGGTGGTTTCCATCGTCGTCTTCTTACTGATCTGATTTAGTTCTCAATTGACACAGCTCCTTCTCTTCTCAAGAGCGCACTAAAGCGGTCAAAACCAGCAGAATCTACTCCACAACCAGAACCAGAACCGGAAGGTACATTCATATCTAGAATAAGAACTGAACCATGATGAACTTGTATGAATCTAGTTACTGGCTTAGGACTAAGCATTTGGTAATGATGTTTGGTTTTCCACTCTTGATGAGTTAGTCAGTTGTTTTCTTTTGATATTCACTTGCAGTTCCAAAAAAGCGTTTACAGTTTAAGACATCAACCGATGCATCAGAAGAACAAGTGATCGAAGCGATGCAGAAGATAACATCTCATAACAAGAACCCATCAAAGTTCTCTAAAGCCTCGAAGCTTGCGATACGGTTGATTCAAGCTGGAAGTGTGAAGCCGGAAACAAGCAGCTACTTCATCGCCATACTCGAAGCTGCAATGTCATCAAAAACTCCTTGTACGGATCGTTTGGTTCGAGCAGACTATCATGCGTTGTTCTCAGCAGCACAGGATGTAACCGAGGTAAACATAAAAAAACTCATATTGAACTAAACTATTTAGCGTATGCAGAAGAAGAAGATATTGATGAATGTTCCTTTCTATTGATCTCATGTAGTGCCTTGATAAAAGCCAGAAGAATCTTTTGACGATATGGACAATCAAGGCAGTTGTTGCTAATGATCTCTTCACTGATGACAGCTTCATGGTAAGAACCCAGATGCCTTCTTTCGCTTTAGTCGCTTATGGTTAGACTATAGATTGCATCGTGACTGTGTTAGGACAAGTAATGTGGATATTATTGTCTTGAATCAGCATCCTCTGAGGTTTTATTGTGTCTCATATAAATTGTTTTTTTTCTTCTTCTAGTTTTCCAAGACTGCCACTCAAATAAAGGAGGCTATATCTGATCTTCCGGTTTCGACAGAGGAGGATGACGTGGAAGAAGCAGCTGCCCTTAAAGAAGAGGCTGTGAAGGACAGTGGAGATGGGCAGACAACACAAGACGTGGCTGAAGCTTCTTCAGCTGGAGATCAAGAGGATGACCAGTCCGATCCGTTTGGCCTCGATGCTTTGATTCCCAGTTGTGGGAAGAAAAACAGTAAAACAAAGATAAGGAAAGACTTGGCGATTGATGCAGATGCCGAGGAGAATAAGATATTTCTCAGGTCGAAAAGAGAAGCTTTGATTACATGCCTGGAGATTGCTGCACGCCGTTACAAAGTTCCATGGTAAGAATGCTTTCATGATTCATACTTTCCATTGAACTGAAATGAGCATATCTAACTTGTTGTTGTTATGTCGAAATTGCGAAATTGAGGAATTGATTGGATTCATTTTCAGGTGCCAAACTGTTATAGACATATTAGTGAAACATGCTTTCGAGAACGTGTCAAGGTTCACATCACAGCAGAGACAAGCAGTGGAAAAACTCTGGGCTTCTGTTCGAGAACAACATATCCGTAGGAAGCAAGGTAAATCAGTGACAGGAAAACTCGATGTTACAGCTTTCGAATGTCTTCAGGATAAATACTCCAACGAGAAAATGAGTATCCGTCGCGCAGTAGGATCCAGCGGTGAACGCCGTGCACAGCAATGGCTCGGTTAATAGAACATTCACCAAAACAAAAGTGTAATTGGTATGATTTGTAACACTAAGACAGGAACTAGAAAGCAAAGAGAGTAAATCTTTGCTCTGTTTCTTCTGATTGTGTCTTAGAACAAAAAGTTTCTACCTTTATCCAAATTTTTAATTATTTCGTTACAAGATATATCTTGAATTCTTTTCAAGATATAATTTCAAGAATTATTTTGTTTGCTTTTAACAAGATCTGACCCTTATAAGTTTAGTCAAAGATAAATTTATTGCATATGTAACGATACGAATTAATACCTTGAATTATTTCATAATTGAATATGGTAATTGATCTTGGATAGTAAGAATACTTTATTGCGAAATTGAGGAATGATTGGTTTCATTTTCAGGTACCAGACTGCTAAGTGCTACTCCCTCTGTTTCTGAAAGAGTGTCATTTTAACCATATTCACGCCAATTAAGAAAAATAATAAAATTTCAATTTTACCCTTTGTAAATACACTAAATAAATTTATCTCTGCAATTAATACATTAAAACAATAGGGACAAAACTGGAATTTTATTTAAAAATCTGCATTGAAAATACAAAACGACACTCTTTTTGAAACAAAATTAAAGTGGTAGAATGACACTCTTTCAGAAACGGAGGGAGTAATAGACATATCACATATTGGTAAAAATGCTTTCGAGACAAAAGTGTAATTGGCATGATTTTTACACTAAGTCAGCAACTAGAAAGCAAACAGAGTAAATCTTTTGCTCTGTTTCTTCTCTGATTGTATCTTTAAAACCAAAAGTTTCCAACTTTTATACCAAAATTTTACATGATCATAACTCAAATAATCTATAACAAGACATAGGTATATTGATTCTATAATCAGTCCCAGCTTTCATGACTCGTCTGCCAATCCTCATCATCTTCTCTCGGAGGCCTAACCACCAAAACAACCATCCCTAAACTCTCATTCACCGCATTCGCCTTCAAAACCGATCCTTTCTCGAATTTCAATCCATTCTCAGCCACCACAAGATAGTATCCATCATCAGCCTCAACCGCATTCCTCTCCCTATCCGCTACTACAAGTAAAGGCTCTTCTTTTCCATCCCAAGGCAAAACCTTTCTATCATCTCTAAAAGAAACCGCTACACCGCCTTTCCCTATGGCCGCAACTGGCTTCCACCCCGGTAAAACAACCCATCTCTTCCAGCCTTTCTCTGCCTCAACAACTTTGAAATCACCTCTTGCTATGATCTCCATTGGAGCTTCAAGAATCTTCTTTTCACCTTCCTCTGCTTTACAAACAGGTAAAACAATCACTGAGCTGGCTCCTGCTACTTCACCGAATTTCAACCTCACAACCGGAATCTTAATAGCTTTAACTTCCTCTACTTTCACTGCCTCTTCTTCTTCCTTCTTCCCATGTAACTCCATGTCAAGCTTCTTCTTAGCCTTTTCGGATTCTGCAGCATCCAATGCTTGTTGAAGCATTGTTGTTCTCTGATCCGATGGATTCTTGTTCTCTCTGGCTTGCCTGTAATACAAGAATGCAAGACAATCTCCAGGTAAATTGTAATCGAAATCCAACCATCCAACATCTCCACGCCGGCTAGGGTAATCCTTAATGGCTCTCGCCAAATCCTGAGCTTTTTTCGAATCGAAACTCCGATCGATGATATACGTAGCGGCGGCGACTCGCTGCGTGGTGCTTAAGAGTCGGATTTCGTATAGAAGCTCTGCACCGCCGGTGTCGAACGCGGAAATGAGCTCCGGTTCGTGGAGGGATTGAACAATTGAGTCACGGACTTGAGCACCGACGATTAGACGATTCTGTTCGATGCTTGAGATTCCGGTGAGTTCTTCGATGCTTGGTGGAGTTAAACCATCGGAGTAAAGGGAAGAGATGAGTGGTGCGTATTCGAACCAGAGAGCTAATCGACCAGCGAGGATTTCGATTTTACCGGCGGAATCGAGTGAGCGGAATTGGGTTGGTACGGGAGATGACGGTGGTCGGAATGGCTGGTAGAGCTGTTGTCGCGGTGGTGGGTTTTTGGGTATCATGTTTTCTTGTGATCGTCGGGAAGCGGCGACGATAACGGTACGGGTAATCGGGTTAGTGGATAATCCATGAGTTGTGGATTGTGTGAATGGTGAGAAGATTGAGGATTTGAGAATGGTTGCAGTGAGAGAAAGCATTGTGAGGGTGAATCAGTGAGAGGAGAGGTGTTGCAGAAAGTGAAGACGAAGATGGTTTATTTGCCTTATCTTGAGAAAACCAAAATCTCTTAACCGAATTTTAACCGGATTTGCTATAAAGTTCGCATATTCGTTCTAGATATTTTTCCTCCGGTACACTTGTTTTAGATATTTTCTCTTTTCATGGAGGAAATTATATAAATACTCTGAAAATGGGCCCGGAATTTGATAGAACTAGCCCAAAAGATTTAAAGCTCGATTAAATGGGCCCAACAAAAGAAATTATATTTTTTGGACCCAAGCATTGCTGATCGAATTTAGATTTCAAACGTAACTGACACTCATGATCTCAAAATCATTTTTATTTCAAAATCGTTACAAAATGTTCTCAAGAAACTTTCTCTAATGTCAAACCGTAGGATTGCTAAAACTCAACTACGTTTGACTATTTCAAATCGACCATATACACACCACTCTAGACTCCAATTTTTAATTGCTTTGTAGGTTTCCAACGTTCATCATCCATGAATGGCCTGCAGTTTCACCATTAATGTAATTCACATTAGAGATTTGTATTTTGTTATAATTTTTTTTTAATTTTGAAAACAGAGACGAAGAAGAAGAAGAAGACTTACGAAGAGCATCTTCAGCTGAAAATCTCCGAGAAACATCACGACAAATCATTTTCCTCAATAGATCCTTCGCTTCTGCTGATACCGATCCGAATTTCTTCGGCGGAAACCTCAGATTCCCTCTCAAAATCGATTCGAAGATCTGTTCCGCCGTCTCGCCATTAAACGGTGGTTCTCCGGCTAACATAGTGTAAATCACAACACCAGCGCTCCATATATCAACCTTCTCGTCGTATCTCCTCCCATCACAACCTCCGGCGCTACGTAATACGGTGTCCCAACCACTCCCTCCGCCGTCTCTGTTTTCTCTCCTCCGCCTAACCACACCGCAGATCCAAAATCGCAGAGCTTAACACCGCCGCTTCCGAGATCGACCAAAACGTTATCCGATTTCACATCGCGGTGGACGACGCCGCACCGGTGACAATGAGCTAAAGCGTGGAGGATCTGTCTCGCGTATGAAGCGGCTTCTGATTCTGATAACCTTCCTCCGGCGGATATTAATCGATTGTAGATCGTAATCGGTGGATCGACTAACTCCATGACGATCGATAGAGAATCCTCTGTTTCGTATAGATCGTAGATCCTGACGATATTCGGATGCGGTGGTAACATCGCCATGATTCTCGGTTCTGTCTCTATACACTCCCGATCTAACGCGTCGATGAGAGCTCGCTTGTCGATCGTTTTGCAGGCGTAGAATTCTTTAGTCGCCGACGAGAAACAGCGACTGATTGTTCCGAATCGACCTCGGCCGATCTCGTCGCAAATCTGGTAGTTGTTTTCAAGTTCGATTTCTCCGGTCATCGGAATATTCTCTTTATGATTCTTCTCCGTGATTCTGTTACTTTGCGTATCTCTGTGATTACTTGGTGAGAGAAGTTTCTTTTATAGAGGAAGAGAATCTGAATACTAAAAAAGAGTATATTCCGTTTAAGGAGTTTAAATAGTATTCTGTTATAAACGTTGGAGTCAAGCTTCCAGAATAAAAGCAAGCAAGTAACAGACTATTTAGCTAACGGCGACGTTATGTACCTCCACGTGTTATTTTTGTTTTCCCGTTGAATCAATAAAATACAGGAGAAAAAGAGAAGTTAAAACCTTGAATATATGCATTGCGTATGACATGTATCAAATAATTTTTTAAAATATGAACTCTAAGTATAGAATAAAATAATTCGACGAGTCAAGCTGTATAAGTGAAATGCAGATAAATATGCTCACCATGTCCTTGTTGTAAAGACGAGGAAAATAAACAAAGCCATATTCTTGATGTGGTGGTTATGTGAATATAATATAGAGAAGACCTTAGTAGTTTTCAAATGACATTTTGATATACTCTACAATATTTAAATGTCGGTCCATTATAGAATATTGCATGTGACATGATTTATAGCCTATCTCTAATAATTCTGCAATTTGCTTATTTTAGTAAACTTTAAATTATTACTTATATAGTGCATTATTTGTCGATCATCTAAAATGTTGTGAAGTTGCATGATTTTAGACAATGTTGGCTCAGAAGTTTATTTGTGATGGTGTGATTTGTGTCGTCTTCGCGATTTTTTTTTTTTTTAATATGTGAATTATATACCAAAAGGAACAAATGTTATACAAAATCTTGGCAAAGCTAAACAGTTTCAAGAGACCCAAAACAAAAAAGAGTAAAAAAGCCTAACTGAAACAAAGAGAGAGGTTCCTTAAAGACTTACGATGTCTGCGAGCAGGAATGATGTCTTCGCGATTTCCTTAAGCCTATTATATCTATATAGAAGCTAAATTTGTTAAGGCATATATAGATTTAATAATATTGTAAAGATGATGATAGATATCAAACAACATTATTGAGAAATATATCAATTTTCTTATTGGCAATCATGATTTCGGAAGAATAAATTAAACCATATCCCAATTTGTTACCAGGAAATATCCAGATTGTATGAAATTGGACATTTTATTATACCGTGGTCAAGATCATATAAGTCATTAAACGTTACTCAGAATATCAGTATAGCTTAGACTCTAAAATCTAAACCAACTCGATTACTTTTAATTATTAAATCCAAAAAGATTTTCAAAAGATGTGGTGTAAAAACAGTTGGCTAATCAGCTAAATGAAAGATTAAGTGAAAACATATTAAATATAATATTTTTGTAAAACATGATCACGTAAACATACACACATTTATCAAAACTACCACATACACTTCAGTTTCTCGAAAAACCAGATGACCTTTTTATCCTACCCAAAAGCAATCATATATTAAAAATTATTATAACATCACCTATCAAAACATAATTGATTTGATATTCAATGACGTAGTAAACAATATTATACATGTCTCGATCACGTGGTGACATAAAAATGCATGTCTCGCTCTAATTAGTGAGTGCGATTATGAAATCATCTTGATAAATCATGAGGATGATTTTTTATATGAGTATATATATAGTTCATTTAGTGGGATGTCGCTATTAGATTTTCCAAAATAGCCGACGCATACACTTTCGTCGACGACTAAAGAGTAACATACAAATGTGTATTATAAAAGCATTTTACAATGAAATAAGAATATTTGGTGTAAACAAAAAACGTTCGCGATGGGATTCGAACCCACAATCTCCCGCTTCGGCGCCGAGCGCCTTATCCATTAGGACAGGCAAACATCCATAAGTTAATTTGGTAGTAATGTAATAATGGTCGATTATTTATGTTTTAACTCTTTGAAATGAACATAGCAATTGTTTAGAAAATAGTACTCCAGTATATAAAATAAAATAAATCAATCAAAATTTATAAACATTACACCAAAAATCTATAACTAAAATTATTATATTTTTATTCTAATAGTTTACCATATATATAAGTTTTTACTTTTACATTAAAATTAAATAGAGACTGGTAAAACAAACAAAAAGTAGTATGCAAATAAGATAAGAGATTACTGTACTTTACCAATTTGTCATTATGCATCCAACATTATTTAGTTGGAACGTTCTTCTTTCTCTCAGATTCTCTGTCTTCATTTCGTAATCGATTTGATCACTCACTCTCTCTGCCATTTAAGTCACTGGATCGAAACACATCACTTATCATCTCATCACCAAGAAACAAAAAGCATAGCCTAAGAGAAAAGAATCTTGGTATATTATTTATTTATACTGATTGATAAAGTATTTATATTATTTATTCGAGTCCAATTCTAATAGAAAGTTTTTGTATTTTATCTGTTTTGGTATAGCCAAATCAAGATGGTAACGCCAACAACAAGAACCGTTGATCTCAGGTCCGACACAGTGACTAAACCAACCGAGTCAATGCGTATGGCGATGGCAAACGCGGAAGTAGACGACGACGTTTTGGGAAACGATCCAACCGCCGTGCGTTTGGAGAAAGAGGTGGCTGAGATCGCCGGAAAAGAGGCGGCAATGTTTGTTCCATCGGGGACAATGGGGAATCTGATAAGTGTGTTGGTCCATTGTGATGAGAGAGGGAGTGAAGTGATTCTTGGAGATGATTCTCACATTCATGTTTACGAAAACGGCGGCGTTTCGAGCCTCGGTGGTGTGCATCCGAGGACGGTGAAGTACGAAGAAGATGGGACGATGGAGATTGGTTCTATTGAAGCTGCCGTGAGGAGTCCCAAAGGAGATCTTCATCATCCGATTACTAAGCTTATATGTCTTGAGACCACTCAAGCAAAGTAAGTTTTTCTTATAAAGCAAAGAAAGAAAGTGTTATTATAATTGTCTTTAGAAAAAGGTGTTATTATAATGTTTTTGTGAACATGTGTTGGTGGTAGAAACTATTTTAGTGTAGTTGTTTCGTCTTACTCACTTCACGATATTATGTGTGGAGATTTAGTTTAGCTTTCATTTTTAATTAGGACACTTGGTTATAAAAAAAAATGAAATTATTGTGGACTAGTAACATTTGAGTTCTTAATTCAGGTTAGTTAGATCATGTACATTGGGAGGTTTAGGAAGAGGTTTATAACTTCAAAAATCCCAAAAATAAATAAAAATTGATAAAAAGTTCAGAACCCGGTTCTCATTTCAGAGTTTTCAGAACATTTGAGAACCCTTATGTGTCATGTTCTGATTGGTTCAGGTTTTTTTAAAAAATAAAAATAAAAATAAAATTTCATGAAATGTAATATAATTTAGATGTACTTTTAAAATTTCACGAAATGTAATATAATTTAGATCTTATAAAATATTGTATGTTTTCAAATTTTATAAAAATAATTATAAAAAAATTATTAGTTTATTTTTGAGAACCCATTTGAGGTTGTAACCAATGGAGGACACAAAATTTTAAAAATAATTAAAAAGTTCTAAACTAACTTTATTATTTTTTAGTATTATAAAATTGTTGAGAACCCTCTCAAAGGTTCTCACCAATGTACATGGTTTTAGACTCTTTATTTAGAGTGTCTCTATCATCTTTTTTTAGAGTGTCTCTAAATAAACAAATATTTAGAGTGTCTCTATCATCTTTGGCCATCTCCATCCCACATTTTTTTAGAGTGTCTCTAAATAAACAAATATTAAAAACACACTCTTTCATCATTTTACTCAACTTTATACCCTCTCTTTCATCCTTTTACTTAACTTTTATTAATTTTATATTTAAACACACTCCAACTTTCATCCATTCTCTCTCCAATAGTGTCTTCCCAGAGACACTCTCTCTCCAAAAACACCCACTATCTTCTCTTTTTACTCAAAATTTATTAATTTTATATTTCAATACACTCTATTATTTCAACTAAAAACACTCTCTTTCTTCCTTTTACTTAATTTTTAATAATTTTATATTTAAAAACATCCACAAAATATAACCAATGTGGATGCCGTAACTTTTTTAATATTGTGGTTTGACCAAACTAGAGTTTGTTGATACAGTTGTGGAGGTAGATGCCCGTCTGTAGAATACATAGACAAAGTCGGAGAATTAGCCAAAAAACATGGCTTCAAGCTTCATATCGACGGAGCTCGGATCTTCAATGCTTCTGTTGTTAGTATTCAAACCTTTCAATAGATAATATGTTTTCATATGCATTTTTGCGAAAATTTTCAGTCATATATACCTTGAAGATTAAAAGTTGAATCTTTGAATCTTGATTTCGCAGGCACTCGGAGTTCCTGTGAAGAGGATTGTTCAAGCAGCAGATTCGGTCTCGGTATGATTCATCAAAACCGTACTATATAACGTTATGGTCTAATTTTGACTCTCAAGACATGATTATTTAAGTGTTTTATAAAATTACGGTTGAAATCTAAGACGGTCACTTCGATGCGACTAGATTTGTTTGTCGAAAGGTATAGGTGCACCGGTTGGTTCGGTAATCGTGGGAAGCAAAAAGTTCATCACTAAAGTAAGTAGCTATGAATCAAATTGAGGTGGTTAACTAGCAACTAAAATTCCGGTTCGAGTACTAATTAACAACTTGTTGAAATTCAGGCAAGGTGGTTAAGGAAAACATTAGGCGGAGGAATGAGACAGATCGGTGTACTCTGCGCTGCGGCATTGGTGGCTCTCCATGAAAACGTCGCCAAGCTCGAAGATGACCACAAGAAAGCTAGGATCTTGGCAGGTGATTATTACCTTGGATTTCGGTTAATTATTTCTTAAAACAGGAAATCTCAAATTTAACGTGAGAGTGTTTTTGGTTTTCTACGTTTTCAGAAGGACTGAACTGGATCGAACGGTTAAGAGTGAACGTCGCAGCAGTGGAAACCAACATCGTAAGTGAATGAAATGAATGATTGATTATTTTGAGTCCGGTTATCCTAACCCAAATTGAACCGGTAAGGCTAGTTCCCTAATTAATTTGGATTCGGACTAATTAAATCCAATAATATATTACGGAATTTCCCAATGTAAAAATAATAACTTTTTATATATATGTTTTTAGTTATAAATGTCTATAAACTTGAAGTCTTTGTTATACATCACATTCATAAACTTTTGTGTTCGTATATAACAAAACTCTTATGTGGCAGATATACGTAGATATACCAGAAGATCCAAAATTTGGAGTAGAAGATGCATGTAAGAGTTTGGAAGATCTCGGTGTGCTTGTCATACCTCAAGCTACATTCAAGTACATGTCTAAATTTGTACTCGTACTACTTAATTAATTAGTGGTTATTTTTCTATAACTTAATGGTAAATTTTTAGTTTATATTTTTTTCTCTGCATAGAATCAGGATTGTTCTACACCACCAAATCTCAGATAGCGACGTGGAATATGTAATCTCTTGTTTTGAGGTAGTTTACTTTCAAAAACCACTGATGTGCTTTGCTATATAATTCAGTTTCTTTTCCACGATTTTTAATTATTGATCGTGTTAATTTATTTTCAGAAAATTTTCTAGCTCGGTGCGAGAAGAGAAGGTTTTCTTTCAAGTAATTTCACGTTGTGAGATAGTACTTTACTATTTGTAATTTTGTAATGGAGTAAAAGTGTAAAACATAGAAGATGGAACTTAAGAAAAATCTCGATGTAAACCATGATTTCAGGAGTGGGATATGCAATAAGTTATTAAGCCGGTCGTTTTCTAAGAATTTAGATCGAATAGGAAAACAATAATAAGCTAGATTGGTAACTACATCTTTTTTTGAACCGAATCATAATTCACCTCATACTTGAGCCAAATCACGTTTTTAAAATATATTTTAAACTAATTATTTAATTTCAAATGCTTTAGTTAAGTATTTTGACGTGTAATATTACTCTTCAAAAACAGTAATTAAATGTAACGTACTGAACATATACAATGAATGCAAGAAAGATGGTGGAAACTTCTTGGGGTGGTGATTGATCATGACTTGTTAATGTTTTTACATTAGATATATGATTCAGTTAATCTTTGAGAAAATGAATTTTGTAGATTAATACATGTATTTGATTCCAGATAGTAATTACACTAACTAAACCTTAAAACGGCTTAGTTGAAAAGGTTAATGTATGACTGAAACGACAACAATATAGTGATATACATAGTTATTCCACATGTGAACTCTGATCCGGAATTCACCTATTATCTAAAGGAAAAAATAAGGACAGATAAGAAAATCGTGAAAACATTTGTCTCTTTCTCAAGTTGACCCATTAGTCTTTGTCTCTATCTCTCTCTTTTACCTATAGACTTACCTTTTATACACTGTGTAACACTAAGAGCATCCACATTGATAATAAAATATGATTGTCTTTAAATATAAAATTATTAAAATTTGAGTAAAAGGAAGAAATAGAATATTTTTTGTTGAAATAGTATGGTGTATTGAAATATAAAATTAATAAAATTTGAGTAAAGAGAGGAGATAGTGGGTGTTGTTGGAGAGATTGTGTCTTTAGGAAGACATAAATAATGAAAAAGTTGATTAAAGTTGGGGTGTGTTTAAATATAAAATTAATAAAAGTTGAGTAAAAGTATGAAAGAGAAAATATAAAGTTAAGTAAAAGGAAGAGAGAATATATTTTTAATATTTTTATATTGTGAGACATTGGTAAAATGTTTCCAATGTGGATGGCCTAAATCCCCTTCTCCTATTTCTCTTCCTTTTTGCTTGTATCTTAAATGGAAAAATTTATGATTTCTGATCATCAGTCAGTCTCATGACTCTACCATCTATTTCTCTCTTTCTATATAAATGATCCTTTATAATGTTTTGACAGCTATAAATACGGACAATTGTGTATCTATTTTGCAACACATCTTCTCTTTCTAGAACAGAAAACATGAAATCACACACAAAACAGTAGTAGCAAAAAGCAAGGAAAGACATCTATCTAACTTTTGATCTCGTCCACTTATATCTCTCATCTTCAAAACAAGTAAGAGAAAAGATCTCTTCCTATTTTTTTTCAGGTTGTTTCTCTTTGCCTCACCATTTTTGCAAAAATTCTGAATCTATCTTTTTTGTAGCTTTCCCTATCTCACTACTTTTGCAGTACAAGGGAAGTACCTAAGGCCTCTTTCTACCTCTTTCTTTAGCTATTTAATATATATATGTATGTTCAATCTTTATAGTACCACATCTTCTTCAAAAATCTCAATTTTTGCCCTAAATCACACAAAATCTAGAGCAAGAACCCTAATTTCTCCAACCCTAGTTTAGCTATGGATTTGATCTCTCAACAACTCAACAACTTGAACCCTAATACCACTCTCTCCACACAAACTCCTTCTTCTTCATCTTCTTCTTCTTCGCCTTGCTCTAGCCGCTATGAGAACCAGAAACGCCGTGACTGGAACACTTTCTGCCAATACCTTAGAAACCATCGTCCACCACTCTCTCTAGAGTCTTGCAGCGGCGCACACGTTCTTGATTTTCTTCGTTACCTTGACCAATTCGGCAAAACCAAAGTCCACCACCAAAACTGTGCCTTCTTTGGTCTTCCAAATCCTCCCGCTCCTTGTCCTTGTCCTCTCCGACAAGCTTGGGGCTCACTCGACGCTCTTATCGGGCGTCTACGTGCCGCTTACGAGGAAAACGGTGGAGCTCCTGAGACTAGCCCTTTTGGTTCACGTTCGGTCAGGATCTTCCTTAGGGAGGTTAGAGATTTTCAGGGTAAATCACGTGGCGTTAGTTACGAGAAGAAGAGGAAAAGGGTCAAGAACAACAAGCAAATAACTCAGTCGCAGTCTCAACCGCCTCTACCGCAGCCGCAGCAGCAGCAAGATCAGTCTATGATGATGGCTAACTACCACCACGGTGCAACTGGATGATCGATGTTGTATGACTTCGATATATGTATGCTCGAATCTAGCTATTTAATACGTACCAACCTTTGTATTTGCGTAATGTAATATCCCTACTTTACTCCTTTTCCACCGTTTATGTATCGATTGTTTCTTGTACTATATATGAATTGTTTTTTCTTTTTCTATAACCGATGAATGAAATAAACTTGGATCATATTTTGCCTCATATACTTTAAATTATGAATAGGCCTTTTCTTATATAAGAATTAATTGTCTTAGACGATACATCTAAGTTTTATAAATTTCAACCAGAACGTTCGAATCTCCAAGTTTTTTTTTTTGTTTTTAAAGAATTTATTAGAACTCAATCAGAACGTTCGAATCTAGAATCTTAGTCGTTCAAAGCTTGAGAATGATTCTGATGCAAATCGAGACATTAATTTGATACATTGAAAAATGTGAAATCTATGTGGATTCATGAACATTAATTGAGTGATATCATATGGCGAATTCCGTTAGGCTATATATTCTCTCAAGTCATACTTATGATAAATTATTTACATGTTAGGGTTTTATACAATGCATGAACATATACACATAACGTTCGATTTTGTCAAAAAATTTAAGTTGAATGTACGATTATTTTCCTGATAAAGAACGCTATTTTTTCAGTTTAGTTTTTATACAAAAAAAATTAAGGTTTTTATCCGCCTTCATGTGTCCCTTATTTTTACCTTTGTTATATACTTATGTTACTAACATATGTGCTCACCGTCAACTTTTTGTTCGTTTATACCGCGGCATAGAATCCGTTTATTAATGACTATATGAAACTATTTTTATAAAAATATTGAAATGACACACATTGTGATGTAGGAGACATTGGCGTTTGATCCTGTCCGTGCTAACACTTTGATGCAGATATAAAGTCTTCCTCTTTAGTCTTGTCATGACGATCGATCACGACTTTTAAATATAATTGTCTTGATTCCAAAGAAATTTACATATTCACACACACACACACACACACACGTATATACCGTGTGTTTTATTAATTCAGTATATTTTCCCAATTTGATCTTCGACTAAACATGATTGTGTGGAGAGAATGTTGGACAAAATACAAGTTTTAAAGTAAATCTAAAACGGATCTATAATTACAAAAAGACAAAATAAGATCATATATTCAATTATTGATGACAGCTAATCTTGTGACACAAATTTCTTATTAGCCGACGTCGATTTGACAATTTTAGAATATAAAATTGGTTACTTCCATTGAAAGAAATATTCAAAGTTAAACTGTAATTAAATTTGAAACTCTCAATTCGAATTTGAGCTTGCAGGGGCAATAGCAAACTCTGGAAAATTATGAGACAAATCTTAGTATTATATAAGATGGAATAGTGTATTAAATTAGGAATATTAACAACAACAAAAATTTGATGTACACGAAATAATTACCAAACACGTAGAGTCGTAGACAAAGGTCGTACAATGTTTTAACCCGAACCAATCAATCGAACGGTTAATACGAGAAAATTCTTACCATTTTATGTCACGTGTCAATCTGGTTATGTGGTCCCCACCGGTATTCAGCGAATTAAAATCGTGCGGACACGTTTCCTCGATATCTGCTGGAGCAAACAAGATAAAGACACGTGGACAAATGATTTAGCGTCCGTACGAGGTAGGCTTTGTAGCTGTAAGAAATGGCATTTAATTTTGTTTTTTTATTGCTTTATTTAGCAAAAACTGTGGATTTTTTGCTATTTGGGAGGGGTCCTTGTTTGCAAAAATAGTGTTGTAGATCCACTTGGATTATAATTTCACAGTCTTGCACGTTTCAACAGAGTCGTATGCTACAATTTAAATGCGACTTCAATTTTGGATTGTTGACCAGATTTGTTTTCTTGAGACTTTTCCGAATTTGTGGTTAAAAAACCAACAAGAAAAATGGTTGGTAAAAAAATTCAGTATAATTTATTTCGTGATTATCTGAAGAATTATTGGTTATAGCCTAGATCCATCTTTGCAATGATTGAAAAAATGGATAATGGATTTGTTGCTGTCGTTGGTGTCATTTGAAATATTAACAATGACCTATATCTTAATAACAAAAAACTATTAACTCTAAATTTATTAATATTCGTTTAAAATTGTTGTTTACCGTTGCATAAAAACATCATTTATTTCACTGGTCTTTTTCTATTGGTTTAGTCTCGTCGTCTGGTTTAGGAACCATTGGTTTATAATTGATTTTGCGAAGAAATTAATGGGCTCGGCCCCTACCTTGAAGCCCATTTCTAAAAAAAATTAGTTTAAAACAAAATTAACGAGAAAAGAAATTACAAAACTTGACGTCGATTCTTTTGCTGAATTCTGAAACCTTCCGGTTGCGATTTCGATCTCCGATGTCAATCCCGCCGTCTTCAGGTCCTTCTTCATCATCTTCAACGTCTCAGTTCACTTACGCAGCGAATTCGTCCTATTACGCGGCGTATCAACCTCCACAGCCCTACGCAGCACCGTCGCCTGCTCCAGCGCCGCCGGTAGTACCCATTCCCGGAGCCACCGTCTATCCGCAGCCTGTTGGTCCGGTTCCTGCCGTCTACGCTTATCCTCAGTACCAGCAGGTTAGTGGGTTTGATAAATCCGGAGTATTCATTCATAGCGTTTTGCGTATTTGAGATTCAGGGTTCGAATTAGGGTTTTCGAAATCCCCTCTGCTTTTAAATTTAGAGTTTTTTTTTGTTGATATAGCTGTTTCCTTTATCACTGAACGATGAATGTCAATGAAGCTTGGCTCTTGATGAATTCTACCAGTTACGTATCTCTCATATTTTATAGTTAAAGATTTTGCTATATTCATGCTTGAGGTAGCATTTTGGTGTCTTGATGTTGTTTGATTTGGTTGTATATATTGGCAGGCACATCAATTGTTCCAGAGAGATGCACAGACCATCACACCAGAAGCCCTTGAGAATGTGAAAGCTGCATTGGCAAGTAGCGAAACCGAACACAAAGCGGAAACTAAAAAGAGAGCCATTCCTCGTAAAGCTGCTGGACAGTCTTGGGAGGATCCTACTCTTTCAGAGTGGCCAGAAAGTAAGCACTGCCTTTCTTCTACTTCTTTACCTTGAGTTTGCTGATTGTTCCTCTAGTTTACAGATTGTATCATAGTTGTTTAGAGATAAGCTTTTGGGTGCTCTTTGCTCTTATGTTAAATGGACTTCTTACGAGTTTCTGTTCCACATTTGGCAGATGACTATCGCCTGTTCTGTGGTGATCTTGGGAATGAGGTGAATGATGATGTTCTTTCCAAGGCATTTGCTCGTTTCCCCACCTTCAATATGGCCAAGGTCAGTGTGTAAATCTCTCCTCCTTTTGGGCTTTGTGATGATTCATACATGGTTTCCTATGAACATTTATCTGCGCAATTAGCTGTGTGACTGTAGTGATATTCACCCCTGTTGCCTTAGATTGCTAAAAATATTCGATAGGTGTAGTACTTATAGAACATAGTTGACCTTAGAATCACAGGAAACATTCCATGCTTGAATCGCAGAGAGTAGCTATCAGTGTAAATTTTGTGGTCAAGCTTCTACGGACTAGAAATAGAAAATTATGATTTCGCGGCAGTGTCTTTTTCCTTTCATTTTCTGTATTATTTTCTCAGGAAGTAAATATGTTGATACCCTGGATAATTCAGCAATGGGATTTTGTTGTTAGGAAAAAGCATAGCTGCAGCCTGTAGTTGATATAACCTTGTAACAACCACTAGATTTGTCGTCTTATTCTTTCCAATTTTCACTGCTTCTCTATTTCTTGCACTGCCATGTGGTTTCTTTCTTGGCTAATTCCGTGAGATTTGTTACTGAAGACATCTCATCTTACCACGACAGGTTATCAGAGATAAGCGGACTGGTAAAACTAAGGGTTATGGTTTTGTGAGTTTCTCAAATCCTGCTGATCTAGCCGCAGCTCTAAAAGAAATGAATGGTAAGAATCTGATTTTTGTGTCCTGTTTGATGTGTTAGCTTCAGAACTTGTTATTTGTGATTTTGTTCATAGTCATTGAACATTTTGTGTTTAGTCCATTGATTTTCATATGAATACACACAGGTAAGTATGTTGGAAACCGTCCGATAAAACTAAGAAAGAGCAGCTGGAAAGAGAGAACTGACCAAGAGGCTGCGGAAAGACAAAAGGTAAGTGTCCAGATTCCATTCTTCTTATAGATTTGAGAGTTTTGCAGATACATTTTTCTAACATTTGTCTTGAATGGTGAATGCAGCATCACATCAATAAAAAACAGAAGACAGTGAAGAAGAGCATACTTCACAAGTGATTAAACAAGAAAGCAGCGGGAATGTTTGTATTTTCTACTTTTTTTTTTCCTTCGTTTGCTATTAACCAATGAAACTAGAATTCACACAGCTCTTCAGAAAAAAAAAAAGAGAATTATATCTATTTCGTTTAACTATTCGAGATTATTACAATGTAAATTGATATTTGTACTAGTACTATTTCACTTCTTACTTTGTTTTACGGGGATTGGTAGCTAAGAAAGAAAATAACTGAAAAAAGTCAAATACTTTTTAGTAAAATGTTTAAGTGCTGTTGCAAACGTATGACTGATGGTTGACAAAAAACAATGCAAACCATATTCTTGTATTGATTACACAGTTCTTTCTAGTATTTGAAGAGGAAACAGTGGTTAAGGTCGGTGGGGTATGATTTCAACATGGCCGTCTTAATTTTTTATAGGGCCCTGAGGTAGAACCACTTGCCAACTTCTGCACGAAATAATTTGTAATTTGGATTTTGATTACAGACGTTTCATTTGGAAAAATATTTTAAGATGTTTTGTTTTTTCCCCACACTTTACATATTCAAACAATTTTGCAGATAAAATTGTCTTGAATGGTAAATGCAGCATCAGAACAATAAGAAGCTGAAGACAGTGAAGAAGAGCATACTTCCCAAGTGAGTAAAGAAGACAAGCTTTGATAATTTGAAAAGATACATGTCACCCAATTATGGATACATTGCAATATAAAGGCGAACACGATAAAAGCAGAGCCAATGCTTGTACTCTCTATTTTCTTACTAGCTTTTTGATTACGTACCTAATGAAACTAGTAATTTCATCAAAGGCTGCAACTTGGTTAGAATATTGACCAATAAGTGATTAATTATGAGGTGTGACAAAAACACAAAATTAATTCGTAATTCTAGTTTTTAAGATTAACACTACAAGAAAACAGGGTCTATTCCGACGGTCAAAACCGTCGGAAATCCGTCGGAAAAGAGCTTATTCCGACGGATTTCCGACGGTTTTGACCGGTCGGTTCTATCTCGTCGGAAATGAAATTCCGTCGGAAATCCGTCGGAAATACTTACGGATTTCCGACGGAAAAGAAATATCCGTAATCCGTCAGAATTCCGTCGGAAATCCGTCAGTATGTTATTTCCGACGGATTCCGACGGCTACACATACCGACGGATTTCCGACGGCAACACATACCGACGGATTTCCGACGGCTACACATACCGACGGATTTCCGACGGATATATTATTTATATTAAAAAAAAATTTTAATTTAATTAAATTTTATGAAAATAAATTAAAATAAAATAAATTAAATTAAAATTAAATATAAATAAAAATTAAATTAAAATAAAAATAAAAAAAACAACATTTTAAATTAAGTTTCGAAATTTTTAAATGTGATTTAGAAAATTAAAATATTACATCCGTCGGAAACTATCGGTTACGGAAGAACTCGTTCATCCTTTCTTCCATTTCCCGCATTCGTGCCATCTGCTCTTCCATTTCCCGCATTCGTGCCATCTGCTCTTCCATTGCCTGCAAGCGTACCTGCTGTTCCTCGTAGCGAGCTGCATCTTCTGCGCGTTGTACCTCCAACCCGGTCACCCGCTCGCGAAGCTCGGCATTCTGTGCCCTCAACGTACTATCTGCATGTAAGCGGTAAGAATTGACGGACGTGGATGAACTGTCTTCCGGGAGGCCAAACACACGACCTCTTTGCTTAGGCGCAACCTACGAACAAAACTCAATGAATAAATGTTGTAAGTTGTTTATATGTAAATTTATTTAAAATTTAATTAAAATTGACAGTGTTACTAACCTGATAGGTAAACTCGTTGATCATATCGAGAGGAACTTCCGTGGCCGGAGGAGTTCCTTCGACGATCGGTTGGGATTGGAGGTACTCCTCACCCAGCCTCTCCACGCTCTCCACGATTTCACGAGCAATGGGATCTTGAATTTCCCCCGTCTTTCTGTTGGTGTGCGCATCTTTGACCAAGTCAAGATGTGACGGACGCACACCGGTCCTCTCCATCTGTTGGCATAGATAATGAAAGAAATATGAGAAGTGTTTTAAATAAAATTTTAGTAAAATTTATAAAATTACCAGCTTCTGAAGACGTGACGCTTTGCTCGTCGCACCGAGGTTATGGGTCGCCGGTCCCTTCCCCTTCCGGTCGCTGTTCCGGTTAGACGAGTTCTTTCCGGAGCTTGCTTTTGTCTCCTCCCGTTCCCAATGGGCAAGTAGTCCATGCCATAATGTGCTGTTATCTTGCAATTTCCGCGGCACTTTTCCCTCTTTGTACCACATGTCCTTCCATTCGTTTATCTTCAACGAATATTTTCGGGAGGCTTTTTTGTAGAACTCCCGTCGGACCCGGGAAGTCAACTGTGGATCCCAAGTAAATTCTTGCTGAAAAAAAAACGTACCCATATTAGTATTGACAATTTTAATGCAAATAAAAATCTATATTCATAAAAGGGAAAAAAAAACATACCGCAAATTGCCGAAACCAGGTATCTTGGGCTGCCACCGGCATCGAACTAAATGTGGGATACGGGAAAGTTATCAAAGAATTAGTCATTGCGTTGATCGAACTCGTAATCCCGTTTCCCGAAAATTGAAACCTAAACAATATTTAGTTAATTAATTTTTTAAGTTAATATAATCAAATACATTTTTAAATAAAACTTACCAGGTCGTGTTAGGTGGCAAGTCAGGATCTAGGCGAGGCAACCTATCCCGTCCGGGTTGCGAAACAAACTCCTCAATGGTCATGGCCGTGGGAGCTGCGGGCTGTGTACCCATTGGAGGAGACGGGTGTTGGGGATCCGAAAAGGTAGTCTCTGGGATATGCGACTGACTCCCTCCCCTACTGGAATTACCGGATCCAGTAGAGTGATGAAATCGCCCATAGTCCCTACGATTTCCAAAATATTTACATACCGTTGGAATTTACTTACATATATAAATATAAATTCTGATATTAAATATAAATATATGTAAATTTAAATCATAAATTTTAAAGATAAATTTACAGATAATTTAATTTACATTACGGATTTAGGGATTTTCAGTTTTTGAGAATTGGACGATATCGAATTTTTGAGATTTCCGAATTATAAAATTTACGGGAATTGGAGACTTAGCGATTTTAGAATATTGAAATTTTGAGAAGTAGGGATTTTGGAATTTAGGGATTAATTTATGGAATTTCGGGATTTCATAAATTAAGGTTTTAGGGAGTTAGGGATATTTGGATTATGGATTTCAGATTTGAACATTTAGGAATTTACAGATTTAGATATTTACGATTTTTCCAGAATTTTGGATTTTGTAATTTAAACAAATTAAAAAATTAGTAAAATTTCAACAATTTAGAATTTTAATAATATTTATAAATTATAAATATTTATAATTTTCTAAAAATAACAAATACATATTAAAATGTAAATAAATTTTATAAACCCGAAAATAAAGGTGAATCACAGAATTTAAAAAATTCAAAACTTTTCAAACATCCTAAACCCGTACATTTCTACATTTCTATTATCCTAAATCATTTAATCCCTTAATTTTTAACATCCTAATTCTAACAAATTCTACAAATACATCTCATAATTCATAATTTACAAAAAAAAACTTCGAAAAACTTACATTGGATTGATGATTTTTTGATAGAGATTGAGATTGTTGATGGATTTGCAGTTTCCGGCGTGTTTCCGATTGAGACCGATTGTTTTCCGGCGGTTTTTTCGATTTACCTCCGATTTGCCATCTGTCTCCGCGAAGAGGAAGAGCCTGGTTTTATTACAGTGTTCCGACGGATTTCCGACGGATTTCCCGGTATTTACGATGAGATCGATGCTCTCTAGGCGGCATAAATTAGGGTTTCCGTCGGAAATCCGTCGGTATTTTTGACGGATTTCCGACGGATCTTAATTTTTTTTTAATTACTTTTTTTTATACGATTTTATTTTATATTATAAAAAATATTAAATCCGTCGGAAATCCGTCAAAAATACCGACGGATTTCCGACGGATTGTAATTTTTTATTAAATCAAGTCGGAGTCGAGCAGGGGACATCCTGTCGATCGACACTTACCCAGCCTGTCGATCGACACGGATTTGACATCACAATGAAGAATTCCAGTGAGCAGCCTGTCGATCGACATGCTGGGGAAGTGTCGATCGACAGGATGTCTCATGCTCGACTCCGACTTGATTTAATAAAAAATTACAATCCGTCGGAAATCCGTCGGTATTTTTGACGGATTTCCGACGGATTTAATATTTTTACAATATAAAATAAAACCGTATTAAAAAGTAATTAAAAAAAATTAATATCCGTCGGAAATCCGTCAAAAATACCGACGGATTTGCGACGGATTTAATCAATTTAATAAAAAAAAAAAATTACGCAATTTTATATATAAATGTTTAGAATCGACACGGATTTGACATCACGATCGATACCCTTTGTAACAGATAAAAAACAAAAGCCGAAAGGAAATTTATTTATTTTAAAGTTTGAAAAACATATGTCCCTGTATCCACTCCAAACTTACCTTTTGTTAGAACCTGAAACTTTTTTTCCCTTTTTTTTCTTTGGCAGAGAATCTACATATCCTTTGCAAAATTTCCTTTCGATTGCATCAACATATATATTTAAGTTCGGACTTTCTGGTCTTTGGGCAAATTCATCATCATTGTACTGATCCTTTTTATTCTTCGGTGTACCTTCTAAATATCCGCCGCAAACATCTCTTTTGATTGCATGAACATCTATATTTAAGTTCGGAATTTCTGGTCTATGGGCAAATTCATAATCATAGTAGTGATCCTTACATTCATAGTCATAGTAGTGAGATTGCGTTTCCCACGAGACGTTTGGCAAGCACTGGCTGTCCGGCACTATTGTTGATGAAGAATCTCCGATTGAGATTGGTGAGACCGTATCAAATTCCCACGAGTAAGTGGGTATCTCTTCAGTGTGTGTGTCGCATTGGGTTTCGGTTTCCCACGAGTATTTTGGAAGTAGAAAGTGGTTTGCCACGATTTTTGAGTCTTCATTAGGAGAGTTAGAAGACATTGTTTGTGTTGTTGACAGGAATGAACGTATGAGGAACCTTATATAGAACGGAAAACCGTCGGAAATCCGTCGGAAATCCGTCAGAAACCTCCGACATAATACACCGCCAGTCCCATCGGCAGAAGATAACGCAATGGTAACCACTCAAACTTTGCCGACATCGGAATTCCGACGGAATTCCGACGGAACTAATTCCGTCGTTATGTCGTTCGAAAATTAGGACAGCTTTTATCCCGCGGAAATCCGGTGGGCAAATTTAATAAATGATTCTGGCGGATATTACCGTAAAGTACATTATATTAGAGGGAACGCATAGGTGTTATAGTGCAACATTGGTAAACAAACATTTATTCAAAATTTTTTAATATGACTCTTCTGATGAACCTTCACTAGGGATGGAGTCTGAATCGTCGTCAAATTCTTCACGTAGTTCATCTTCATCCGAATGCACTAGATCATCGCCGATATGTGTGACATCAGTGACAAGGTCAATGTTATCCGTCTCCTCAACATGTGACATTTGGTTGGTTCGCGATACTTGTAGAGCATCATGTTCCGGAACTCCATATATTTTGCCTCGCGGATTAATTGGAGTTACTGTCATCCAAGGATCTGTCCTCCGCCCAACTCGAGGATAAGGAATGTAGCAAACCTATTCATTAACGGTGGATGTTGTTAATATACAAGAATAACAAAACCTAACGTATAAATATAACGGAAAACCTATCAATATATTGATACCTGGTCTGCTTGAGATGCAAGGATAAATGGATCGTAATGATGTAATTTCTGGCTTGAATTTATCGAAATAACACCAAGACGGTCAATTCGAACCCCACTACCATTGGATGGATCATACCAATCGCACATAAACACAATGCACCTCAAGTCCAACATTCCTGGATAGTGGATTTCCAAGATTTCTTTTAAATGGCCATAGTACATGGTATCACCTGATTGAGCCGAAATACCATTGTCCGAAGTTGGCCTTTGACGTCCTTCGTCACGAATTCTGAACGAATATCCCCTAGTGCAAAATCTCGGATATGAAGTCGCGGTGCTGCGTAAACCATGAGAAAACTCCACTAACCATGTCGGGAGGGTTTGACCACTTGCTAAACCTTCGGAAATCTAAAAACAATATAAGTAAGCATTTAATAACATATGAACGTGAAAACCTTATCAAATAAGAGTGCGGAGTTATATTTAACGTACAAAAAATTTCAACCACTCCGGGAATTCTTCATCTTTTAATACAGCAAGTTCGGAATCTGTCTTATCAGCATGGTAAGTTTGTGCTAGGGACATGTATATCCTGTAACATAACAATTGTTATTAGATGAAGACAAATAATTGCACAAATTTAGTATGAGAATTGGTGTACCTTTCATACTCTCCAAGTTCATCACAATTTCTGAGGATATATGTATGCAAATGTGTGACCTCTTGTGGTGATAGTATGCGTTTCTTCCCTTTTCCACTTACGCGGCCCACTTGCGCAAACAACTCAGGTACAACCACGGGATACACTGCTTTCTCACCTCTATCATCATGTCGCGCCGGCCGTCTACCTTTAGTCCGGACATCCGAAGGAAAGTAATATTCGGCAAAGTGTGATACTTCTTCGTTTAGACTTTGTGCAACAATAGATCCCTCAACTTTGCTCAATTTTTTTACCTTTTTCTTCAGGTGGAACATGTAACGCTCGAACGGGTACATCCATCGGTATTGAACAGGGCCTCCTAATGCTGCTTCTCGTGGGAGGTGAATAGGAAGATGTTCCATAACATCAAAAAAAGACGGTGGAAATATCTTCTCAAGATTACAAAGGAGCACCGGGATGTTGGCCTCTAAAGACCGGATATCGTCCGCTGTTAGTGTCCGTGAACATAAATCTCGAAAGAAAGCCCCAACTCCTACAAACGAAAAGTAATCAAGTTAGTACATATATAGTAACATTATATTAGTAATAAAGTAAAGAAAATTATGAAATATACCTCCAATTGCTTGATGGATGTCTTGTGGAAGAAGATTAGAAAATGCAAATGGAAGAAGACGCTGCATCACAACATGACAATCATGACTCTTCATTCCAATAAACTTCCCTTCCGTCGAATCCACGTAATTACGCAGATTAGATGCGTAGCCGTCAGGAAATTTAACAAAATTTTTAATCCACTCAAAGAAAACTTCCTTCTTACCCGCGTCTAACCGGTACGCAGGCATCGGCAATCTACCATTAGGCAAAACATGAAGAGATGCCCTTGAACAAATCAATGGCAAGTCTAATCTAGATTTCCAGTTATCTTTTGTCTTTCCTGGTACATTTAAAATGGTGTTCATGATGTTGTCAAAGAAATTCTTTTCAACATGCATGACATCTAGATTATGCCGCAGTAGATGATCTTTCCAATAAGGCAAATCCCAAAAAATACTTTTCTTATGCCAATTGTGATATTCCCCACCGCCGTCGACTGGGTGATGGCCATTACCCCCACATTCAGGAGTTCGCTCTGCACCAAAATCTCGTAACTGTTCCAATATGCTGCGACCATCTATCTCCGGAGGTGGACCATTAAACACTGGAAAATTCTTCTTGAAATGTCTTCTAGACCGACGATATGGATGATTTGCCGGCAAAAAACACCTATGACAATCAAACCATGAAGTCTTTCTTCCGTTCTGCAATTGGAATGCTGAAGTATTATCTTGGCAATAAGGACATGCCAATCTTCCATGTGTTGTCCATCCAGATAACATACCGTACGCCGGAAAATTGCTTATGGTCCACATAAGAACCGCACGCATGTTGAAATTCTGCTGGATTGAAACATCAAATGCCTCAACACCATGCTCCCACAACATCTGCAACTCATAGATCAATGGTTGGAGGAATATATCGAGTGATCGTCTTGGATGATCTGGCCCAGGAACTAGAACTGAGAGAAACATGAACTCTCACCGCATGCACATAGAAGGAGGCAAATTGTAAGGTGTTACAATGACCGGCCACAATGAATATTTTCTTCCATGCTTTCCAAATGGGTTGAAACCATCAGTGGATAAGCCGAGGTATACATTTCGGCGTTCGTATGCGAAATCTGGATATACCGATTGAAAGTGTTTCCACGCTTCTGCGTCAGAAGGATGCGTAATATCTCCGTCTTGATTATGCTCTGCATGCCATCTCATAGCCTTAGCAGTGCGTTCTGATTGATACAGCCTCTTCAACCTCTCTGTTAATGGTAAATACCACATCCGTTTGAAAGGAATCTTCACTCTGCCACTTGTGTCTTGGAACCGTGGTTTACGGCAAAATTTACATTTCTTCCTGTTCTCATCTTCTCTCCAGTATAGCATGCAGTTGTCGATGCACACATCTATTATCTGGTAGGGCAAACCAAGACCGGCAACAAGTTTCTGGACCTCGTAGTATGATGCTGGAGAAAGATTATCCTCTGGCAAAACATCTTTCACAAACTCGGCGAATGCATCAACACATTCTTCGGACAAATTGTAATCGGTCTTCATGTTCATCATCCTACTAGCAGAAGATAACGGTGAATGCCCTTCCCTACAACCGCTGTACAGTGGTTGCTTTGATGCGTCTAACATATCAAAAAACCGCCGAGCTTCTAAATTAGGTTCTTCAACCCTATCACCCTCATAACCCCCCGACTGCAAATTCTCTCTAAACGCATCGTTAACCATCGCAACCGTACTTACCCCAACATCTACTTCCGTTGTACGTTCTTCTACGCTATCCGGAAAATAAGGTGCATTACTACTAGTACTACCATATTCGTAATTGCTTTCTCCATGTAAAAACCAAACCTTATATCCCGGCCTAAATCCATATCTATATAAGTGATTCCAAACAGTATGAACCGCAACACTAATTCTGTTACAGCAATTAGAACATGGACATTTGATATCCTGACCTTTTTTGGCTGCATCTTGGTTTCTGGGTAAATTCATGAACTCGCATATACCTGCAGCGTATGCGGATGTTAATAAGTTCGAGCCCATATCCATCATTGGCTCGTCCATCCAAGACCGAAAATATGAACTCATCGCTAACAAATTTATTTGATTTGTAAAATTATGTTATGAAGGAACGAAGAAATGTAGGAACTTATATAGAACGGATTTCCGTCGGAATTCCGTCGGAAATCCGTCACAAAACTCCGACATAACACCCCACCAATCCCATCGGCCACCGCTAACAAAATGGTAACCACTCAAATTTGCCGACATCGAAATACCGACGGATTTCCGACGGAATTAGTTCCCTCGGTATGAGCTGACCAATCAAACTTTGCCGACATCGGAAAAATCGGATTTCCGTCGGTATTCCGTCGGAAAGTCGTCAGAATATTACGACAGTTTAGATCCGTCGGAAATCCGTCGGAATTTTCCGTCGAAAATCTGTCGGAATACCGACGGTAAATAAATCCGTCGGAAATCCGTCGGAAAATTCCGACGGATTTCCGACGGATTAGTTTTGGTCTCAAGTCTGTCGGTAAACCGTCGGAATTCCGGCTGTTTTCTTGTTTTATAAAAAACATATTATAGGATGACAATAAATTACTATAGCTTTGATTTCATACGTATTACTTTGAAGACTATGTTTTTTTTTTATATATAATCAAAGAAACATAAAGAAAAAGTTTATCCCTGGTTTCGTCCACAACAACAAAGTCCAGTAATACAATATCCATCCACGTAACCATATGCCGTACACTCCTTATTGCATCTGTGAGGTCCAAAAGGTCCTTGTTCACTTGTACATGGATTAAAACATTGATATGTCTTTGATATTTTTACTTCTGCACATAAACACACACATTAATCTAAAAGTCATTATGTATCTATAGTGAAATAACAAATTTAAAAATCAATGTTCCATGGATATACACACATAATATTTTCATAGTTATATCTATGTTTTATATTGCTTTTGATAAAAGCTAGTTAATACCAAACAATTAAAAACGTATATATACCTGAGCCTATAATGTTTTGGTTAGACATCGAAACAATCAATATGACTACAAGAAAGAAAGTCATTAGTTTTTTTGTGAAACTCATTTTTTCGTCTTTTTTATTTGTAGAAAGCATATTGAAGAAAACAAAATGATTTGCAAATTTTCAGAACTTGAGTAAGCTTTATTTATAGATCTTTCAGTCTTGGAATTAAACTCATAAATCCCATTATTTGATTTGCCAAATAATTTCAATATTTTTTTTAGCACGAAATATTTTGTGAACACGTATATTTATTTTACCTGCAAAACAATCTCGATATTTCTTGTTGATTTCGATTTTCTTACCATAAAGATTTATTTCATATTAGTCAAAAACTGTATAATTTTTTTTAAACATCTGGATTTATTATTATTTTTATTATAAACTATGAAGAATTGTTACAAAGACGATTATTCTACGGATGATTTATTCCGACCCTGTTAAATCCACGACAAACGACACTTCCTGGCTCCATGCTCATGATGGAAAACTCCTACATGCAATGCGTAGAATCACGGCGAACGGCAGATCTCCGGATGTAGAAGCAGTAATGGACCCTTCGTTTGACCACGTATTACCATAATTTACCATAATTTAGATAAAAACAATTTGAATAAGTATTACCATAGATATTGGTTTGACGACGTATTATTTCCCGTCATTAAAATTCTTCCTTTTTTTTTATTTGCTATAATTAGCCTTTCATGGAGTATTTGCTAACGATTACTTATGTAAACTCAAATTTATATAAATATTAACATTTCTTTGTATATCATTTTTTTTTTGCCAAATTATATATCTTGAATGTTTGTGATCCCAAAAAAAAAGGAGGTAAGATTTGCGTATGGATCATGTATAATTTTTAAAATCATTATATATATATATATATATATATATAATTACTTGAATTTAAAAAATGTATAATTTAGGAAACTGAAAAGTATATGCAAGTACATAATCATAACTCTGTGTGCTACACCAACAATCACCAAAAAAGTTGCCGTCATTTGGTTTTGCATCACAAAGAGTAACTCTGACTAAATGCAAAAATGATCATTTCTACTTTAAATTGAAAAAACAATTCAGTATGAAGTTTGGCTACTATTTCCTGCTTTGTCTAATAACTACACAAAAAGTTATTTTGAAGCTAGTCCGAACATTATTCAAATGAAAAATATCAAAGAAAAAGAATAATCTAAACTGGACATAAACATATTTTGAATGACTACTCTAGGCCTCCTCAACCTTTTCCCTTCTGCCCCGATTTTTCTAGATTTTTGATTTTTTTATATTCCCTCCTTACAAAGTATATCTCTTTATATTTTTCTCTATATTATTTAAACTCTTCAAAAATTCTGAAATCGAATTAAACAATTGATTTCATTTAATTAACCAGAAATTGCGTTTAAGGGAATGGCGTTTAGATTAACTTGGTTTATAATCGCGTTTAATATAACTCGTATTGTAATCCTCTCTGTGAAAATGAGGGTTCTAAATAGGGTTCAGATTCGAGTTTTAACTAATATCGGATTATTTTAAACGCGATTAGGTTAATAACATGCAATTTCAATTTCAAAATTTTAGAGAGATCAAAATTCTAGGAAAATTTCGATAATCATTAGTTCAGAATAGAGAGATCAAAAGTATAAGGGGATCGGGGCGAAATGGAAAAAATTGAGAACTGCTCTAGGTTCCCTCAACTTTCTCCACGGTATAAAATTTCATTTTATTTTATAGTTTAAATAAAAGAACATGTTATAAACTTATAACATACTTTGATTTTTTAAATAGGTTTATCCGGCAAGATATCTGGACCACTAGCCCAGATTTTTCACCTACTGGACGGTATTTTTTTTCCTAAACATATTTTCTTTAATTTAAAATTTTACTAGTATCAATTATTTTTATTATTATTGTTATTATCATTATGAAATTGCAAATAAATACGATAACTTGGAGTAAACAAAAAAAGAGACTAATATGATGCATGTGCCGTAATAAATATTAATAAGAATAGCTGTTGAAATAGATACATATATAAATACTAGATTCATATATAATACTTTGAATATTATAAAATTTGCAGAGGGATGCGTATAATCGCCGGTTGTTATGGCATCCATTGTGATGGGTTTGTCCATATCAGCCCGGACGATCGCACTTAGAGGCTGCGATTAACCGCACATCCACATTAGGAGGCACCCAGCTGGATATAACCTTACAAATATGGAAAGTTAGTCAGATAATTTACAATTTATTTATTTGGCTTGTGTTATGTTATGATTTTCTTAGGTACAAATTGATAACAAATACTTAAACAAATGTAGGATCAGATTTTCGGAAACTGATGGTTGAGTTTTGGTCTGGACGTCGAGCCGGTTGGGTACTGGCCAACAACGATATTCAAACTCCTCTCTGACCATGCTACTGCAGTTCATTGGGGAGATGAGGTGTTGTACATAAACAACTCCGACCAGAACATGACAATTCATATGGGTTTGGGAGAATTCGCGGACAAAGAATTCAGAAGATCTGTTTATTTATGCAATCTTAGAATCGTCCATGACAACGACACGCTTCTACCAGTTTGGGAGTTTGACACCCGAGAGACGCATCCGAAGTACTACACCGGTAAGAGACGGGATAACGTAAACTGCAGAAGTCATTTTTACTTTGGGGGTCTTGGGCCACAATATTCTGGAGTTGTTGGCGTTTATTACTCCTTATTTTTTTTGCATCTTTTCTTTTATTTGTGTGTTTAGGTTTTTTTCTTTTTCTTTTGGTACTTGTGTGTTCTTTTGTAAAATACTTTTAATAAGAATTTTGACTAAAATATTGAGAGATTTATGACACTATACAAACTTATCATTTGACTAATAACTATTAATTATGATTATCTTACTATGTATTATCCAAAGTTATATCATGACTATCAGCCGATATTTTTTTTCGTTTATTGGATGGTGTTACTAACTAAAACAAGAGTAACAATAAAAATTATTATTATTGTAAAGAAAATTTCAAGATTGCTTACTGTCTATACGGTGGTCTCTGTATGAACCGTTTGAATTTTAATTCGGTTGTGCATGAACATATACATAATAACGGTGATTAGTGGCGAACTTGAAATGTATTTTAGAGACAAACAAATAATTTTTATACTAGGTAGTATTGCCTACTATTAACTACTGAGATAAGTTATATGTTCGCTTCTTATATCATAAGCTATAGTTTTATTATAATTTGTACTACACAGACAAAAAAGAAACAATTAATAATGTAACGTTTGGATTTAGATAGGTAACATGAATCATAAGCACAATAGTACAAATAAAAATATTTTGCTTGTGTAATGCTTATGTTTTGCTTATGTTTTTCTTTTATTTTGCTTATGTTTGTTTATTATCATAGACAACGAATAAAAAATATGTAATATAGTTACCAACATGGCATGACAGAACCAATTATCTCTATAAAAGAAACACATCTTTAGTTTTTTACTTTAGAATGTATAATTTGGAAAACTGAAAAGTATAAATACTAAATATACAATCATGTCTCTGTGTGCCACACCAACAACCACCAAAAAAGTTGCAGTTTTTTTTTTCTTTGCTTTGACTAAATGCAAAAATGCTATCAGGTCTATTTAAAAATGTAATGAATTTCTGGGTCAACAACTTATCCGAAATCTTTCTGTGATGAATTTCTACTCAAATTTATAATGTCATGTTCTTTACAAAAAAAACCCTTTCACTTTTTGCGTACCATTAAATTCCTTATTTAAAAAGAAAAAGAAAAAATTGTTTTCACTATCCGTATAAAAGATAGGGAATCAAGCCATAGAAAGCCGGTACGAATCTTATTATTAAAGATACACATTAAACGGACATATAAGCCCAGTTAAAAATACATCCAAACCGAAATCTTTTTTCTGTTGAGTTTTTTTTTTTTTTTTTTTTGGTCGTTCTCTTGAGTTTATTATGTCTCGGTTTTAAGTAACTGAACAATATTTTGGTATGTTTTAAATAATTTTTATTTGAAGGAATATCCTAGCGGAATGAACAAAATAGAAAATAAAAGATTTAAAAATATATAATTAGTGGTATTTTTTACAAATAGACATTCTTAAGTGACATTCTTGCAAATATACACACCAAAAGTGGTATTTTTGCAATTGCGTCAATTATTTATTCATTATATCATTTATGTTTGAATTAACTATGCTGTATTAGAGTTTAGTTTTGAGTTAAAATTTTAAGATTTAGATTCTAAAAATTTATAATTAGTGGTATTTTTGCAAATAGATAATTCATAGTGACATTTTTTTGCAAATGTTCACATCAAAAATGATATTTTTGCAATTGCCATGTTGTTATTAAGCTATATTTTATTATTATTATTATTGGTTGTTTAATAGTATGACATTTCTCAATTCCAACAAGTGAAATGCAAGATATTATTGCATAATTCAATACGGTATAACATTTTTGACTTCAGTTTTAATATTGGAAAAAAAACTGAAATAAAAGTTGGCATGATAAAAACAAAATCGCATTTATAGCTAAATCTCTGATGAAACACTTAGAACCAACTAACATTCGATCACCTAGTTTTCAGAAACCCACGAACTTCAACAAGAAAGTTGTTGAGGTTTTTTCTAAATCTTTGATAGTTGAGACGGTCCAAGGATGATGATAGCTGGTTCGATGTCGTGAGCACCTGAAGCGCATTCGCTAGTCTTGTTTTGAAGTTCGGATTCGCCTGCTTCTCAATCAGTTCGTTGCCCAATCCCTAGAGGTAACACAAACTGCTAAATTACCGTGGTTTCAGACATAGAAAGAACAAGGGAACAGAGCATTAAAGACCAACCTGGTAAAGGTTTGGTTCACAGAGAATAAGAGGGAACAAAGCATCTGCTGCTGCACTGACTAGGTCGGGACTGTAACAAGAAACCGGTAAAAAAAACACTTTAAGCAACCCGTTAGAGCGCGTACGAATGATTTTGGTGAATAGAGTTTTAGTACCTGTAATCTTCAAAAAGAAGGAAGTGAAGCAATTTACGAAGGAATCGACTCAGTATTCCTTCGTGGAATACTCCACTTGGATCTGTGTGTCCAGCAGCGTGTGAACCCAAACCCGAGTTGCCAGCATTTGTCTCTTTGTAGTGATATGAAGCAAGAGCCTTTAGAGCTCTCAGGCACATTGTCACTATATCAACATCCTGATGAGCATATCAATAAATTCATGTACATTAACATTGCTGTAAAACAAGAGCAAAAAGGGATTTGCATATTATCTATGTAAAGAAGATTCACTTCACCTGCTGATGAAGACCAAAGTCTACTGTTGTAAGTACATGGTTAAATGCGTCAGTGTTGAGTTGTGCGAGGGTCTCGGGGTAAACCTCGAGCATATGCGATATGAGCGAGAAATACTGCAGAATTTGATCACTTTAGTGAAAGTTATAGCAGTAAGAGTACTACGATAAGTTTGGTGAATGGTGGATGCAAAGCCTTACGTCGAAACAAAGCTTGGGATATTTGAGGAGTTCCAAACTGATAAGTGGCGTGATTATATGGAGACCAAAGTACACCACCTGTAAGTTCAAAGAATTACACAAACCATTCTTGAAGAATTTTATCTTAATTAAATGGGTTATACCTGGGATATATTTGTGCTTTGTGCCTCAATACTGTCAGATGAAAAATCAACCTGCAAAAGGTAGTAACAGTTGTTAAAAGAAGATAAGGAATAATAACGAATGTGTTATTATTTTCTACAGCAAGACCGTTTACCATATCTTTTGAGCATAGATGGGAAAGTAGCTGAAGCAGAGCGCGTAAATCCTTGTACTTTTCGGATTCCGCTTCATTAAGCAAGGTACTCGAGAGGGACACTGATATCTGAGGTGGAAAAACAAAACAAGTGGATGTGAGGGTACGCAAACAATTCTTTTTACTGCTTTCAAGCAATAACGCTCAGTCTGAACAGAGACGTAAGGAAGAAATGGGGGCACCGATTTACCTTTCCAATATTGTGTGATGAATATATTTGTAGAAGACTCATGCAGAAATTAATAACCACGGCTGTTTCATGAGCCTCTAGGTAAGATAATTGCCCATCCACCCAATCCACAACAAATTTCAGAAGTAGATAAATTACTGCAGACTAAGCAATAAAAAATAATTAGATAACGTGGGAGACAAAGATAATAACGTGCAGCATCTGTATTGAAATGTTAAGTAGAGTTCATAGAGATTCTGAAATAACGTTCGAAATAATATATTTGAGCCTTCAACAATACCTCATGTTTGTAAACCTCAAGAAGACGGAGCACAGGATTCATGACAGACAATCCCATCTCATAAATTGCTCTCTGTGTCCGAGGTTCAGTGGCACTTGCAGCTCCTCGAAGCCGCTCTAACACACAACTCACCTAACACAAAATAGGAAAGAACCATTCTGTTTATAAGGATTTAACAATAAATAAATCTAAGTTTTCCAGTGTTTTTCCTTCTCACCAGCATAATGATATCAGGTTGTTGAGCCAGGTTTTTAAGGTCACTGTTATTGGATAAGTCCACTAGAGATGATGTCATATGAGCCATGAGGTCCTTCACATATCTTTTGGAAAATAGAAAGAAGGTTATAGGTCAGGCAAAATTTAAGATTAAGATGTGAGCGAAGTGCACAGATTTTAGTAACTCACTGATTTGATGCATCTGAACTTCGCATTCCATAAGCAGAAAGAACAAGGGTTTGAGCCAATGAACGCTGAATGGAAGTAACATCATTTCAAGAAACAGGCATACATGAACAAATTGGACAAAATGCAAACTTTAGGAAACTATACCTGACTAACACCATTTAGCAAGAACAATGCTTTGTCATTTGCAAAAGCATTTGCCAGGTTACGCCAGGAGTCCTGAGCGTTTTCCATAAACAGTTAGCAACTAAATAAAATTAGGATTAAGTTCATCTACAAGAATTCTTTATCAAGGAATAGGCTTTTTCACAATGTATAAAAATAAAATAAGCAGAGTGAATTCCTAGTCTAAGAGCCAAAGACAAGTAAAAATATATCATTTAAATTGGAAACAAAGCAATATACAGAAATCGGCCCCATCCAATGGATGCCTGGCTATGGCGAGTTTCTGAACTCACCAGTGATAGAAGGTGAAAACAAATATTTCTTCGTCGAACAAGTGCATGCAGCAATTGAAAACATGTCAACTCCTGCAGAGAGTGAAATAAAAAAAGATTAGAAGAATGCTATTCTCTAACAAATAGAGGTAAAGTAACCTACAGTTATAACCATAGCTAGAACAAAATTCACATTAAACCCCAAAGAAATTCCGCTGTAGCTAATTAAATTCCCTGGCCTAAAGTCTTTTAGTTATCAAAAGTTGTAAAGTCAAGCGAAGTTTGAAATTTCTTGCATCAATTTGCACCCTCTCACAAACAATTAACTGAATGATATCCCTCCAACAGACCAAAAAAATGGTATTTGTACACAATAAAAAACCATAGTAAAAACGCGAGGGTTATCAAAACCGATAACATTTAGAGAAGGACAGAAGATTACTACCTGCAAATCCTTTTCACCAGGGTAAGACATGAGCGATGTCACGGAGATCCGGACAATTATATCAAGGACAAACTTCCCCTGACTGTGTTCGTTGAAAAACGTGAATATACATGCTCTGGAGGGTAGAGACTGAAGCTGGTTGCTACCCAAATTGCAATCTTCAACGAGCAATAGATATGTGAAAGACCATCTTGCAAGGAACCATATGACTGCCTACATAAATTTCTACAATCAATAAATAGGATGAAGTACCAGACTGCAATAATTTTTCTTTTTTAAAATGCTTAGTGACCATGATATTTTGCATGCGGCGGAATCTGAGAATTTGAAACAGGTCAAAATTTACCCAATTCAGGATTTAGAAAAAAATGTACCTCCATTAGCCGAGGACTAAAGATCAATGATCTCATTTCTGCATCTAAACATTGCACGGCGAATTTTATAATTGAGCTACGGAAAAAAAAAAAAAAAGAGAATAAAAAGTTGCTAGAATCTCACAATTTGTATATTAGTAGGCCACTAGAGTATCACGTAAAATTACAACACTGAAAAAGAAAGAGATATTATTGGTGATTTTAGAATGACCAGAAAACTGAAGCATAGCAATTTATTCAAGTTCACTCATCTGTTCAGTTGGAAAAGACTTCTACTCAGGCTTACCTTGAGAGTACCACAACAGGGTGCTTGTCTGCCTCTACAACATCCACAAAATGAGATTGCAAGGCATCAGGAACCTGGTTGTTGACAACATCATCTCGTAATTACTCTTGGAAAGAATTGATGTAAAAAAAAACCGAATGATAAAGGCCTCATGCAACTACTTATGAGACTCATTCTCCAAGGACTTCCATTTACTTATTAAGAAAAAGGGTAGTTTCAAGACCCATCCGTTTGAAATTTATATCTGTGGTACTGCGTTTCTTATTTTTCCCATCGGAAAGGAGTGTGATAGATAAAGGCATTCAGAGTACCTTAAGGAATCATAATAGACAGAAATTAATGGAAGAAGAGCTTCTCAGTATCTTTTTTTTTAATTACATTAAAGAATTACCAGGAAAGGTAAAGAATTACCAGGGCCGTCTCCCCTTCCCCTTCATCTGCAAGTACGTGACCGATTATTAGCAGCAAAGAGTAGACCTCTTCCAAAGTTTCAGTAGGATCAACAGTGCCCCTGCCCTAAAAAAGGTAGATTAAGGAGAGCAAAAGTCTCAGGACACATCAGAAAACTCGTGCACATTGGATTTAAAAAAACTATCTCAACTCAAACATTGAACTAAATTATTTTAATCAATTGCAAAAAAGATTTGATGTAGGTAGGTCAATCAAGAGTACCTGATGAAGCCGTGCAACACGTTCAGAGAAATGTTTTGCTAAAAACGGAATTGTAGCATCGACTGCTGCCCTCGCAATGAGAGCATAAGAACCTAGTCTTTCATCCATGGCTGCCACAACAAAATATTAAAATTCTGAATAAAGAATAGCACAAAACCTGCTTTCTATGTCTGCCTGAAAAGAAACAAGATCAAGAGCCAGGACATCATCATATCATTTATTTTGCTCACCAGATACAGAAGCCAGACAGTCAGTGTCATCTTCAGTAGTTGTAGCTGACGCAGATGCCACTAGAGGAACAAGCTTGTAAATAAATTTGATAAAGAAAAGAGTTCCAGACCAGAAAAAGCTGTAAAGCAGTGGTCAACAATCTGGAAATCGTTACCTTTTAGTTCAGATTCCACAATCAATGAAAAGAGACTAGCTGCAGCATGCATCCCCTCAGGTGGTAGCCACGCATTACCTCCAGAACCGTCCATTGACTGGCAGAAGCCATAACAACCTTTGGTCAAATATTGCCCACTAGTATCTCATAAGATGCATTCAACTTTAAAATTGTATCATTCTTTTAGATTTTTAGACATTAAATTTGTTGGCAAAGACCATGATCGGTTTTATAAATACCAGCCAATCACAAAGTAAACGTCCAAAGTAACCCAAAAAGAGCCAGATATGGCCACAAAGTTTCATGAACACAATGATGCACAATATTATAGATATATGCGGCAGTATTAAAATAGATCTTAACCGTACTCACAGCAAGGAGTGTTGTCCAGGTATCTAGCAAGATATCGCGCGTCTCATAGCTCCAAGTGTCTTCATCAGTACTATTCACCATTAGTACTTTGACAACTTCCCCCATTAACATAGATAAGAGTGTAAGGGTACCAAAGGGCCTGAAGAAACAGGAAAGAACAACTATTTTATGAAAAATGCATCACCATACGGCTTTTAAGTACAAAAAAATCATATGTTAAAGACCTTAGTGATCGCAAAAGTCGGTCAAAGACAACTGGGGTAGTGACTGTCCCAATAGACAACAATGTGCGACAACCATCAATCATCTCACTGGAATAAAAAATTCAACCACGCAATGTCAAACTTAGAATATAGGACATAGAAATCGAACAGGCCAAGAATGTTGAGCAGCTGACCTTCCACTCTTTCCTTCTTCAATCTCCTTTGAAATGACATCAGGAGGATCAATCCAGGGCAACACCCCTGACAGCAGGAGGAGAAGATGCTGCTCTCGCATCTGCGCATTGTCTAGATTACTGAACAAGTCACTCACAGAGAAATATCTATATCTCGATAAGCAAGACGCGATAGCGAAGCAAACTAGATGACAAGTAATTTTGTTTCTATAACATATTCAATAGAAGACTATATTAATTAGAAAGAACAAAAAGCATTAAACACTCACTGGATGGAAATATTTCCCCTGCCAAGGAGCACAATTGTACGATAAGTTTCCGAGCAGAGACTGCAACAGGACAATCTGGCCAATAGCCTTCAAGAGCAAACTTCTGCCTCAGCGACGAATATAAATTTATCAGCCATCCAACATGTGAGCTTGAAAGCAAAACATCACACCACGAAGCACCAGGCTGCAATCAGCACCACAGAAGGTGAGATTTATGAAGAGTCCATGAAAGTGTCTTAAAAGAAAACAAGTACAAACTCTGACACGCTAGCATCACCCGATGTAAACTCTGTGAATTTGAACAAGTTAATGAAGTACAAGCACAAGTCAAAAGCTACCTGAACTATTACACACTCTGTCTTTCTTGATGATGCAGTATCAAGTCTAATTCCATCAGAGAATACATTAATGCTGGCCCTTGTGCCACCTTTGCTGTAGCGAAACTCCCAATTTAGTATCTGATGCATTAGTCGCAGTGTAGCATTGCAAACTTTAACCTCAGGGACACAAGAATGTGATTCGACAATCTTGTTTGTAACACTTAAAGCAGCATCCTGTGCCCACCGATAGAAAGTCTGCAATTGAAAACATAGAAAGTAAACAACACATTTCTAGTAACACACCCCTCCGTACAGGCTATTATTCTTCCACAGACAAAAGGAAGATGGTGTCACAATATTTGGAAGCAAATACAATCATACGAGCACCTTCAAAAAGTTCTGTTCTAGTGACTTGCGACAGTTTTCATGAAATTCCCTAGGGAGACCCATGGCACTTGAAGTAGAGGGTGAGAATTCAGATACCTGAGGTGAAGAATTATGAGCAATTGAGCACACATATGATATACATACAACGCCAGAAAAAAAAGGGAAACAGATCATTACCAATGACTCAAGAAAATTTATACCGATGAACTGCACATCTAAGCCACGAGAACCAAGAATAGCCTGGTTGATCTGTAAAGAGCAGTTGTTTAAGGACAAAAGAAGATCCATACCATGATCCTTTTAACAAACATTAATATTAGACGATTCCAAATTGTATTATTTTTAAACAAGTAACAGCACTACTGCAATTTTCATTTCAATTTCAAATATAAAGCCATGACTCAAGGTATACCCTGATAACACTAAACTATTACCGCAAAAATGTAAACCCGTAATTCTTTTTATTAGGGCATGGGGCATATCAAGGCATATCTAACTGAATAATGAAGGCAGATATTGTAAAGGACCGTTACTACTCAATCACCCAAATGATTACTAGTGAACCTATTCAATCACTCTAAATCCTTCCTGGTCCATATATAAGCTATTACGTGTACAGTAGCCAATAACAGATAACAACATATATGCAGCTAATGCTAGTCAAACTGTAAAATACAGAAACTAAAAATCAGAATCCGAAAAAATCATAAAACAATGTAGATACCTGATAGAAAAAGACTTCCTTCTCAGCTGGAGTAAACTCAAGCCTACGAGAGTTATTTACTCAGATTAGAAGTTCCCTTAGATGAACTAAGCAAGCAAAATATGAATTCCAGAAGCTTACCAGCCTCTTTTCATCAGCTGCGCGGCCACAGATGATACTTTTGAAAGCACATATCCTTCTGGTGAATTAGCATGCTGCATGGCATAGCCAAGACAGAAGCTGCAGAAAGATTTATCCATATTTCAGAAAATTTTATTCGTATGACCAGAACCTCATAAGAATACCTCTAGCTTCTTAAATGATATTGTCATGATTATCATGTAAAATGATGTGTGTTCATACCAACCACTAAACATTACATTCAAGAAGTGGAAGGTTTCACAGTCCAGGAAAGCTGCAGTATCCCAAAACTACAATATTGTGAAGCATGAATGCTCCCAGTTGATTTGCAAAGCCAATCAAAAGTACAAACTTGACACCAAGGGTACCTCCTGATAGAGCAGAGGTTACCCAAACAACATAAAAGAAGAGAAATTACCTAATCAAACCACCTTTCTCATCAGTGGCAAGAAAACTCCATTCCCTGATAGCGGCTTCTCGAATAGCTGCAGCAGCTTGAAACCTAGCATTTGCTACCTGAGAATTTTCTGAAGTATAAAAACAATTCAGTCAAACATCTGTAACTTCCCAAGTTCACTAGGCTAGTCGAGTTCCAGATTCAGCCGAAAGACTTACCAAGAATATATCTACACGCCTTATATGGCTGTGGGGACTGGTGAAGCGACAAAATGGTTGCTTCAGAAGCAGCTGGGTTAGTATTTATCTGCTAGGAAGAAAGGAAAATGTCAAATCTACGTGAAACTGAGCATCCTCCGAAGTACTTGTCTCGGTTAAACACAAACAAAGACCATCAGAATCACATGGAAATATAGAACAATCTTGTTTCAGATATGTTTAAAACCATGACATGCCCTTTATAACAAGAAAACCAACACATAGTCAACCGAGACGCACAGATAAACAAACGCCATTAAATTTTCTAATGAACAAAACTCATAACGCAACTTGATAATTTTCAATACTCTCCAGTAACTTCAATTTGAAGCCAAACGAATTACGAGGACAAGAGTTCATAAATGCAAGCACACAGACATCTACAGTTTCCTCCAGTTTATAAGGAAACCAAAACAGATCACACAGGAGACAAGGTACTGAGTGACACACTTGTATAAGCGTATGTATAAAGGAAGAAGCAAAAGAGGAAAAAAAAACCTGAATGTAAGAGCAAGCAAGTTCAATCGCACGCATGGTAGATTGAAACTGAGTCAAATCCTCAGCTCCAACTCCTCCACCACCACCGCTTACATTAGAAAACCCTAACATCCTCTCACGCCGATTCCGGTAGCCGGAAAAATCGACAAGTCTCCTTCCTTAGTCTAGTTAATCGGAAAAAGATAAAGAGTGTTGAAGAAAAAGGGAAGAAGAAGAAGAGGAAAATTCGATCGGAGAAGGAAAGTGGTGGCGGAGAGAAAGGGATCGATGACGAAAGAGCCGGAGAGATTGAAACTGGTGTTTTTTTAACTGGGCATGAAGTTCCATTGTATTTACGGATTTACCCTTCAGACCTGAGTGAATTGACCGAACCGGCTGGTTCAATTGGTTTAAGAGAATTCTATGAAAATTAGTGAATTGGATTGAACCGTGAACCTATACAAATCAAGTTCTTGTGGTCCTATATTAAATCAGGTTTAATAATCTATGACCTACAAATTTATTCAAATTTTGGTTCCTGTCATGTCATGGCTACGATACTTTTCATAGATCTTAAATCAACAATAAGTTTAAGGATGATCCTTTTGCAATCCTTAATATTTTTTTTGTATTTACAATCCTTAATATTAATATACCATAAAGCCGAAATTTGGAAAAAGATTATTCTCCACTAAACTTGAGATGGAATTAGCATGTGGAACATGCAAGGGAAAAATATTGTACACCTACTCCTTTTTTTTTCAATTATGAGTTATGAATTTCGTTTATTTTTCATAGAAATAGAAATGTTTTACTAGAATTTGTGGTAATAAATGTATACAGTTGGATATAGAATGAATGTGTAAAATTGGTAATGAACAAAAAGCCTCTTCACTATTTCCAAAATATACCTTATTTGATATTTCTTAATCAGATAACTCAATTACCATAGTTTATCATTCAAATGTGTTCGTGTGTGTTAGTAGGTTTCACGGAAAACGTAATCATTTTTTTTTAAAACATTTCGTAAATTCTATTCTTGGAATAAGAATGATCAACTAATTATACCATACCAATTTGTTGAGAAGAATTGTTTCAAAAGACTCGGTGTGTATTATATTATATACACAAACACGTCATATCATGTCGTATCATATGGATTAAGACTTAAAGCAATAGGAAATAAATAGATTCCAATCTTTAAACAGAGTGTTTAGAACGAAATTGACAAATAGAAAAATAAAGGGGCCAATTGAACAACAATGAGAAAAGTCATGCCAGATTCCTAAATGTTATAAAATCCAATTTATTTTTAAACTCGTCCTCAAACTCTATTGACTTGACTCCCTCGACGACAGAGTTTTGTGACGACATAAGAAGAACCTCACTGCAACTCTAGAGAGAGAAACCAAAGAGAGAGAGAGATGAAGGTGGTGGCTTTAGTCAGTGGAGGCAAAGATAGTTGCTTTGCTATGATGAAGTGTATCCAGTACGGTCACGAGGTACGTATTTTTCTCTTACATCCTCGGATTCTGTTTAGTTTTCGAAATTTGGTCTCTTGCTTGTGTTTCCCTGAATTTGCCTGAATAAAGTTTGGTTCCTTTTGGTGTACGAGCTTAAATCTCACTTGGGTTTTCTTGATTTGTGTTTCCACAGATCGTGGCATTGGCGAATTTGTTACCGGTTGATGATTCGGTCGATGAATTGGACAGCTATATGTATCAAACTGTAAGATTTCTGCTTATTCCTTGACTTTTATGGTTCTATGTATGTTCATGATTGTGAGGTAAAATCGGATTCTTCATTTGAACAAGGGCTTGAAGAAAGATTGAGCTTTTTTCTATCTCATATTGGTTTTTATGTGAATCTGGTCAATGTTTTATGATTTGTGAATCTGGTTGTTGTTCTTGAGATGACTAAGAGTAGATTTTGTTTATAGTAGAGATTTAAGGGTAAGAATGATTAATAGGGTTTATGAAATTGGAATTCGGTCTTTTCTCGGTGTCTGATTCTTCGATTGAATGTCCCTTTCTACAGGTGGGTCACCAGATTATAGTGGGGTATGCAGAATGCATGAATGTGCCATTGTTTAGAAGGAGAATTCGAGGATCTTCGAGGTGAGAATCGGTAGGCTTTTAGGCATGAGATGAGATTTGTCATAATGAATTATTCTGAAGGATTTATATTTGCAGGCATCAGAAACTTAGCTACCAAATGACTCCAGATGATGAAGTAGAAGATATGTTTGTGTTGTTAAGCGAAGTGAAGAGACAGATACCTTCCATCACGGCAGTATCGTCTGGTGCGATTGCATCAGACTACCAACGTCTGCGTGTGGAAAGTATTTGTTCAAGGTTAGGCCTTGTTTCTTTGGCATTTTTGTGGAAACAAGATCAGACATTGCTTCTTCAGGATATGGTAAACTGTTTTCAGGAAATGAGAAACCAAAGATTCAAGCCTATTTCAATTTCAAAGCTTTCTCGTATGAATTTGTTTTCTTTAACTCTTTTTTGGTTTTACTTGCAGATAGCAAATGGGATAAAAGCTATTTTAGTCAAGGTAATAAGGATTGTTGTTATATTTTCCCGCTTCTTTTAACATCGACATCTTCTTATAATAATGGTTTTCTTCACGTTAACAGGTGGCGGCAATAGGATTGGATCCATCAAAGCACTTAGGGAAAGATTTAGCCTTCATGGAACCATATCTTTTGAAGTTAAAAGAGTATGCCACAGTTCTTTTTGCAAGGCTTCATTAAGAGTATTATCCAGTTGTGTTATATTGATCTATGGCTTCTGAATGTGTCTTTACTTAGGTTATATGGAAGTAATGTTTGCGGCGAAGGAGGAGAATATGAAACTTTGACTCTTGATTGCCCGCTTTTCACTGTATGTCTTCTTAGCAATCTTAACATTAATTTGGAGCTCACTCATTCGTGACATTTATTTGTAATTTGACCATTTGCATTTTCTTTAGAATGCGAGAATCGTGCTTGATGAGTTTCAAGTTGTGCTACACTCTCCAGATTCTATTGCACCTGTTGGAGTTCTTCATCCATCAACGTTCCATCTCGAGAAGAAGGAGAATCCAGACTCTAATTCCCTCGAGGAGGAACCGGGTCTAGTGTTTGAGGTACAAGGAGACGGTCCTAACACATCAGAATCTAGACAACAAAACAATGGGATCGTTGACCTAATTGAACATACAAGAAACAGACTTCGCTTATCAAAGACCGAGAAAGACAACACATTCTCCATCTGCTGCTGGTTGGAAGATTCAGAAGAATCTTCTACAGGTAACTCCAAAAACAGACTGAATCTTCAAGATTTCCGCCCTTGTATTTGACATTTGCTTTATCGTTGTCATTGAACAGGTCTGAAAGAAGATCTTGAGACTGTTCTTACAGAAATGGAATCGCAGCTTTTGAAACTCGGGTTTAACTGGCAGAATGTATTATATATTCATCTCTATATATCTGATATGAGTGAGTTCGCTGTGGCTAATGAGACATATGTGAAATTTATCACACAAGCGAAGTGCCCTTTCGGTGTTCCTTCACGTAGTACAATTGAACTTCCTTTGGTACAAGTGGGTCTTGGAAAAGCTTACATTGAGGTTTTAGTCGCGAATGACCAAAGCCAAAGTGTTCTCCATGTTCAGAGTATTTCTTGCTGGGCACCTAGCTGCATTGGACCTTACAGTCAGGTAAAAAACCTCTTCATCAATTTCTAAATAAAGCTCGACTTTTTTATCAGCAAACTCAATTCCTATAATATTTTACTTCAGGCCACTTTGCACAAGAGTGTTCTTCACATGGCTGGACAGCTAGGACTTGACCCTCCCACGATGAATCTTCAGACTGAAGGCGCAATTGCAGAGCTGAATCAAGCATTGACGAACAGTGAGGCGATAGCAGAGTCTTTTAAAAGCTCAATCTCTTCATCAGCTATTCTCTTTGTGGTATTCTGTTCAGCACGCACAAAACAGTCAGAGAGGAGCCAACTTCATGAAAAGTTTCTTTCTTTCTTGGATTTGGCAAAGTCTTCGCGGAGGGTATCGAAGACCCTCGATCCTATGTTCATTTACATCCTTGTCCCCGATCTTCCCAAAAGGTATTAAACACTGCAGATAATTATATTACCAGTCTGTGAATTTTGATTTTTTTTTTTACACAAACTGTTGTTATGCAGGGCTCTTGTTGAAGTAAAACCTGTCTTATATGTCGAAGAAGAAGATACAGAGACTGAAGATGAAACCATACAAGATCAATCGGGTGATGGAGATTACAGTTATTGGGGATATAAACCAGAGAAATGGCACCAAGATTGTCTGCAGAAAAGAGTTGTTGAAGGGAAAATATGCGTGACCGTTCTCTCCATCTCAGCCGAGCTAATGAGGAAACTTCATGAATCTTCCGGAGAAGAAGGACATAAACTAGAGAGAGTATCAAAATTCTGCGTATATCTTCTCTACAAAACCTTGTCTGAAAATTCATTCTCTTGGCAAGACATAACGGTAAGAATGAGATTCTTGAACACAATGTTAGTCTCTCATCAAAAAGCTTTGCTTATATCTTATTTTTGCTGATGCAGAGCTTAAGAATACACTACTCTACGACTATTGGTGTGTCCGTAGAGAGATTATCCGACATGTTTGCAATTGCATTTAGAGAGCTTAACGAGATGAGTGATGGAGTAAGAGTCGGCGGCTCGAAAGAACCTATCTTCAATCTCGTCCCTGTCCTTGGTGCTGGAAACTCTTCTGCTTCACTTGACAACATAATCACATGTGAACTATTTGCCCTAAAGTCGTAAGCTTTCTTGTCTCCGAAGGAACACGAAGCTTTACTACTTTATTGATCTTGAGCTGACTCTCCTGTTCAAAGGGTTTCCGCTCATCAAAGTGCCTTGCCTGCCGTTTATTTGCACAATGGAGAGACACTTGAACGGCACGATGTTTTAGGCAGACAATTCTTTGCCGTTTTTCTTGGGATTCTCGTTTCGTTAGCTGAAAAACAACACGTAGTTGTTTTTTCTCAAATGGAAACGCCACGATGTTTGTTTTCTTTCAAATGGTAAGTGCAAGCAAAGGCTGTTTACTTTGGCAAACTAAGTCCAAAAAAGTTGATTTTTATTCAATAGTATGATGTTATTGATCAGTACATTATAACATGATAAATGAATATTATTTACCATAAATATTTTAATTTCGATTGGTTTCACCAAATGTGTAACTTTTCTTTCACATGCCAGTAAAATAAAAGTCTTTTACACTCTAATACAAAGAATGTGGCATGCTATATAATATATACACGATACTAAAGAGATCTCATAAGAACCCTTGATTTAGATTGTGGATTTTAAATACATTCAAATTATATGTTACTATATAACTTGGATACGTCAGAAATTGGCGTTATTACCGAATTGATGTGCATGAAGCATGTTTGCTGGGATATTTATGATTTCTATTAAGTTATTTTTGCTTGTAAATAATTTCAAAAACATTTGAAAATTGGAATATAAATCACACAAAACAAAATACTAAAATAGTAGTATAAAAATATCCAACAAGATGCCTTGCGGGAAACATTGCGTTGTGGTCTGTGGGGACAAACAATTTGCTGTCACAAAAATTCTGCAGTAGAAAATGAAAATAATTTGATTCACTAGTATGGTCCAAAAAAGTACTAACAAATTATCATATTTTATTAGGAATAAGATTGATTCACAACAACCTTTGACACTCTCAAGTCTTGAGCACCGTAATTCTGAGTCTTATTAGTTATTAAGTTAAACAAAAATAAAGAGCTAATCATGCGATAGATTTTATATCGGTAAATATATGGTCGGTTCTATGAAATTTTTATGTCACACACTATTGATAGTTGTATTAATGTGACAGGTTTTAATGCTACTCACACGTGTATAAATTTAATGCGATCATAACATGCTTTACTGAATACAGTTTACATATGGATATTGAATTTTCTCATGCTAAAAACTGTAAATGGTTGGTTCAAATACAGTGGTAAAAAAAATTAATAACGAAAACACATTAATTTATCCGGAAAACTGTGTCGTTTTGGGTGAAATCCGAGTTTACCAATTAAACGGAGGACATTAACGTCATTATAAAGAACCTAAAGTGGAAAGTCTAACCTGGAAATTCAGACGTAAAGCGAAGCCAAAAAAGTGGCAAAAATGTAATTTAATGAAAAGCAAAGGGTAATTCCTTATATCTCTCTGTAGTACCAAATGGTCGAGACCAGAAAATTCGCAGAGAGAGAGAGATCTGAGTACAGTGGCATTAATAATGGCGTAAGTACTAACCTAGCCGTTAGATCAGCATCAATCACGAGAAACATCAATTCTTTACCGTTCGATTCTCTCTGTCCTTTTTGAGGTTTCCGGGTCGGGTCATAAGGAGAAAAAACCCATCGGGTAATCGGATCTTCCACTACTTCTGGTGAACTTTCTTGTGTTTGGGTTTTGGTAAAGTGAAAAAGGTGTATGTTTTTGTTTGTAAAGTCTCCAACTTTTTTTTATGAACAGCTGCTTGTGATGTGTTGGAATTTGGGTTCTCTATTCATGTCCAGAGGATAAAGTTCCAATTTTTACTCTCCGTTTTGTTTCAAATTGAATAAGTGGGTTCCATTTTGATTCAAATCTGAGTTCTTGTTAGGGTTGTGTTTGTGATTCCTCAAGAATCAGGAGAAGTAAAGTAGAAAGCTTTTTTTGTTTTTGTTAGAGATTAGTGAAAAGATGGAAGATTACTCGAAGTATACTCATAGTCCAGCTCATTTAGCTGTTGTGCTTCGTGATCATGCGGCTCTAAGGCGAATCATATCGGATCTTCCTCGGTTAGACAAAGCTGGTGAAGTTACTACAGAGTTAGAGTCAATGGAATCTGAAGCCCGTGCTGATTCTGTTTCAGCTGTTATTGATTGTCGTGATGTTCCTGGTCGTGAAACTCCATTACATTTAGCTGTTCGTCTTAGAGATCCTGTCTCTGCTGAGATTTTGATGTCTGCTGGTGCGGATTGGAGTTTACAAAACGAGAATGGTTGGAGTGCGTTACAAGAAGCTGTTTGTACTAGAGAAGAAGCCATTGCTATGATAATTGCTCGGCATTACCAGCCTCTTGCTTGGGATAAATGGTGTAGGAGACTACCTAGGATCATTGCATCTGCGTCACGAATTCGTGATTTCTATATGGAGATTACATTTCATTTCGAGAGCTCGGTGATTCCGTTTATTGGTCGTATTGCTCCTTCGGATACTTATAGGATATGGAAGCGTGGATCGAATCTTCGTGCTGATATGACTCTTGCCGGTTTCGATGGTTTCAAAATCCAACGGTCTGATCAAACGTTTCTGTTTCTAGGAGATGGTTATTCGTCGGACGACGGGAAAATGTCCTTGTCTCCTGGCTCGTTGATTGTTCTTTCTCATAAGGAAAAAGAAATGACGAATGCTTTGGAAGGTGCTGGTACGCAACCGACGGATGCAGAGGTTGCTCATGAAGTGGCTTTGATGTCTCAGACTAATATGTATAGACCTGGAATTGATGTGACTCAAGCTGAGCTGGTTTCTCATTTGAATTGGAGACGGCAAGAGAGAACCGAGATGGTTGGGAATTGGAAAGCGAAAGTTTATGATATGCTTCATGTGATGGTGAGTGTGAAATCGAGACGGGTTCCAGGTGCAATGACTGATGAAGAGCTCTTCGCGGTTGATGAAGAGCGGGCTGCTACAACAAATGGTGCTGAGAATGATGGCTTTGAAGACGTGTTAACGCCTGAGGAAAGAATCCAATTGGATTCTGCGCTTCGAAATGGAAACTCCGATGCTATTGAAGATGAAGAGAATGAAGTTACCGATCACCAGGAAAACGGAACTCTCAAAGAGAAGAAGAGCTGGTTTGGTTGGAATAAGAAAGGCTTAAATGCTGAAGATACAAAACTCAAGAAAGGCTCTAAGTCTGCACCAGAAGACGGGAATCAGAAAGGGAAAAGCGGGAGATCTTCGATGGTATCTGATCATTCAAATGAGGATCTTGGAGACACGAAGAAAGGGAAGGAGAAAAAGAAAAAGAAGAAAGGTGTGGCCGGAGACGAGGTTAAGCGTGAGAGTGAATACAAGAAAGGATTAAGACCGGTCTTGTGGTTAACACCCGACTTTCCTCTTACGACAGACGAGCTTTTACCACTCCTCGATATATTAGCTAATAAGGTTAAAGCCATTCGGAGACTCAGAGAGCTTCTCACAACTAAACTTCCGCTAGGCACATTCCCTGTAAAGGTATATAATCCTTTTCAACTCGTAAATTGTGTGTTAGCGATACAATTGTATTCATTATCTCGGGTTTAATGCTTACTGGTAATTTATCTGCAGCTCGCCATTCCCATTATTCCCACAGTTCGAGTTGTTGTTACTTTCACAAAATTTGAGGAGCGTCAAGCGGCTGAGGAGGAGTTCTCAACGCCTCCTTCTAGCCCGGTATTTCATGATGCAAAGTCTTCTACTTCAGAGAGCGCATCACCATCATGGATTTCATGGATGAGAAGTGGCAAATCAAATGACAACGATAGTAACCGTTACAAAGATGAGGTTGACCCTTTCTTGATACCTCCGGATTACACATGGGTGGATTCAGCTGAGAAGAAACGTCGAATGAAAGCTAAGAAAGCTAAGAGCAGGAGGAAGAAACAAGCGGCTACAAAAGCTGCTGCTAGTGACTCGAGCACCCGTTCAAATCAAGAAGCAGAATAACAACGAATCTCTACTAACCAAACCCTCCTTGTTGGTTCATCCATCGCATTCGTCAGGTTTGCTTTGGTTGGATTCAAAGATGTTCATGTTTATTGATGGCTGAATTTGAGCCATCATTGGTAGTGTTCTTGTTTATTGCTTTTGTAATGTCATATGTTATTTCTCAAATTCCTTAACAAACCATCTTTGTTCTCACTCAATGATTAATCCTCTTTTCTTTTCTACGGTTCAATTTCTGTCTCGGTTTGAAGTTTTACATTATAACTCTTTTCTGTTAAGGAGCAACTCATTTCAGTAGAGGCCATGGAAGATTTAAAAACCATTGATGCAATGCAGATATACAGTTACTTTTTGAAGGTGAAACTAAGAAGGAAAAAAAACACAATGTCTGCCTTCTTCGTCTTCATCAAATCCACCTTTGATTGGAGCAATACAAGAGACACTTGATCCAGATTTGATCAACTCTACAAGAAAGCTTATCTGTGTATAATATATAATTATATATTAACCAATTGGGGAATTAGGGGTCTCACTTGGCAGTCTTTTAGCTCTTCCAATTCAGACTGTTTTGCACCATCTCCAGGCCGAGATTGAGACCAGAGCTCTCGCTGTTTGGCTTTAAACCATCAAATAAATTGTTCCTAAGTGTCATGAAACAGCCTCCTAATCTGATCCACGCTGGCCGGAATCAATGTCACCGGACATCGCTTGTACTGTTTACCACAGAAAACCAATATAAGCTTTATAGATCGAGGGGTAGTTATCGGGAGTAGTGAGAAAACAATCTGGTGAACTCACCTTTGAAACATACTTAAATACGCAAGCATAGCAGAAAACAAATCCAGAGACTGTGACAACTGATGGGTTTGCACGTTTCTGCAAGCATAACGCACAGAGGGATCTGTCAGGAGGTAGAGGGATTCCTTCTTTGGCCACCTGTTAGAGAAAACCAAAAATCATTTACAAAGTTGCCTCAGCGAAAGATGCCTACATTAGTTTCAGGTATCGCTACCAATTGATTGATTACCGTAGGGGCTGGAGGAGGTGGAGGGGGAGGATACGCTGTTGGAGCTGACAATCTCTCTTCAGCTGATTGATACCACCATTCCATCATCTGTGACAAACCAAACAAACAAACAAAAAGAATGAGAGGTTTATGCTTAAAGCCCTGATTCTACAGAGAGACAAAGGCGCCAAAGAATGGTAAACTAGCTTTTATGGATTTAGCAGTGTCTGTTGCATATACAATTTAACCTACTGTAATTTAAGCTCAGAACCCTCATATCCTAAATGATTACCATTCACTAAACAAAGATGCTCGTATATGGATGCTTACTTTAAAGATAAAAACTGCTGCAATTAGACCGGTTTGGGCGTAGTCAAGCACCGCATAGGAACAGCTAAGGAGTGCCCCTTGCACTGTCTAATTCAATATTCAAAACAACATTGTCAGACGTTGGATCAATAAAGTGTGAGCAGTATTAAAAATCAGCCTATCTCATTCCTTAAGTTACAGGAAGTTCAAGAAAAGTGAAACCATACTTTTAACCATGGAGGACCACGAAGTCTCTCACGCTCATGGTTCCGTATCTTTGAAATTCTTGAAGATGTATCCATCTATCTTGGCATCAAAAGAGCAAGACAAAAGTATGTTAGACATAACACATGTGACAGTGAAATAAGAGAAAGGACGCAATGGTGGACTTCTAGGTATATTGTCCAACAAAGGTCAAGCTCCTGAATTCTATGAGACGCATTATAAAACATCCCAGAAAAAACATGATTGCATTTTCTAGGACAATCCAAACAAGAAAGCAGAAAGAAGGAAGTGGATACCAGTTCTTGCCCTGTAGCTCGACAAACTTGAACCCCAAGAGCTTGAAGCCCGAGAGAATAAAATCCAGTAGCATCCAGCAGATATAAGAGCTGGTAAGTGAATGATAACCCTGCACAGTGAAGACCAGATCAGCCCACATCTTCCCAGTTAAGTCAACTACAAAAAGATGCCAGAGAACCAATATGAATCCTCATATCATATTCAAGACAACGCAGGCATAAAGTACAATACTCAGAATTCCATGAAGACGTGTACTAATAATAGCATGGATTGTAATTTCATTTTTAAAAACCAAATGCACTATCCTCCAAAGAATGCAACTCTATGCATGAAGCTACTAACAGTGTAATCTAAGAACTGCTCCTAAGTATCATAAAGAATCATCAGCTACAAGGCAGTCAGAAACATCTGTTCTCTAAGAAAATCCACAATTACCTTCACTGGATGCATGTATCCAGGGATAACAGACAGCTATAAACTTTTTAATTTTCGTAGCTAATTGTACTCGAACAGAAAGCTCTTGATTCCCACTTGTCTCACTTGAAACAATCGATTCCTCCCCTGTGAAGAACTCAGCTTCACCAAATCCTTGATCCTCCATTCCCCACAAACTTTCCCGGAGCCTCGCTTCCCTCTCTTTGTTATATATTGCATGCAACTTTGACTTAAAATACGGTAACACAACCTACAAAGGCATTACCAAGCTTAAGGCATAAGCTTTATGCTTTTAACAGATACCCATTTACAAAGTTTTTGCATTTAGGATAGAGTCAGTACCAGAAACACAACAGAGAGAATTCTCTGGCGCTTCTCTAAACCGGAATGTTGAACTTCTTCGCTTGAATCCTTCCTAGCATTGTCTTTCCTCAATCTCAATCTCACTGATTTTCTTCTCAAACCATACAATGATTCAGCAAACGAAGCATCTGGAAACAATTCACAAAAACACAAACTTTATAAACAGAAACTCCAATACACAACACTCCAATCAATCCTAAACCATTTCCCAGAATCTACCTGTGGTTCGTAAGCTATGTCCTTCAAGAATAAGCATCAGAGAAGCAAAGAATTCATCCTCGTAGTCTAAGATTTTATGGAGGAACGATCGTCTCAAAGCAAATACCTAAAAATCACAAACAGAAAGAATCACACACAGATATGTATCGAAATTCAAATCCTAAAGAGAAGGGCATTTATAGGGTTTCAATTTTACGCCGAGAGAATATGTAAGAGCTGCACGAAGGCTCGCCGGAAGTTGCTGAGCCGCAGCCATCTCAAAGAAGGTAGGTCGTGTTCCTTCACCTCCCACCTGAAACAGCATCTTCTTCTTCTTCGTCTTCTACGCAGTGATAGTTGATAAAGCGAGAAGTTTTGCTTTTGAGTGGGATTGAGATTTGAGACCTTTAGCTTCTCCAGAATTGCAGAAAAATTGGGAATGAAGAAGATAGAAGAAGGAGAGAAAAAAGACGCATTTCGAGAGATTATTATGACGTCATAAAACAGGGTATTTCGCCATGTCAGATATAATAGCTGACTCATCAGCCGACAATAGTCCAGCTCGACAACGATATTTCCACGTCATCGCCCCCACATCTGAATATATTTAATTTCTCGTTAAATCTGTTACTTTGAATTTTGGTTTCTTAATTAAATGTAGCTAATGCAAAATGACAATTGAAATTTGATAAATTGGGAGAAAATCATCAATTTTTCATGTTTCACATAAATAGCAACAAAAGCTTTTTTTTTATCAAAGAAGAACGCTTTAATCACATTAATAATCACAATTACATCAGTTGCAACATCTTTGGGTTTCCAAAAAAACCTAACTTAGGTCACAAGAAACACTTCTATACGGAAAAAACAAAAACCCCAAACCCAGGTCAGTATCATAACTTCCAACTTCATCAGTTACAAGATGTCTAATCTTCTCTAACTCGTTTCCTAGAAGTCCCAGAAGCAAATTCACTTTGATCCATTGAGGTTGAATCACTCTTCAGTTTCTGATTTATTGATGGTTCTGGTTTGGTTGCTTTAGGTTCGATTTCTGGTATTGATGATGAGGAAGAAGAGACTTTTTTCTTCTCTTGCATCTTCTGTTGTTTCTCAATCATCATTTGAAGATACCGACCTTGTTCTTCGATTTGTAACTGCAATGATCTTTGGATCTGCATTGTTGTTAATCAGAAGAAGAAGAAAAAGATAAGGAGACTCGTATAAGGCTTCTTTAACGCAGTTGGAATCATACCTCAAGTTGCTCGTGGAGTTGTTTCTGAACTTGCATCTGTAACCGTAGAGCTTCAGTGATTTCAATGCTCCTGAAGAAGAAGAAAAAAAATCGTTATTATCAAGAAACATTTTCCTCAGTGTTACATAGTAGAAGAACTGAATATTTGCTTACGTCTTCAAGTCAAGAGATTTGATATCTTCAATGGTTTTCAAATTCTTCTCTGGATGTTCTTCTGTTCAATAAGGAAACAAAATATAGCATAAAGATATATTTCTTCTTACAAAAGAGAGTTTGATTCTATAGATATCTCGCGGTTTAAAGTTTTACTACAGAAAATGCAGAAGTAAATCTATGGAAGCATGTATATAAGAGTACCTATATCTTCAGAAAGCTCGGGTTTATACCTCGCTGTTCTGTATTTCTGGAGAAGACAACAATATAAAGACGGTTAAGATGAGATTAAGCATACAAACCGAATACCGAAACTAAAGACATATGGTCCAATCTATAATAACCTGCAAATGGCTTTTGACATGATAAATGGTCAACCCCGGGTTATTGATGAGCTTCAAAACAGCCTTAGGTGTGGCTCCTATGGTTTGCAATTATAAGCCAAGAAAGAAAAAAATAAGTCGTTGAGCTAAAAATTTGCAGGCATGAGACGAGAGAAAAGAAAGGGCTTACGCACGTTCACTACCACCAAGTTGATTGACAGCTTCGACAAATGCTTCATGAAGTTCTGGTGTCCAACGCATACGTTGCTTAGATGAACAAGCTGGTGAGTTTTTGGCATTAAACTGCTCCATTGATAGATTCACCTGATGCTGATTATTAACTACTACTACATCTTGTCTCGCTATATCAGTAGACGGTGCTGCTATCTGTAAGAGATCACGAGAGCCAATATTAGTAGAAGAATCTTGAAGCCATTACATTGCTGAATAAATTGGACAGAAGAATAAGCATAGAGATCCATATTTAGCAGAGAAAACGAACCTTTGAATCTTGATTAAGGACATTAGGATCACCTAGGAGCTCCGACCAATTTGGTTCTAGACCATCATCAACAGAGATCAACTGATTCGCCCAATCTGGCCATTCGCTTTTCGAATGGACTTCCTCGGATGAGACCATAGCTCTGCTGCTCTCTGCTTGTGGATCCGGAACAGGAAAGTCAAAGAACCCCTCAGACCAGCTCATATCTTTCTGCTCTTGAAGTTGATCAACCACTGCCAAGGATTGTGTTTCCACAGAACATTCTTGTCTCTGTCCTTCTCCAGAGACATGAGAAACGGATGGTTGTGTCTGAGAAGTATTCCTTTCATGCGCTGAAACATACATACCATTACAGAATCCAGAAGAACTACCACCAGAAGCCAAAGGAAACATCTGACAAGGTACCGGGTTATTCATCAGCTCCTGTCCTGATGAAACCCACAAAGAGTTAGGAAACTTATGAGCGTATCTCTCATCTAGAGTCGTAAGAAAAAAACGAAACGACGAAGACATGGTGGTTGGAAAACCGAAATCACTAGCAAGTGCCATAGAACAAGAAAACTACAAAAACATCAGAATCCCAAACAAAGAAGTGTGTGTGTATTTATTTAGCTTAGCAAGGAAATGAGACTCACTATGAGTAAGTTATATACAGAAAATGACTCTAAAGGACATAAACAGTTGAAAAAATTCCCTTCCCATAATTGGTATCCTATCTTTTCTTCTTTTCGAAAACACTCCCAAGGAATATTCTTCACTTGATAACTCATAGCTTTCTTTCACTTTTTCTGCAAATTTTTCCCCTAAACTCCAACTAATACCGCAAAAGAGAAGAGATAAAAACGAACAAGACGAAATTATAATATTCTTATCCAAACTCAAAACTTGTTTCAGCCATGAACCAAGAGAGGCTATCATGGAGATGACAAATGCATCAAAATCAAAATAGAAAGGGGACCACAAATAAGATATGGAATCAAATGCAATTGGGAATGAAATATGGCTTTTGATAAACCAGAGGGACGTGCAAGGAGGAGAATCACCATGAAGCACATTATCATTCTACAGAGAACCAAATCGAACAAAAACATGACTTGACCATTGATTAAAACGGATTCTTAGATCATAACAAGTCAACATCTCATGATTGAACTTTCTAATCCTTCCATGAAAAGGAAAAAAAAACAGACCTTTTGCTTTTAAAAATTTCAAAAAACAGAACATAATCTATAGTGAACCAATTCCACATCAATAAGAGACAAATAATTGAACAGAATCAACAAAAGTTGATCACTTTAATATGAGCTCAAGCTAACAAGTGTTGTTTATTGCTTCTCAAATCGCAATATCCCTTAAAGAGATTACATAACTCACCGAAACACAAACCGAATAAACCCAGAAAAAGACACTAATCGAAGACGACGAAAGAGAATGCCGACAGTGAGTATTGTAAGAAAGAAAGACAGAATCTTACTCGACTTAGCACTAAGCAGCAACACACAGAATCCAATACCGAATCAAAGACCCAAAAAGGGCTTTAATTGAATGATTATACCAAACAAAAGAAAACAAACAAAAAAAGCGACTTTTTTCGTATTTGTTCTTCTCAATCTCTCTTTCTCTCCTAAAACCTTGAGAAGACGAAATCTGGATTTACTATTTTGTCTTCTAAAGTATTTGGTTTAGTAATGACCGTTGGATTTTATATTCAACAAAGGAGATTCATGTGGTGCACGGTAAGTGATTGTTCTCTGCCGTATAGAACTAATGGACCGTGTTATAAAATGTTGCTGGTGGGGTCCATCTGATGGCTGTCTCAATTTTGATTGGTCGAATATTGCTCGGTGCTTACTACGTCAAAAAAAACAAATTAATTAGACATTTTATAAGTGTTTGACCTAATTAAGTAGTTTTCAATCGGTGATATTAACGTGTAACTTTTAAATTGATCTTATTTTTTTATTTCTGAATCTCTAGAAGATTTTGCTTCTTTTAAAGTTGAAAACCAGGGGAACAAGTTAACTATCGGATAAAACGCTAATGTAATAAACTGGCACGAGAAATGAGTTTGTGATAGAGAAACTAGAACCAAGATTATGGCAAAACACAAGTCTACGACAAAAACAAAACATATTGCAAAACAGTTTAACACCAAATATAGATCTCAAGTTTTGGTTTAAACGATGGCGTTTGCAGCACTGGCGATCCTCGGCCACAGGTCAGCGCACTCTTTTCCGATTGGTCCGGTGATTGCAGATCCTAAATGCATCCATCAGACAGAATGAAACAGAGATTCATCAGCTACAATAAGAACCATTCAACAGAAACACAAAGATGTAATTGAGGAATTGCAAAATAATCAAAGTTTACCTTTCATTTCACCCTTGGGATTGACAATGACACCAGCATTATCTGTCAAAATCACAAATTTTGATCAGACTTCAAAGATACTTCAAAACATGTAAAAGATAATAGCAATTGCTTACCCTCGAAATACATGAAGACACCGTCCTTTCGGCGCCATGGCTTCCTCTGCCTAACAATGACAGCAGGCAGAACCTTCTTACGGAGATCAGGCTTACCTTTCTTCACAGTGGCCATAACCATGTCACCGACACAAGCAGACGGCAAACGGTTAAGACGACCCTTGATCCCTTTCACGGAAATGATGTAGAGATTCTTAGCTCCGGTGTTATCAGCACAGTTCACAGTGGCTGCCACTGGAAGACCCAGTGACATCCTGAACTTGTTACCAGAAGTACCTCCTCGTCCTATAATCAAATGAAAGATTGAACATAAGTTACAGATCAAATAATTTCCATTACTAAACTCATGCATCAACCAAAGTAGAACACATCTGGTTAAGATCTCATGTCAAATTCATAATCATTTTCTAGGAATCATCGGTTCACTAGAAACGCTTAACATATGGAGCATTTACAAGAAAACGCATACTAAATCTACAAAAAAATCAATCCAACTAGAAATTTCCAGAATAAGATCTCGGTGTAAGAGTTCATGATCTAGAAACATAAGAAAACAAAAATCGGAGCCCTTGCAACACATTTTCAGCTCGATAAACGAAAATCATTTAATCAATTGAATCGATTTTCTAAGAATGAAAACCGAAGAAAGGAATCAGCGACGAACAAACTAGCTTCTACACACGATCTACGAAGACATAAGCTTAGAGTATCACGAAACATAGATGAAGATAGAAGAGATGGAGAAGGAATCTTACCTCGCTTCGACATGGTCGCAGAGTAGCAGCTCTCCTTGAAAGCGTTTCAATGTCAGTGACGAGAGGGTTTATATATGGTTGGTTTAATCTAGGGTTTTCTAAGAGAATTGTGACTGACCTGGATTCGATATTATGGGCCGAAAAAACTACCAACAGGCCCAATAATGCAATACAACTTTTTTTTAACGTCCAACCTTTTTATATACCAAATTAATTTCTCTTCTTCTATTCTCTGCATACGAAGAAGCTCAAAAGTCAAAACTAAACTTTTTCTAAATTAACCACCATATAAGATTATCAGAAAAAAAAATATGTAAATTATTATAACTCTGATTAAGAAAAGAAAACAATAGTTTACGCTATGCACAGTTGTAACTTGTAAATAAATTAATTTGGTTCAATACTACAAAGTTTCTTCAAGTTCAAAGAATTAGTAGATCGGTTCCGCCCAAAATGGGAATGGACTACTTGTCGCTGAATTGACCATATATGTGAGGGATGAGCTATTTTTTGCTACAAAGGCATAACAATCTTTGGTTTATTTATTTGACATTTGCGATGAACTACTAAAAAAAGAGAACAAATAATGAGTTTCTTTGGTTAGGCAACACATAACACTCTTTTTAGTTGACATGAAACTTTGTCAACATACCAAAAGAATCTGTTCAGTCAGATAAAAGTGTTACCGAAAGAAGGAATTGTACGAGGACTAAATCTGCCAACCATAAAAGTTATCTCGTTGCGAGGAAGATATGAAGGAAAGCCAGTTGAATCGAAGCAGCTCAAGAATGGATCAAAGCGACCTTACGTAGTTCATGTTTTCTTAATCTTTTTACTCTAAACCATCGCTATCATTTGCGCTTTAAAGCCACTGCTCTGGGACCTGCATTACAAGAATTCGCAATTGTTAGTACCATGCTACTCATGCTACTGGTGTGAAGATTATTTTATTATCTTTAAACATTCTTTCTCACCTGGTTGTTTTCTAGTAGGAAGAATCTTTCTTCTTTCTATAGACTTGCCTTTAGATCCTGACATATCACCGGAATGCATAATTAGCTAAGATATATAGTTTTCGCTGAACCAATGGTCCAATGCACTTTCTCAATGTGGAACAAAACACGCTCTAGCACAAGAAAGCAATAGACAGTCATAACAAAGGTTTGAACAATGAAAGCAATGTCTAAAGATAACTGACCTTTTGTTTTTTTGTCTCTGCATAATTCGCTTCCGCAGCAACATCTAAATGCCTTCACAGGATGACTTTTATCATTGAAGTCTATCATGTAATCCTGCAATTAAAAAACACCCGTTATTGGAACAGTAGAGTAGAAAGACATGTTTGGTGAATCCAGATCCGTGGAGTCGATAAAACACATCAGATATCTAACATGGAGAAATCAATAGCATGTTTGCTAATTGCTCCACACAAAAGTTCTTAGCCATGTGAGTATTTGTAGGCTATGTGGTCAATACAGAGTAGTTGAAACGAAAGTAGCTCATTCATGGTACTTACCCATGTCAATTCATCCATGGCCTTAACGTCTCGTAAGGTAAAAAAGGCAATCTGCACATAAACAAAGTCAAAATTTCCTTACGCTCTTTCAAAATTACTTTCACAATCAGCGCTGACAAGAAGATCAGGTTCGAGTGGAGAAATCATATGCTTACATGATAATAGTGTCTGTCAGGAGTCTCTATTTCCACCGGAATATCAATCAAGTTAGCATCCTCGCATCTGCAATAACGATAAAGTTCACAAGAACCATAAACACTCAACGTAAGAATGAAAACAACATAGCATAATGCCTGAGTGCCATTTCCACAATAATTGATACCTATGATTGATAAATCTGGCGACATTTCCAGAAATGGTGGCATCCAGGCAGAGAGCATCATCATCTTTTAGATCCTTTTCAGAACCCCAGTCTGCATCCAGAGTTACAGGATATGTATGCCGTTCACTACTAGAGGTTTCATTCCGATCATATAACTCCGTGTTGGTCAATATTTCACCAATGTATTCACAGACAAAGGTTCCTTTCGGCAAATCTTGCAGTGTTCTAAGACCCCACCCTTTGCCTTCTTGGGTAAAGTAAACCTGAAACATAATATTTTGCTTGTCGATCGATCGAATGAAAAAAAGAAAAATATAAACGTGGAAGAAAAAGGAGGTAAGTAGTTGAAGATCATGAGGAAGACAACATCTAAACTTAAAGCTAAATAGGAGACACTAAAAATAGTATTGTCCGCATATAGTATCTCCCAGAAAGGTTACCTCCAGTTTGCTCTTTATCCCTCTCTGTACTACTCGATTTCCACACAGCATATCACATCCACACTTTCTCCAGCATTCCTTAATGAACTTCCGAATCAAGTGTCCATCACATTTTCCTTGTGTGCCGTTAATGATATCTCTCTCTAAAGGGCAGTCTTGACAGTAAAATTTATGAAACGTATCTGGTTCCTTTTGCATTTTAAGACAAGTGTTCAGAAAGTCTTCCTTTAGCAACCCTTCTTTGGTATACGCGTATTCTCCACTGGTTTCACGAGCACAAGCGCATGGAAAGTCGGCTGAAAGACAGTCCCCCTTGCAGCCAGCGCAGCAATCTTCATCGGAAATCCGAGCCAGAGACACATGCACATACGCCTTTTGGTATACAATGTTGTGAGGGATGTAAGTAAACTTTGGTACTTCCTCGATCCCAACATCATCGACAAGAGATATTGGAACGCTCTCTGAACCTTTAGTGATGTCAGACATACTGTTTTTATATTTCCTCTTACGATCACCACCGTTGCTAGGCTGTGGCTGCTTCTGAGGTACCTGAACAGAGGAACCTGAGTTTGCAGAACGGGTTTTGTAACTTTTCTTCAAAATAGCAGGAGATTCAATGACCATAGGATTCTTCCCTCTATTGCCATTAGATGAACCTTCTTCACATTGCTTCTCGTCGTCGTCAACAGAATAAATAGCGTCGATCAGTGCACTATAGTTATCCAATTCAATGTATTCCCAATTTTCACCAGACTCTCGCATTAGCTGCTGAAGCACTGGCGTTGTCTTTTCATCAGGAATACCCATTTCCCTTGTTTTCTTTAAAGCTTCGGTTACCTTCTCGCGTACTTTCTCACGCACCTTGTCGTTGGTTGGTTGCATTTCAAGATCACTTACAAACAGAACCTGCAAAATTGGGGAATTCCGTCCAAGGAAACCAATCAACCCCAAATCAAGTGAAATTGAATTCCAAATTGATGGAAATTCAGAGAGAGGATTCGAAAAAACTCCATTCCAATTAACCCAAAATCACACAAACAAAACATGAAATTGCTTCTTAATTCGATATAAAAACAGAAACGGCGAATGCAGAATCATCAAATCAACAAAGAGAAAAGTTTCCAAGAGTTTCAAAGCCTAAACAATTGCAAAACTCAAACCAAAACAGACCCTAAGAATCCTAAATCGAAATTCTCGGAGTAAGAAACAACCACATTGAGCAAAACAACAAGACGAGTGAGAATGCATGCATCAAGCGAAGAGGATACGAGTAAACGAAAACCTCAGTGAGATTGTACGGAGGAGATTCCACAAGCGGAAGCTTCTCGATTTTAGCCGCCTAGAGCACAGTTGTGGAAGACGGCGATTGATTGCATGCAGAGAGATTCTTAAAAAAACAAATTAATAAAAAATAAATATAAAAAATCAACTGGAGAAAGTGATAAAAATGCCCTAAATTAGATGCAGTTTATAGATTTGTATTTTTTATTTTTTTGTAAGATATTTTCAGATTTACAAAGAGATACATTGACTGAGCCCATTTAATAGAGGCACATTTAAAATAGAAAAGTTATGGGCTTTTGTTGTCTCTCTAAAGCCCAAAAGTCTGCGACGGTCACATTTTAAAATGAAAATGAAAATTATGGCGACAATTGTAACTTTTACAGCAAACAATGAACATATGATTAAAACCTATCACTTTTGTTATTTTCCCAATCGAATTTAATATCTTTCGACTTTCGTTGTTAAGAAAATCATAAGAAGGAAATTTTCTTTGGTTGGTTTAACGAATACAATGACCAAAATTATTTTCCCAACTTCTCTCCAAGACCTTGATCTCTTCAGCAATCTGCAATAGAATTCAGTAAAAGCATATATAAGTAAACTTTTGATATTATAAATTGAACAAATATAATAAAATAAAATCAAACCTAATTAACGTACCATCTCCTTTTCTACGCAAGCTCTTGAGGAACATGAAAAATATAGCAACAAAGACCAAAGCCGCTACTACTCCTACAACTATTGCCAACGACTTCCCCGTGTTTGCTTTTGTCCCTTTTTCTGCCAAAACAAATACGTTACCAACTTTTAAATAAATATCATACCAAAAAATGTATAATCATGTATTTTACACATATTTCCATGTGTATAGACATAACGTACGTACCGTGGTATGACTCGTCGGGGATTTCATGCGGGTAATATGTATACCTAACGTAGCACCCTTCCAAGTAAATTTGACCGGCGATGGACCACCGACACTCTTCTGCCGCTGCGGCCGCGGCAGCACTAATGCATTCGCCGCAATCGCAAGCTTCAACGTGGCCTTCGCATTGAGCAACAACGTGGAGGAGCTTGTAGCTATATTCATAGAATCCGTGGCCGTCAACGACTCCTGTTTCGGCTGCGGTGAGTGCCTCCGTCCTCATCTCTTCGAATCCGGCGAATGTCTCCGCCGTAGCTCCTTCGCATATCTTGTGGATAAGACCATGTTCCGGTGTTTCAAATAACTTATAGTTATGATGATTGTTAGCGTCTACCAAAAATGAAAACAAGAAGAGAATCGTATTGGAAAACAAAATAATAATCACTTGAAAAGAATTTGGTAAGAGTCTGTTTCTTTTTTTTTAAAGAAAAAATGACTATATGACTATATATGTAAAAGATGTTAGAGACAAACTATATACGAGATGATCCAACCAAAAAAAATTCTTTTCACTATTTTATGAACTATTAGGCATACTTCCATTCAAATAGAAGACCAAAGAAATAAAGAAAAAACATAGAAAATAAAAAATTTGGTCTTTTTCTATATATTGCAATTATTAAATACTTACGAGCACTAGGGGTGCCAACAAGTTCGATTTCGTATTTCAAGTGACATCCTCGGAGATGAACACGAGCTGACGTGGCATTTCCACACATTCTAGACGAAATCTCACCAAGGTCACCAACACATCTATGGCAGATATGACTCGGATAATCTTCCCTACATTGGAACCATCCCGAGACGGCGTGTTCTTCGTTACCAACTAGAGTCTTATAGAATTTAGATCGAGAGGCTTCGGATTCGAGTTTGTGTAAGAAAGAAGAAACGGCTTGTGCACGAAGAAGGAGACTCTGATCCAAGTAATTTGGATATTTTATTGTTTTTTGGAGGATGTTTGTGTCTGATGAATCACATTGTTTGAAAACTAAAGTGTCGTAATCCAATTGGGAAGTGTTGATGAGAGAGGGAATAGAGAGAAAGATTAGGGTTTGTGTAAGGAGAAAGATCAAATGGACAATCATGTTTAAGATCACGAATCTAGAGGGAAGAGAGAGTTTATTAATTCATTGTGTATATAATGATGAATTGAAATGGGAGTTGTGGTAGTTTAGATATTGTCTACGTATTGTCTACACGTATGTATAGCTTGGTTGTGACTTGTGAGTCTTGTGACTAATTGTAAGGTCAAGTGCACGTGATATTGATGATTAATAACACTCAACAATTTCTTAATCTTTTCTTCCTATTGGCATGATCATAGCCGTTACATATAATAAAAACAAGCATGTTTGTCACTTTTTTTTTTATGGTTTACGCATTGTGAAACACTGAAACCATAATATCATCAACACTTCGTGGAATCAAATGTTTAATGATACTATTCGCCTACAAATGGAAATCTCAAGAGTTTTTAAATAGGGTAATGGTTTTATTTCTAGCCTAACCCTTATCTAATTTATTTCCCTTTTTATTTGGTATAAAATTTTAAGGGAGCATTACGATAAGAAATTAAAATGTATTTTTTTACACAGCAGTAACAGAAAATTTTCTGCTCAACTATATTTACCTAACAAGTTGTCAACCGATACACGTTTATTTGGGAACATTTTTTGTAGTTTTAATCGATATTTATACCCAAAAATACACAATGTACATTGGTATAACTAGTGTTAAATAAATTGAACATTCATGTTAACGATGTGGTTAACGCCGGATATTAAAAGGTTAAATGGATGTTTGATCTTATCCGCGTCGCATAAATCAAACCAAAAGCTAATAAAAGAGCTAAACAAGGATATGTATCCACACAAAAAAAAATCTAGAATTTCTTAATGAAAAAAAATCTAAAATTACTAAATATATAGAGCTAAAAGAAAAAAACCAACTTCCCTATTCTTTCGTAAAATATCGTTAATTAGTTATGACAGAAATTCGAAATTCATTCTCTTCGACTAGATCATTACTTTTTTTTTTCTTACCACAAAGCAAGTCAAAAACTTTTTAACAACAATCTTTAAGAGTCAAAAGAATGAATGTTCTGTCTTCTTAAGTGTCCAGCTTTTATAACAAATCTTCCGTTGAAAAAGACAGTAAATAACCAACGGTCCAGTTCTTATCATGTCTAAAAACCACCAGCTCCTTCCTCATCTCACGCTTCTTCTTCTCCTCCTTTTATTCTCCTTCTCAATCTCTTCTCCACTGATCGTATAATCAAAATCATTCAAGAAGACGAGTGACAAAATTAGGGTTAATTTTTAATTAACTTTCTTTAACCCTCGCTTCTTGCTAAACGAATCCCATTAGAAAAAAATGGGTCGTCTAAAATTCTCATGTCCTGTTCTTGAAATCAACTTAATCTCAGCACAAGACCTAGCCCCTATATCAAGAAACATGAAAACGTATTCCGTTGCATGGATCAACACGGATCCTATGAGAAAACTCACGACGCGTGTTGATCAAAGCAACCGAGCTAATCCCATTTGGAACGAGAAATTCGTGTTTCGCGTAAACGACAAGATTCTTGACGTTGATGCATCAGCTATTGTGATTGAGGTTTACGCAGCTGCATGGGCTAAAGATGCTCTTGTTGGTACTGTGAATGTTCTTCTTAGCGATCTTTTTGCACCTTGGTCTGGTTTTGGTGATGGTGACGATGGTGGTGGTGGTAATAACAACATGAGGCTTGTAACGCTTCAGATTCGTCGTCCTTCAGGGAGGCTTCAAGGTTTTTTACGGTTAGGTGTTGCACTTCTTGATGGTGGTCAACGGAGTATGCCTTTATCTGTTGAGGTTTTTGATGGAAGTCGAAGAGAAGGAAGGACTAATAGTAAAAGAGATAATGATGCTTCGAGGATAATGCATCGTCGTACGAATAGCGATCAAACGGATTTAACGACGTCTTCTAATGATTACGGAGTAAAAACAGGGGTTGTAACCGGCGGAGGAGGAGGAGCAAGATTTTCCGGTGGTGGAGGTGGTGGTGGTAGTGTTGTTGTTGTTGGTGCAGATAGTATGGTGAATGGTTCACTTTGTAACTCTGATATTGGACCATCTGCTTCTGTAGTTGCGGCTGCGATTGCGCAAGGGCTTTACAATAGGCAGAAAACAGCGGCTGCGGGTAAAGAAGACGCGAGTTCGATACTTGAAGGGAAAACGGAAGGGATTGAGCATAGAGTTGAGCGTTGGAGAGCTGAGAAAAAAGGTGCGGTTGGAGCGGTTGGAAACGGCTG